>JARHVA010001494.1:1242500-1807500 GCA_037957365.1 Torreya grandis | reverse complement strand
AACTATGGGTTTTCTTCTTGGTCCTCATTTTTATCATGGTTTTATCATTTGAAAGTGTCAATAGGACTATGATATTGATTTTAAGGATCATGTATCACGTACTAAATATCAAGACTTAAATCATGATAATGCTCATTTGGCTATCTACAAAGACCCTCTTCCAATCAACAACCTAATCAAGACAACCAAAACAAGCCCACCCCTTCCACTAATAATGTATAAAGTCTTTTTTAACCCACTTATAAATAAAATGTGGTTAACATGACTAATATATGAAGGGTGGTTGTTTTTATTGATTCTCAACCTTTTACACTCTTCTATTATCTTGAACATTTCATTTTATCCAAGATTATTCTCCAACTCATTTAAATGAGTTAGGGTAGGATGACCTTATAACTTATGATGATCCAATTACCAATTCTCCCTTAGATAACACTTGCCATTATTTTTCTACCATCCTTCCATCTTATAACAATAATGATAATCAAGCTTATACTAAAACTTCTACTAATTCTCAAAACTAACCTGACCTAATCACTTCTTATTCTCAACATAATTTACAACCTTGTTCTAAAATTTATCCTTCTTATCAACACAAATTCTAAAACACTTCAATTCCTCCTTTCAAGGACCTTATTAATCATTATGCACCTATATATAATAACCTTATTATGGGTTATGGTGAGTGGGATCCCATTATGGAGCTCATTAATCTCCCATACCAAATTCTATTCCTTGAGCTTATGAGGACCTCTTCATATCATAGAAATCATCTTATTTAATTCTTCTTCAAAATGAACATCCCCCATCCTCCCCTAGCAAGATGTGAAGTAGCCTTATATAGATCTGAGGATAGCATATTACAACAATGTGAAGAGATGTCCATCCATGTTGATGAAATAATAGACACTTCTCTTTTCCTAAAATTTCCTATCACTTATATGATTCCCAATGAGATATTGATTCATGCAGATGTTATTCCTTTAATCATTAGTGTCTGGATAGGTGATATCCAAATCAATCATGAATTGATTGATGAGGCTTCAAGCACTTACATTGCCTCTCTCTATTTTATCAAAACCTTTGGATATTCTAAATGCAATGTTAAGTCTACACATAAAACATGAAAAAAATATGATAGAATGCAAATGACTCCATAAGTTTGTGGGTGGATTATCATTACTATCCCACCTATCACCATTTGTGTGAAGGTGATGATATTTAACTTTCCTCTCTCTTATAACCTCTTACTTGGTAAGCCATGGACTCATTGTATGAGAGAATTTGCTTCTTATGTCTACCAATGCATTAAATTCCCTCATAATGGATCCATTTATATGATTCAAGGTGATATTAGACCTTATAATTTCAAATAATTCCAAGATCGTGGTGTCTTCAATATTCCTACTCTTAAACCTTTTAAACCTATTATTCCATTCTAAGAGTCTCAACTCTTCAATTTTACCTTTAATTCAACTTGGGGTTACAATGGGCATCCAAAACTCATTTTTAACATTCCCCCTAACCTCTTAGATTCTAATGATGATGAACCTAATGAGATAAACCTAAAAATTAATACTTTTGATCTCTCACCCCATCTCATCTCATAGCTTTCAGCTTCTTTCTAGCCTTGTTCTAACAAACCTCCTTGTGATGACATTCCTATTATCTTGATTAAGGCTTAGATTTCTATTAAACACACTTCATTGGATGATAAGGTCATCCCTAATTGCATTACTGACCTTCACACACCTGATAATGATGATGTTTACTCCTTATATAATCCATTCCTAGGTGATCTTATTCAAGCTCATGATGCTGAGATTATCCATTATTATTTTTATTTGATTGAGTCTTTTCATATATCTTCCCATTTTACCTCATTTATAATTACTAATTTTAGTATTTTTCCTCTTGATAATAAGGTAGATATGGCATCATTACCTCCAATTTCTGAATAACCTCATAAGAGTATACTCATGGATCATACCATGACTAGGCCTTAACACTTTGATAGTTAACCTGATGCCTATAGACTATTGATCCATGAGATGCGTGTAACCCTTATTTATCCTTCTATAGATCCCACCCCTCCCTTAATAGAACCTACATCAAATCCCACTCTTACTCCTATTATAGTTGAGCCCTTTCTTACTCCTAATATAGTTGATCTTATTCCTACTTTCACTATTGTTGAGTCTATCCCTGCTTCTGATCCTATTACTCCTTTTATTGAGCTTAGTTCCATTCCTTCCACACCACTACCTTCCCTTAGTGATGGTTCACTTCCTTTACCTCAGATGGCTCCATTTCCCACCAAATGTGTTGATGATCCTTCCCTAGCTTCTTCCACTCCTATCATACCTCCTCTTGTGAGTGTTTCTGCTAAGTCCACTCATAAGCATATTTTTTGCTTCCATGGCACAGATAATCATTTATCCATCCATTTTTGTAAGTTATGATAATATAATGATATTTTTCATCCTTATTCCCCACAGTATTAAATAAATCCATGCCTCTCTTGAAGGTTTTATTTGAATATATGAGTGCGTATGGTGAGGTATATTATCTATGGTACCAATATGGTATACATCACACTGATCATTATTGTATAATTTAAAAACACCTTAAGGATCACCTTATAAATATTACCAAACCCTATACCATTCGTAACATAGGTCATTCCCAAATGAAGGATCCCCCTTCTTCTCTCATGGTTCCACCTCCAATGGTTTAATGCCCTCTTGTGGTCCCTTCATCACCTTCTATGCCTCCACTTGTGACTCCTTCACCCATGGATATTCCTTCACCGATGGATCCTTCTCCATCGATGATTCCTACATATCCCATAGAGCCCACTCTCATGTATTCTCTTGATCATCCCTTCAGTTATTTCCCTCCTCATCACAATCCATCCAACATTCCTAATTTTTATATGGATGAGATTAGATGAGAAGTATTCTCTTAGTTCTTATTAAAGATAGATGAGACATTAGCAATAATTTGCATTCAACTTCACAGAGATCTATCTAATGTTTTAGATAATGTTTGTGGGAAGATCTATCACTATTTATGAGTACATGCATGGTGATTTTACATTTACATTTGGATTGGATGTGTGATGCAATCTTATCTTTATCTATCTATTACATCATTTGACACTATGCCAAATTCTTATTTATCTTACATGGTGACTTTACTTTTGCACTCTATATTTCTTATACTATCATTTATGTTCACTATGGATGCCTTTATTTATCAGTGCTTTCTCTTTCCTTCTTACATTTTCTTTATTAAAAATTCCCTTCTTGTCTATTATGATTATTTGCTTTCTTATCTCTATTTTCATGGCTAATTGTCATTGTGACTTGGTTATACAAACCTGGTTCCCCTTAGTCATGTTTTTTATTACTATGTGATCAGTTAGTAAACAAGTCATCTCATTATATACTCATTCCACTGGCCCACTTTTGATCTCCTTCCCCTTTATTCCCCTTTTATCAAACTAATCATATACATGGTTGAGACTTGAGATAACATGATGGTTCATTGTTAAGCCTAAGTGTCCTAGTTAATATTGTCTTTGGTTACTTAGCTTCCTTTTGCCTAAGCCTAAAACTCATTCATGTGTATCACTTTATCTCTAATGATTGGTCATTCCAAGTCTGTATGGAGGAGGAATTTTAAAATCCTTAAAAACATTTAAAATAAAAATCATTTAACAAAAGGTAATGATATCAAAGGCAAAAGTATTTCAAAAAAATTTAAAAATCAAATCACGCTAAAAGACATGATTCAAAGCACATCTCATTCTTATAGTTGAATCTCAAACTCCATACTTGGCCTCACAATAGAGATAAGGTTCATTGAGGTGTGGTATTATAGTAGAATATAAAAGGAAAATAAAAAAATCTCTTAGTGCTACCTACTTTCTCATACAAGTACTCAATCTTTATACTAGATCGATGGCTCTATAAGGGGTATTGAGGAATGGGGACACATCATGGGAATGCAGGTCCATTTTACTTTTATTGTATCAATCTACCTTTATGAGTTGATATTAGTATCATGTTTATTTTCTTGCATAGCTTTGTGTCTATAGTGAATAGGTTTCCTTTATACATTGATGGTCATTAGTCACTTAGTGTCTTCTCATGTTCTTAGTATGACTATGTCTCCTAAGGTCTTCTCATAAGATGCCTAAGTTTATGATTTTTACATTCTATTTTTCATGCCCTACATTCCTCATATTTATTATAAATAGATATTGTTTAGTTCACTGACCACTTCCCTTGGGATTCCATTTGTGAGTTTTATTGTAAGACCATGGATAGGACCTAACCTTCCTAATGGATTGCCATAATTTCACATTCCTATTATCAACATCTTTTGTTATCATATTTTCACATTTATTCTTTCTCATTGGTTTTCCTTTTGTGAGTTTTAGTGTAAGACCATAGATAGGACCTGACCCTCCTCACAATTTTTTTCCAATAACACAAGTCACAATCGAAATTACATGTGTCAAATATGAGATGGGATTTGATTGATCATGAAGCTAAACATCATTAACATGTTTTCCAGCTTGATTTAGTATGTTTTATGCTTACTTAATTTTCTTTCACTTTTATCTTCTTATTTTCTAATTGCATGTAAGAATCCAACCATTTTTTTTGAAAAATTTCATACTTCACAACTTGAATTAGTGTGATAAATTTAAGACCCAAATTTTTTGATTTTTTTTTCTCTTATACTTCCCAACATGATTTAGTATGATTTAATGACTTAATTGATTTGAATTTATACTATTTTATCCTATTTACATGCCTTCCATTTTATTACATTATTTTCATAATTCCCAAATGTGATTTAGTGTGATTTTACTTGTTTTAATTTGGTGTAAATCTTTCATTTAGTTTATAAACAAAATTATTTTTACCATCTTATTTACCACTCTTTGGTTCTTTATACTTAGTCATTTTTATTTTTATTACACATTTCCTAAATTGAAATAGTGTGTAATACATTTTTTATTGCTAAAATTTTACGAAGTCCTTTTCACCTATTTCTTTTTAACCATGTATGTGTTCTACATAATGATAGAAAAGAAACCACAACTCATATATTTCCTATAGCATATACAACAATAGCTAAATACATGTGCTACGAAAAAAATTATCCAGAGCGTCAACCACCACAACCATATTGACAACACATACAATCAATATCCAAAAATGATCTATATATATATATATATATATATATCATGAGTTTTTAATACAAAAAATATAATCATATATAATGCTCCAACTTTATGGATGGTCCCCATTTGTTTATCTCATGGCCTAGCCACATTACCTATAGATGCCTTGGTCTAACCACTCCAAATAGAACACTATAATGAGGCTATCATAGATCTCATTTTTGACACCTGCCCTTTTAAATAAGCTACCTAAGTTGACACCTATGCCAACTAGGCTAGGGTCACTAGATGTGTACTCCTAAACTTATGTCATATGGGTCAGTGTTGTTGCATGTGTCTCTCTCTCCTAATCCTATACCTATGTCATATGGGTTAGGGATACTTCCTATATCACTCTATTTTGGGCATGTGCTTATGTCATATATGTCATTATATCTAAATGTGTAGTTCTCTCCTTAGCCAAGGAATTCCATGCCTATGTCTCTCCTACACCCATATCTATTGGTGGCTACATCTCCTCTTTGTATGCTCATATCTACTTTACTTCCTCTCTAACTATTCTAAACTAGTTTGCCTAAGCTAGGGCAAATGGTACCCTACGATCCTCTAGTGCAGTGGTGTCATATGGAATTAGTGCCTCATCTAGGATGTCATGGGGTGCTCCACTCACTAGTGACCCCTATCTAGTCTCCTCATACTCTACCACACCTATAAAAACCATACCATATAGATATGAGATCATTGATATATCTCAAAATCTATATATCTCTAGTTTATTTCAAATAAACTCAAACAACATTTAACTATCTTTTATTACTTCTCTCTGTGTCGACCACTACTATCTCATCATCTGTAAGACTACCAAGAATGGTATCCCTATCTAAGTATCCTCTAAGAACCTACTTTGTTAATCACCTCCTAAAAAAAATTCCTATAGATTCCACTTGTACCCATATTAGGCTATGATTGAGTGTTCTCTCTATAGTCCAATTCTATCCTAGCCTACTTGTTGTGTCATCTGAGACATCTACTATCTCTATTATCTCCTAATCTTACTACTTCTATCAACTTTATGTCCTCAGTGGTCACTCCTCATGCCATTTTAGAATTGGTAGTGGTACCTCTAGTTCTCTTTCCTCTTCCCCCATCTCCTCTTGCTCTGCTACCTATCATGATCAACTTGTCCATGGTCTCTCATGATGTGGCCTAAGAATTAGCCTTGCCACTAGTGGCTATAATCCTCTTCTCCCCCATGAATCTCTAATATATTGGGCCCAAAATGTGGGCACCACTATTGACATCATTAGGTGAGGTAAGCCCATCTAACCTAGTATTCATGCTACCAGATGTGGCTCTATCCACTAGGTATAATACCATATCACCTATGTCTATGATAAATATAGTATAAATATGTCCCAACTAGGCCATGTATTAGTGATGTTACCATATTAATTTCAAACTATATCCACTCATCTCACTGTCTATAGTGTTATCATGTGGGGCATGACCTATACTACCTAGTCTTGTCTCCATCTTTGTACTCATAGTGACCTATCATCAACCACATGGTGCAACCTAGTTAATCAATACATGGGGAACCTATCATAGATCCATGACATTAATAATATGATTGGCCCTATCAACTTATACCCTCTAGATATCACTCTGTACATATCATATATGAGTTATACCTAGATGACATATCCCAAGTCATATAGAACCTTCTTCTCTAATATCATCCAACTCAAGGCCATCATGAAAAGTGATACCTTACCATCTAACTTATGGCATAACACTCATGTTGTCACAAGTCCTATCACATCCTTCCAAATATCTAGAACCTATGAGGTGTACACATCAAAAATGTTCACCCTCTATTTTGAGTATATCTTCTTCAATCCTGTAGTCCATATAGCTAAGGCTCTCCTCTCATCCTTGCTATCAGATATCCTAGTAGTCATATGTGTCCCTTCTATTGGAAATTCTAGGATGCCATGTACATCCTCTAGGGTGATGCCTACCTTTATAGTATCCCCCTCCACCTCCCACTGGAAAGTGTTAGTTAATGATTCCTAACATCATAAGAACATGATTAATAGATCTGAGCTTAAGGGTATCCTACACATCTCTATTATGCATTCTAGGCCTACAAATATTAGTCTCACCCTATTCTCTATCGTTAAGAACTCCAATAGATTTGGTATCCATTATACATCTACCAAACACTATAATCTCAATCACCCCTACAATTAGGAAATAATAAAAGATGTATTATATCCTCCATGTCATATATAGTCAAAATACATTATTTTTAAATTTTAATTAAAAACAAGCCTAAACCAATTTAACTTATTCATTTGAACCTATTTTTAGCCTACTTACCCCTTTTATCCATTAGTTGGTCATTCTAGGCCATTCTAACACTCTTTTCAGCCACTTGTATCCATTTCCATACTATTTTAATTCTTTGGTCAAACTTGTTTGACCCAAAATTTCTCTATTTTTGACCTAGTTGACTTAAAAATCTAAGTCAACCCTCTTATTTCCCCCCTAGTACTACATTATCATACTAAACTTTTCTACTCAATTGGAAAAACTATACTAGGTTGGTAGTCTACAAAATGTACAAGGTTGACACATACCTACTAGGTTGATAGTGTGGATTTTTCCAAATTTCATCTTACTGGGTTGAATGGGTTAACCCAATTGTTTATCCTTATCGAACCCTTACATTTTATGAAATAAGTGCCTTTTGGCAATTATTTTACCAAACCCTTCAAACCCATTTCCCTAATTGTTTTTTCCTACCCATAGCATCTAATTTGGTTTCATTTTGACATCTATAAATTCTTAAAATTATAAATTTCCCAAAATACACTTGAATCACTAAAATATTCAAAAATTGGCTTAAGATTCTTAGTTTCCTACCTATCTTATAATTGCTACCACCTCTGGGGATCCCTCCCACCTATCCTATCATCTCCTCACCATCCTAGCTTGTTTGATCTCTTAGAGATCTTTTTCTCTCCTTCATAAGTCAAAAATAATAAAAGACCTTCATTTCACCCTATTTAAAACCACTTTTCACAAATTCAAAATTTTCAATTTTTTTGTTATATTCCTTGTTTTGTCTCTATCTTCATTTCTACTCAACCATTTTTTGAATCATAAAATGTTTTGGAATCATGATGATATATAAAATATTTTACACTATCATTTGCCTATATTCCAAAAATTTAGAATTTTGGCTATTTTTACACTAACTTCTACAGGTTCACCTAGTGTTATTCACATTAGATGCCTTCACCTTTCTTTTAGTCTATTTATTTATAAATAACACTAATATAAGTAAAGGTATGTGTTTTTCAATTATTTCCTTTCATTTATCTTATTTATTTCTTACTACACTTTACTTAGCATCAACGTTATGTGTTATCATGTTCTATTTCCCAAAGCACCATCTCATGTTACACTTATGTGATACGTGATGAGATTCAAGTGGGGAATATGTATACATATAATATTTTCAAAATTTTATCACTTACTAACACTTTGTATCTTTCAAGAACCCATCAAGTCTCAATCTCTAAGTATATCCCTTAAAGGGTACACCAAGAAAGGGGTGGGCATGCTTTGCAAGATTTTTATCCCTTTTGTCACTTGTTATCTACAAATTTATATCTTAAAACCATTTACCCTAAGCTTGTTCTTCTCTATTATACCCATTTTAGGTATTTACTACATTTTAACCTCTTTTTCCTCATCTAAATCCCATTTATCAGTCAACTGTATTAGTTCAACTGGGTCAACCCTGTATAATTTCATAGTATTTTTTACTTAGGTTCTAGTTGACATTTGGCCAACCTAGCTCATGGGGTACTAAATTATTATCCAAAACTATGTTAGGTCGACCCTGTTGACTAAGATTTTTGGAAGGGTTTAGGGTCAAATTTGCCTATAAATACAAGTCCATTTCCATCATTTGATAAGAAGAATAAAAATAAGAAGTAAGAGTGAATGAACATATACTTATTAACCATTCTACTAGAGATGTAAATCTTAGGGTTCCATACTTTATTTGGAGATATGGATCTTGTCCTATGGATAAGTATGTTGGATGCATTTATAGGTTATGTAGCCTAGAGCTAATTTTTCTTTATCATCCTTACATACCATAACAACCTCTTACGAAACACCTTGGCCAAGGGAGATATTGAGGCTTAGTGGGTTAATCTTCAAAGGTAAGTATTCCTAACTTTATTTATACTTTTTAACAATAGATAGATATGCATTTGTTCTTCTCTTCCATGTATTAGGATTTTATATACATTGATGTCAGTATATGTTTTCTATGCATGTTTAGTTTTATTGTTTCTAACCCTCACTTTATGCCATAAGCTTTGGTGAGCACTAAATTTGATTTACTTTTCTTATTATTAGTTTAGGTAAAATATCAAAACCTAGGACCCCCTTAAGGTCATTTTATTATTATGTAAGATTTGAGGCTTTATAACCCTCCTTAGTATGGTGTATTGTGATAAATGATCCCCTAACCAGGTTTAGGGGATCCCCATATTGGTCATGCTCTCACTTAACAAATGTGATCCCAATCAGAAGTGTAGGTATGCTCTATCTTCTCCAAGTTAGGATTGATTTATAGACATGATGAATTTCTGATTACATATAAATTGTATCAAAAATTGGTTCCTAAGTTTCTATCCAATCCTTAGTATAATAACCAAATTAGAAAGGTTTCATCTTTTTTGGACCATAAAATTAATTTTCTTCCCTACATTTTCCTATTTTGAGTTTCTTTTGATCTGGTCCACTTTAGGTTAGATCCATCATTAATCCACCCATCTAAACTAGATCTATGTTCAAACCATATATGAACCATCAAAGGTAAACAACTACTCTTCTCATTGTTATTCCACTAATAGGTTGCTTACAAAACCCAATATCCCATAACTCATGCCTTGGCATGAATCTATTTTCACTAATTTTAAAATATTGGAGGCTACTTCATAAGGTTCCTTATTGTGCATAAACCTCACATCAAACTTCCTAATGCAAAATTTATAGATATATGCTTACTTGACATTTGATAGATGAGTATTTGATATTAAATATGCTCAAACCTACTATGTATAAGTAGATTAATATATGGGTAACTTATTATTCCACTAACATAGGCCAACCTATGTTGATGAAAAAAAATTATAAAATGAATGTTTATAAGATCACAAATAAGGTTTCATAATTTGGTGGTTTTAAAAATTTGGATTCATATAAGTATGATCAGAGGCATTTATAAATATAGGATTAGTGATTTGATGATCAAGATATAATCTATTTAAATTAATAAATAGATTGGGTATAGACTAAGGAATTATTTCATGTGACTAATATAAATTTGGGAAGGTCAAGACCATAGAAGGAAATTATATAGGAGATAAGGGTGTGTGAGATCCATATGTGTATGAACAAATCATGTAAGGTAAAGGTAGGAAAAAAATTCATCTAGTACCAAGATCAAGTGTCTTCAAATTCCTTTATTTTATTCTAGCATTGAAAATGCTAGAGTAAAATGATAAATAAATTGCATATCTTAGTGTGTAAAAAGACTTTTTATTTGTAAAAAGTCTCTAAGTGTCTAGTGTTTTCCAAGAAAACCTAAAATAAAACATGTAATAGTCAATTTATATATAAGTTATGAAATTGGAATTAAAATAAATTAATTAAACATTTTTAAATTTAAAGAGAATGGAAGGAATACACTTAAGAGGGAGAACTATGTTTCCCTCTAAATTCTTGGATATTTGGGTGATTATGTTCCATTGGAGATTTTTGTATTATTATTTTTATGCCCCAAGGTAAGTGTCATTATTAAAATAATGGGTTGGGAATATAAATTCCCTAACCCTCATGAATAAGGATTAGTGTTAGGCCATTTACTAACATATAACCTCAATTGGAATACTCATTTAACTTATCTTAAACCTAAATATGGAAGTTGTATCCCCATATGTTTCTTGTATTTAAATATATATATATATATATATATATATATATATATATATATATATATATATATATATATATATATATAGAATCAACCATTATAGATGGATTTTGGATTTAGAATGCTACCTTCAGTGCCTTTAGTAACAACTTGAAAATAGAAAAGGGCATACATTAGCATCATCCATGCCCCATAATATGATCAATTTTATCAATATAATATATAATTCCATAAATATTTATTTCACTATTCTCCCATTATAATAAAAATGATAACTTATCACTCATATGTGATGGGTATTTTTTTTACACATCTTAGTTTCAACACCATGTGAATACCCAAACACTTATAAATTGACTGCATCAACATATCACACTAATGAATAGTGTGCTCACCTAGGGTTCATAAAGAGTATAAAGTATTTTTTGGGTTAGTTTCACAAATATGCCATTAAATTCTTATTAATTTATTAAGTATGTTATGAGCACAAGACAATACTTAGCCTACTCCTAACACATTTGAATATCATAATTCAACTATAGACTTATAACTTTTGATTACCATACATAGATAGATATTCATAAATAATTTATAAAATACTAAAATTGTACACATAATATATGAAAGATATGAAATTATCTAATAAATATTGTAATTCTTCTCATTAACAATATAACATAGAACATGAGTTCCTATGATTCAATAACACTAGTTTGTTATTCCATCAGTATACCAACATATATCAAATATGTAATTAAAAGAGGGAAGTGTATGATTTTATAGTATTTAATTAAAATTTGTATTTAAAATACATTAATAAGTTCCCCATAGTGTCCAAAACTACTTTATATAAATAAAAATCATAATTATTTTACATTGAATGTCAATTTTTGGATTGGCTCCTAGACTTATGCCACAATGTTTTAAATTTACTACAATTTTTATGTATTAATTTTATTCTATTTTGGCCTCAATATTCCATCTTGGTTTATTAAATCCTTCATATGCATTCTATGGCATACACAGATTTTATGTCTATCCTTGTTCTCCTATTTCTGCACCAAACTATGTGATGCCTTCTATACACTTCAAGACTTGGTTAATGTTATTTTGAATGCTTCCAAATCTTCAAGTAAATATGTGTGGAACTATTTTCCATAATATACTTATTATGATGAATAATTAATTAAAAATAGCTGCATATTATACACCTTTCCATTCTCAAAATGTGCACTTAAAATTTGGCCCAAATTAGGGTCCAACTTCACCCACACTAACTTGTCAATCCCTAGACAAACCTTCAAAATATGAATGTATAATAAAATTTTTTTGGGCCATCCCATTGTATTTATTATTCAAAATTTCCACACATAGAGAGTTCATATTTGAAAAATATTATTTTAGTGACCACTTCTAAGTATATCCCTTTTACTGTTGGTGGATACTCACAAAGCTCCATGGTATTCAATTTGGTTAACTATATTTCTTGGGTAAATCTTGGTGTAGGATTTTTACCTATTATAATTTTAACTACATGGTTATTATTCATAGTAATTAAGATTTTTAAGGTCATTAGGGGAAAATAAACTTCATATATTTTCTAATAGTGAGTTGAGTTGTTTCTTCTTTAGTGACCTAATTTATCCCTATATAATGTACCTCATTTGTAAATTTTGGCTAATCGATGAATGAAGATTTTGATGAATTTTATGAAAATTTTGTTGTGGATATTTTTATCTCATTAGACCCTATGATTTTCATGTAATCTTGGATGTTCAGATATATTGGAAAAATCTAACATGGTATCAGAGCTGATACACTAGATATTTTGACATTTCTTAAGTCCCACGTGAGATACTTATTACATTATTCTTTCTATATTTATTCATTTTTGATGTCTTCAAAAGTTTTTGTAATTTCATGAAATCCATTCAAAATATATAGGTGGCTCCCAAATCATAAAATAGACTACACAATCATATTCAAAAAGTGTCAAAACCATAGGATTGATTGTAATCATGACCTAGTTTCATGACAGTTGATCTCAACCATGTTTGAGGGTTTCATGGATTTTTTAGTAATTTTATATAAATTTTTACAATAAATTTATCTAATTAAAAATCCATTTCTAGGTTTTTCTATGTTTTTGGAGATCTTTAATGGGTATTTTAAAGTTTTTTATAGAGTTAAACTAATTCTAATATTTTCACATCTTGATAAAAAAATCACACCTCTTATTCCTTATAAAGAGGTCACCTATAGTATTAGTCATAATTCTCAACATAAATAATTTTGACTACACCTAAAACCCATAAGTTAGACATGTTGAGCCTTTTATATGCATGCATAGTCCAAAATTCTGACGTCAAGACTTTTGACTACATTTTGTAGTCCATATTTTTAACATTAGGATTTATAACTCTTTGTTCAATCCCCAATCCAAAATATAGGATTGGGTCAAAAATAAAACTATAAGGTTCAATTTAAACTCTACCTAAAATATTTAATTACTACAAGAGAACTTGAAAAGTATGACATTGGCCATGGGGATGTCAAATTTAAGCCCATGAATTTTGATACTATTCATTTGAAAACTGTAGGAATTTTTAGGTGATGTCACTCTAACATCAATTAAATAAATTAAAAAGGGGGATGAGGATCACCCATCCTAGCCCTTATCCCCTATTCATATGGTAGTTAAGCCCCTAGTTACTTCTAACCCAAAAGTGCTTAATTTTTGCTCTAAGGGGTCATAAGTATTTTTGGGTAATCTGATTAAAAAATTTCCACCTTTATTTCCATCCAATTATTTTATTCAATCAAGATTTTAAAACATGCATATATTTTGATTGGTAGCTCAGATTTGAGTGTCATCTTATTCAAGAATGATTTTTTATGCATTACACATTGGTGATCATCTTGTGCCCACTAAAGCTCCCTTCAAATTAACTATTTTACTCTCTTGGATGCATTATCAATTGAGCATGATGTCCCTCTAGTTATTTGTACTTACATAGTAATCACTCAATATGAATTATTGATTGTATCTGATGGCTATATAAACATGCTTATATTTAAAACCTTAAGGGGGGTCACTTTGATAGTTCTAAGGTGGTATTTTAAGGGGTTATACATTTTTTTTCTACATTTATTATTTACACTCTACAACAACCTATGTTATACACTATGGATTCAGGTTCATTATGTCCTCTCACACCATTTAATTATCACAAATGGAAATCCAAAATTGAACTTATTTTACAATCTAAGGGGTTTCATCAAATTACAATGGTAAAAGATACTAAAATTGGAATATAATAAGAGAGAATTAAATATTTCAACCATTGTGATAAATTTCATGGACTATTGTCTTTCTATCTCATCTAATCTACTCTTTCATAGAAACTAATACAACACCTAATGAATTATGAACCACACTAGAAAAAATCTTTATGAAATAGGATGTGATGAGAGGCCATGATCTAGAGAATGAGATCATCAGTTTGAGCCCAAGTGACTTTGACACCCTACAGGATTTATTCACCAAGTTTAGATATTTAAGGTTGTAGTTAAAATAATTTGAAATAGATATGAAATATGATCAACTTGTTTTATTTGTACTCTCCAAACTAGGTCTAGACTATTATGTATTTGTGTCCACCTTCCATGACATATAAAGTTATCTTGGATCTACAAGGAAGATGACTTCTTTAGATACAATTTTTTGACTTGATTCAATAGCAAGATAAGATAATACATATGGGCACAATGAATTCCTCATAATCTCATGCACTTATTGATAAAAAAGAGAAGGATTCAAATAATAGAGAGAAGAAATAGATCAAAAAGGATAAATATAAGGATGTAAATCCTCTAACCTATAAATCAAATAATGATACCTCTTCTTCCAGTGTTAATCCTAAGAAAGATAAGATCCAATGTGGGTTTTACTTAGGAAATCATGATGAAATAAAATATTTTAAGAAGCAAATAAAACAAATTACTAAGATGTTTGAGAAGCACAATACGAGTGTCCCTAATTCTTCCAATCAAATTTCATCAACCCATGAATCTTCTAAGGTAAATTAAAATCTTAAATAAAAGGCAAAATGTAATGGTAAAGGGAAAGTAAAAGGTAAGGACTTAGTTATAGTTTTACCTCTGACTCCTACATGGGTCATTGACTCTAGTGCTTCACATTACATGGCCTCTTCACATATAGAGTTCAATTCCTTGGAACCATGTGACTTATCCTCTATATAATTTGATGATGACACTTCTAAAAATGTTTTCAAGAGAGGGTATATTAAATTGAGTAATGGAACATTTAATAATGTTCTAAGTGTTACCTCACTTTCCACTAATATCCTATCAATTTACCATATCACTCACCTTGTTTTAGCCATGAGAGTTGAGTTCACCTCAAATTTAGTGTATGTTAGAGAGCTGTACAATGATACTATATTGGTAGTGAAAATGGTCGATCATCATATTTGACTATATAACTTCTCACACTTTTTTCCTAACTCTCCATTTTATTCTTCTTTGTAATCACTAGAACTTGATGACATTTATAACCTTAAGCATACCTCTGATATTGATATCTTTATTTATAGCACATATGACTACAGTAGTGATGGGGACACACCTGCACCATCTCATTGTGACCTATTAGACATTGAGGAGTTATTTCCTAATCAACCTACCTATGGTCCACCTTAGACATTATAGGGACACATAATAAATTAGGTAGTTTATTCCATAGTTATAGGGCATTATACAATCCTTCTTAGACGATGCACCCATTTCACCATCATTACATAGAGAATTATCCCTCCTACCATGCATGAGAAGAATAGTTCTTTGTATAAGAATCACATCTTGGTTGGAGATCCATCAGGAACATGGTAGAGACATTCACTATTATATGGTTATCCACTATTCACTTCATCTAATTTTGATTCACAGTCACTCTTGGGAATTCCATTGCAGGATACAAGATAGGTGTAGGTAGTTGTAGACTCTAGTGGTATTTTTATGCATCTTCTCATATTTTCTCTCTTTTAGGAGAGGAATTTTATCTTATGGGTTTTTTTCTTTTTTCCACTTTATGGGAGTTGAATTATGCTTGAATACCTCATTAGAGCTAATTATTGGGACCCAATTCTTATACCCATCTAGGTTATGATTTAACGGTTTGTTGGTGTAGGATTTTTCCCACTTTTCATTTTACCTACATAATTATTAGTTAGCTTACTTAGGGTTGTTAAGGTCATTAGGGTAAATACACTCAATGTATTTTATAATAGTGAGTTGAGTTGTTTCCTCTTTGGTCACCTAATTTCTCACTATATAATGTAAATACTTTCTAATTTTTGAATAATTGATGACTGAAGATTTTGATGCAAATTTTTTTCTGGCTATTTTTCTCATACCCACTCTTATGATTTTTTTGCAATATTGTATGTTCATAGATCTTGGATCAATATAATAGTAACCCCTTCCAACACCTCTTGATTGGTATTTTACTCATCCATAAATTTTCACTATAGGATATTGAATCCCATTTCTAATTCTCCCTTTTATTCCACATCCTTTATAATTCTATTTCTCAAGGACCTATCTTTCATCAAGTAATTTTCACTACCATATCCTTCTACCTTTTCTGATCATTGAGTAAGCATGCATTAATTCCATATGTCTATTGTATGAATTTAAAGATTAAATATTCATCCCTTTATGCTCCCACATATATTTTTTAAATAAATCTTCATGCCCTTATAGTTGTTAATCAAATTCAATTTATGATTTCTTTAGTTCACTTCATCCTTCCTCCACATAAGTCTCATTGTTGTTTTTTTGTAAGATGTAGTTGACCATAAAAATAATATTTTACATATCCTTCTTACCCTTCACATTTAACCTATATAATGTCTAGATATTCTATGAAAATACACTAGAAAATATGTTTGGATTTTGATTCCATTGTTTTTAATTTTTAGATTAATATCATGCACTCATGCTCAACTTATTTTATTTATTTCTTACATCATATTATGGATATATTGTTTAAAATATTTGACATTATTCCTATATAGAAAATTTCATAATTTCACACCTAGATTTAACCTTAGATATTTTATTTGAGTCCATATTCACTATAATGTGTTCCCTATATATATTATAAGTCTCTCTCCCTTTTTCAAAAAAAATAGACGGTGTTTCAAATAATGGTTGATCAAAATGGGTGTTAAAAAAAAATCATGTATCATATTTGGATATATGTGTTATATTATATCATTTTATACCACATAAACAAATTTTCATTATTGACATTTTATTACACTATCCCCCTTGCATTTAATTCACTCATTTCAACATCATCTTGAACATACAATGACCATTTTAGGTCATTAATAGTTATTTGTGTGCCAATGTAAGGATATTCAACCTTTGAATCAATATTCATAATTTTTTTCTCTGGATATTCATGGGATTAACTATCAATTTCTTCCTCCTCTTGATTTCCCTTCTTTGTCTCCTTATTATTCCTCCATTTCATTGGAATTATCAATTTCATCTTTTTTTCATGTTAATGCCCACCTACATGGAATTAAATTTTATCATATATTATTTATTTTATATATCAACCTTATATTTCTCCCCATATGTATGCACAACAAAATATATGGTTACTTTTCAAAACCCTCATCATTGGTAAACATGCACTCATATCATTTATGTTAGGAGGGAAGGTGTTAATATCCATCCTTTATAACTCCATTTTTGGATTGTAAGGTTTTAATTAAGATGTGGGTGTAGGAATCCATGGTGGGGTGGATTTCATGTGAGCTTATGTATTGACTTTCTTTGGTGGTGGAGGTGAAGGTGGTTTTGGTATTTTTGGTGGTGGAGATGAAGGTGGTGTGGGTGGGCTAAGTGATGGGAATGAGGGAAATGTTGGTTTCCTTGGTCATGGTTTAGTAGTGATGGGAATGAGAGAAATGTTGGTTTCCTTGGTCATGTTTTATCTAGTGGCATGAATATTCATTTCTTTTGGAATGTCACTTTTTCATTTTATGTGATGTAATGATAATCCTTTATTTCCATATCAATTTATGTAACATGTTTCCCACCTTATGTCATTTTAGTTGTAATAGATGACAATTTTGTGTGAAGCTAGGCTTGTTACACACCTATTACACTATATACTACTATCTAAACTCAAGTAGTTATTATGCATGGCCTATTTTACTTGATCTATTACAGGATCCTATTAAGCCTAACACACAATATTGATTTTATTTTTAGGATTCAACTGAATAAAGATTTTGTATACATTTTTTCAATCTTTTTATTATAGTTAGGGGTTAATAATGGTTTATTAATCATATGAATAATTATCATTAAAAAATTATTCCCTTATATATGTATGGGTAGTGCTTTAAACATCAAAATGTAAATATAAATTTGTATGACATTTATATTTTTCTTCACCACATTTATTATTATCTATACACCACTTTCAAAATAGCACATAGAGAAGCCATATGGAATATTTAACCAACAAAAAATGTTAAGTTCCTTAAAGTGGATATTGGAATGGGAATGGTGCCTCATTATGTAAAAATTCTTAGTATTTCAATGCATATGGGAAGGTTCTTAGGATGCACCACTCATTGTTGAAATCTAGAATCATGGTATCTATCCACCTATCCATTTTTATTTTATAATTATTATTATAGGTACCTATGTATATATGTGTTGGTATCTTTTCACAGGTGATTTATCACACATTGGATGTGTCCACACTTATGTATCATACCATCCACAACATTGGTTTCATCAATTACCAATCAAATGAGAATGTCACCCCATCTAAATGTATCATCTACCTCGTGCACCCATAATTCACCCTCAAGTATCTAATCAAAATTTTATTTTGAAAATTTAAACTAGGAATCATCAATGCTAATATAATACTCAAATTAAATATTTGGTTTTTTTATATTATCCCGCCTACCATCTCCACACAACTTTGAGCTAACTAAGAACATCACTACCCTTATTTATTAATTAGTAAATTATAAAAATGGAATGAATATTTCTTTTATTTGTATTTCAATAGTTTAGCCACCCTTTCCAATTATTTTTTAAACTAACACAAACTTGATGTCTTCACATGAGAAAAGTAAACTTAATGTATTTCTTATGCATTTTATAAAAAAATTAAAGCATAACCCATAAAAATAGAAATTTTCCTCATGTATAGTGAAATTAAACCCCCCCCCCCCCCCCCAATCCTTCTATTTTTACAAATTATGTTATCTCAAACAACTAAAAAACTCTTATTTACTCAATAAATATATTAACACGTGATTTTATTTACACCATTCCATTTTTCCCTACTCAGTCACTTTGACAACATAATCCTTCATTAATTCAATTTTTTTCTCTATGTCAATGTGGTAATAAAACTCCACCTTATAGTCACTCACCATTGACTCTAAATATTCTCTATGTAAGGAAGCCTAGGGATATTTGATCTTTAAAAACTATACTTTGTGTGATGTTTATTATTTAATTATAGTGCCACCAAGGCTCAGAGGCTCTATGAATTTTTTATGCATCTTGTTATTTGATTCCAAAGTAGTTGGATTCCTTTTGAGTATAATTATCAGTCATAATCTACTTTATCAAACCCTTAGGATATTAATTTTATATAATCCCCTAATTATGAATTGTTTTTAAACTCCTTTAAATGTAACTCTAAATATTTTCCTCTTATTAAAACTTTGTGTCATATTAATGGTGGTTGGTCCAAATAACCGCCATAATTTTATTCAATTTTTCATTTTCCTTCATTTTTTTACATTTTATATCAAACATGACACAATATCATGTATATGTTGATTATTATCCCAAATACCTTAATTTATTCCAACAAACATTGAATTCATTTTCCTTATTTTTCTATGTTCACTCTATGCTTTACATCTCCAAATCTCTTTAAAAATGACAAGTGGTGAAAAAGACTTGTATAGGTAAATTAATATTACCTTTTAAAATTTAAATTTATTAATAGTGTAAGTTATATAGTTAAATTACCATTATTTTTTCATCCATACCTTTGCATTAAATATTGATGATGTCATTACTTGTGTGACTTCCCTTTAGGTGTGACATGTGCATTTTCCCTCTTCCCTATGTTCCTAGGCATAATGTGTATCATCTTTCACTTATTATCCTCACCTCATAGACCTCATATACCTAGATAATTTATCATTTATGTTGTACATCCACAAATATCACTAAAGGTTTGAGCCTTTTTTATTTCCTACCCCCACATTAAATATACACATGGTGCTCTAGTTCATCAGGTTCTTTAGCCATTAGGTGTGACTTTACAATTATTTTGAGATCCATCTTCCATTTACTTATGTAAGATAAATTAGTACATTTGTATATTCTATTTAAAATTCAATATAAATGTATGAATAAATAATAACTATTGTGTAAAATATTACTTGTACACAATTTATTTCAAAACAATACTTGAGCATATAAAAAAATAAATATATTTGAGAGATAAAAGCATTTATAATAATAAAATAATGATAACTCCCTCCAATAAACACTTAGACATATATCATAAGGATATCCATTAAAATATTAATTCAATTCATATAATAGGTCTAATTGGGTGGCATGATTTATTACTAATAATAAATATGCAACAAAACAAATTCTTATTTGTAGAAATTAAAAAAAACTACCACATAACATCCTAATATTTATTATTTTTAAGAGGTTAATTTGCAAATTTTTTGGGATAAATCAACCTCCCATTGAAATTCCCACGTATAATCTCACCATCTAATGTGTGAAAATTGCATGCATCATTTTACATAATATCATGAATGACATAAGGTCACATCCATAAATTTTGAATTTTTCATGTATTTTTGGCATATTTTGAGACATATAAGATGTGTGTGCCCTTTCACATAATTTTTATTTTGATGTATTTGTCATACTAGGCATTTTACCTATAATTTTTGATGTCTTGGATTCAATGAGAAATGTTGTATTTCTCATTTAGTTTCATAAGCTATTATAGTCATGTATCAATATATTTATTTTTATCTAGTCATCTAACACATGAAATATGCAAAATAAAATGTCAAGAACTCCATCAATAAAGATTTTTTCTATCCAAACACCAAATGAAAGGTGTAGAATTTTCCAAGCACCTATAATTGGACCTATACTACCACAATAATATAGAAACAAAGTCATCCTAATAATTACAACCCATATCATAGATATTATTTAATGTCTAACCTAAGATATTATTAAATTATTTAATGGTCAAATTACCTTGAGGGTGATATGGTTTGGTTTTATGATGTGTTACCATAAAATATGCCAAAAATGTGAACTAACACATTTAGAAAATGTGTCCCTTGATCACTAATAAGAGTTAAAGGGTGACCTTATCCAATAATAATATTATCCCAAAAGACATTGTCACTTTGATTGTAGAAAAAAATTATTGACATGACTTCCACCCATCACATCAAGTAATTCATGGTAGTGATGATATAATGTATGCCTTTCATACAAATGGTAGTGGAGATAAGTTTGACAAAGTATATTAACCATTTTTAATGGGTTCTTAAGTAGTGATAAGAAACAACATAATTTCATCATGTGATTTATCTTGCCAATTTGTTGACATGAATTGCATTTCTTTGAGTATTCCTTGGTGTCCATAAATAGTGTTTTCCACCATAGACCATAAAATAAAATATTTCATGTAATACCCTCTCCAATATAATGACCACCTAATACCCCTTCATGTACTTCACATATAAATGTAACACGTTCATTTTCCAACACATTTAAATATAATCTCATCACAACCCATTTTATACAATCCCCCACTAATGAGTTGATAGGGAATGATGTAAACCTTTAGTTTCTTATTTTATTTTGATGTCAAATCATTAGGTAAAATTATTGTTGTGAGGAAATATACTATCTATGTGAGGTATTTTTGAATGTGTTTTACTTAATATAGTTATGTGTATTGCATGACATCCTCAAAATTTTATGTATCCTCCCATATGGTGACCTTAGATAAAGGATATGGTCCAGATTTGCTTTTCTTGGCTTGACTATGATTTAAATTTTAAGGGTTATGGAGATTAAGCCCTAGGTTGTTAAAAGGTTTGAGTATAGAAAATCAAGGTATAAAATATGAAATAAATATAACCACTATTTTTTGTAATAATATACCTGATCAAATATTTCTAAAAATAGAAATGCATGACACAAATAAGTAATTAGATAGAAATTACCTGAGACAAAAGATATAGAAGCTTAAAACTAGTATAGGAGTTGGTATGAGTGTCATAGATAGGATCTAGATGTCAAAAACCCTCCTAGATAATATCACCATACCTTTGATAGTAGAATTATGTTGATAGTGTATAATTTTGGCATTAATGTCCTCTCTGAAAATACTAATTCATGCTTCTAGGAGTAATTGTGTTTGAGTCTATTAAGCCTCTTCTTGTGTAGATAAACCCTGCTTATTTATGTATGACTTATTTTGATTGATTTTGTATATGAACCCTAAACATCCATGTTGTTACGTTATTTGATTGGAATAAGTATAAAAAGTGTGATGTTAATTATGTAAGATGGGCATCCTCAACACTACACTATGATTAGAATTTCTGACATACCAATACTTTAGGGAAGGATCAAGACTAAAGTAGTTATCCTGACTTTATTATTAGTGCAAGTGCTTGTGAAGCTAGTATGAGTGTTGATTTGAGTAAATTGAGTAAGGTTTAAGATTGGAAATCTATGTATTTTAAGATGAGGATGGTTGTAGATGACTGTATATATAATTAGGGAATAATAGGGATTAATAAACTTGATTATGCATAACTTTTTATGAGGTTATTTATATGTATTTGCATCTAATTTATATATAGTGGATAAAGGGATAGAAGTCATATATATATATATATATATATATATATATAGATCTAGTTCTTATGTAGGGTTTGAAACAAGTCTAGTCTGACCATATATGTCTTATGAATTAAAAGATATATGTTAGGGCTTAAAAGAGGGAGAAGGACAATAACATTGAACTAGGATACTAGCATTTGGTCTAGTGTCTAAAGTATGGCACTAATATCTAGGTGGTAGAACCTAAGCCGCTAGGGGCATAGATTATTAAGGGTTTGATACCAATTTTGAGAGTTGTATGGATACACAAGGCCCACATAAAAGATAGATAAGTGTTTATATAGGTCCTAATATAGGTTTATATATAAGCTAGGCATAGACAGTCTCAAGTAACACTAATTGCAATCAAGTGGAATTTTAGATGACTACATCATCCCCATTTTTATAGAAATACATCAAAGTGAAATGAATATGATAAAAGAAAATAAACATACCTAGACTTACCTAAGAAGTGAAACACATGAATCTAGATTTTATTATGTGAAGTGTGCTCCATTATGTGTCCTACAAATGAAACATGCATAGAATCAGTCATTACTTAAGAGATATAAAAATAAAAGATAAAAAAATTAAAGATATAAGAGGGTAAAGGAATGAATACACCTCAATGGATACATGAGTGAATTCATAAACCTGGTGATATCCTTTGTGTGTATCTAGTGATCAATCGATGAATAACTTGGACTAAGATAAATGGTTTGCTCAATACCCATGTGTGCATGGGTTAAGAACTCAAGTTGGCCTTGAATCCATCATTCCCACCCCTATTTGATGGATCATGACCTATGAATATATTAGATTGGATGGATGGACTATCCAACACTCTTATGTAGGTGGATTAAGAAATCAAGTAGACTCTAACTCCATCATTGCCTACCCATGTGTAGTATATGCATATTTAACTAAATTTTTAAAATTTAATTGAAGTTGTATGATTATAAGTGAAACTATATATAGTGGATTTGTGGCCACTTAGGAACTCTAGAATGAAAATTAGCTCAGGGGCCTCTCAAGCACTTGGGTATGTAGCTTAGGGACTACTCGGTAATGCCAACCACTGAAAATAGAGTAAGACATCAAATAACTATTGAAAATGGTGTTCATATTTTTAACGTAGAGAATGAAATGGAGTTTTCCATTTTATGTGATGAATTAATGTAAAATTGATCATGTAAAAACAATGTGTCACACACATGCCCCAAATATAATATCTATGTATATGGATTCTAGATTGAGTTATAATAATATGTATATGTGTATTTTAAACTAAAACAAGAGTGATCATACTATGTATGATTCTCTAATCTAATCAAATTGGTATGATTTTGTGCAAAACATAGAAAAATTGATAATTGTTAACTAAATCTATGCAAAATTGGACCATACCTACTATAATTTTCTATCAAACCTAGATTTTCATACTTCTAAGGCTACTGGAAAGTATTTCCATAAGCTAGACAATAGCACTATAATGCTAATGTCCACTTTCAATAATCATGTCCAACTATGTTGTTTTTATGCCAAATTGACTCTAATATCTATTTAATTATTTTCCACTATGTTTTCTTGATCCTTTACTTTGTATTTTTATGCTTGCATATTAAAAACTATATTTTGAGTGCACTCAGATGGTCTAATCTCTATGACAAATCTCTGTGAATTCCCCCTCTTTTGATAGGAGTTGTTGAACCTATGCGATAAGTGACCTCAAAATAAAAATCTATGTATGATTTGTGTTAGCCTAAACATATGTTATATTTACATAATAAACCAATATAATGTATATACATTACATTAAAATGTAAGATCATTTGATCATAAGTTGGTAATGTACTATGTATGTTATATTTAACATTCATAAGGCTATCAAGATAGATATAATAATGTAATCATGTGCATGAATAACAAATTTGAGTAATAAATTGAGTAACTACCTAGGGGGTGGGCCATGATGTCCATCAAGGTACTTGGGGAGGAAGGAGATATGCATGGGGTCCCTCATGGCATCTAAAACTAGAGTATGTAACAAGTAAGATACAAGGGTCATGACCATGATACATACATGAAATCACAAATACAACACATATAAGTTATGTAAAGTAGGCCAAGGGATAAAATATAAGGGACATGGGAACATGTCACTAAATCTAAAAAAAATACATATAATGACATGTTCAAGTGTCCACATACGCAAATAGCAAGAAAGTTGGCATTAATCCACATTGAAGGACAAGTTCAAATGTTTGTGTACACAATCAAGAAGGCACACACAAGGACATAGGCACATGTCCAAATTATAAATACAATGAAAAGAAGTGGTGTAGAGACATAGAACAATGGCATATTCAATTACCTTCAAATAGATGTAGAAGTATAGAGACACAATCAAGGCTAAACTAGTAAAGCTAGAAATGAAAGTATGCATGAACATGTGGTATGAATTTTTATAAGAGAAAAAATTTACATAAATTGAGTCTAAAGTAGTAGTAGTCAAAAAAAAATTGTAGTGTAAGATGATCAATATCAAGATAAAAACAATGTTAAATATGTGATATAGAGTATACAAAGATTTATCCTGGTAATGAGATTTATGTATGAGATTCCCCTGAATGTGTGATTGTGTCAAATGAGGAACTTGTGTATGTACCCCTAGTGGGTATATAGTAGCAAATATAGATTTGATAACTTATTATCCTTTATTTGTTGTTTTAGAAACATCTACTTATATGGATAGAAATGCACAAAGATCCAATCACTTATGTCAAAATGCCACTCACTACAATGTTGATTTGCTTATTGTTTCATTTGATTTTGTGCCATTTCTAAATTATTTCACAAACTTACAAGTACCTCCTATTGATTGTGCATGTGTTTATCAATAGATCGAACCTCAAGATGCACTAGTAAAACTAAAGTGATGGATGGGGGTAATACCCATACAATTACATAAAGGGAGATATCTTTGAATAAGTGTGAAAATATGTGTTATACCACCATTCAGTGAATGGTAGCCAATGAACCCATTTGTCCTAATTGTTAGAAATAAAACAATGAAGATACCCTACAAGACATTTGTTGACTACCTCTATTTGTCTATCATATTGAGGATGATAGGATGAGCTATGAGCCAAATAGGTACCCAAACATGCAAATAGTTCAATCCAAAAATTAGTATTAAATATGAGATCTCAATCACTTACAATGATCTTTGGAGTGTCATGTAATTTCTAAACTATATTGAGAAAAGAAGATGCTACTATAATGGCAAAAAATGGCTATGATAAGGAGCAAAAATGAGCATACTTGGTGTGTCAATCCACAACTACCATGATAACATTTTTACCCTCTTGGGTCTTGTAAACATATGTGAACACTTGAAAAGAACAAGTGAATCATGTATGTATGATAAAACTAACTACACTAACATAGATAATATATGTATTATCTAGCAAGTATAATAAATGTAAACATAGAAATGCATACAATCTATAATTTATATTTTATAAGAAAATATTTGAATGTTTTTTTTTTTTTTTGACATATTATATTATTTTTGTATTTTATGGATATAATATATGTACAAGAAACATAAAAAATGAAACTAGGTACAAGGAGCAAGACAAAGGAAATAATGTACAAGAAGCATGATAAATGAAAATATATAGAAAGAAACTACAGGTAAATGAAACTATGTATGTAATTGGGTTGTAAATGAGAAAAACTATGAACAAGGAGTGTGTTATGGATAAGAATCTATGTGCTAGTAAGGAATGGTGCTAGAATCCCAACATATCATCGATGGGATGCCTCTATTTAACATAGGTGGCATCTTCACTTTTTGAATGGTCTGCATCATAATAATATGGGTTGTTCTAATCTTTTTCATTTTTATTAAAAATATTTGGAATATTTTTGGGATCTTTCCATCTAAAATAATATCCACTATAAGTATAACTTTCTTTCAATATTCTATTATTCAAAAACCTATTTTGAAAATGGTTGTTTACTTAGCCTAATTGTAACTGTCTAACCTAATTTCTTACTATTTTTGTAGAATTAATTATGTATCTAGATATTTTGCCTTGAAAAAATGTATCTATAAATGATTTGCCTTAGTAAGTTCCATAAATCACAATCCTTGTTAACCAACATTATAAATTGATAGAATAGGAGTAGTGATGCTTTTATCATGTTTTTCCAACCCTTGACCTTGATAATCAAATTATTGTAGATATTTTTGAACAAAGCCATACTATTTTGAAAGTGGGACCTCATTTTAGAGAGTTATATGTTTATCCTTCACTTGATTAACCTATGCTTGTTGTATTGTTTCTTGATTTGATTTTATTTTGTGAACCTTTTGTTATTCTGATTGATGCTTTGGTAACCACTTTAGTACTATTTTTTATTTTGGACCTTTTTGAATATGTTCCTATATCGCTATTGATTGATTAATTGATTTATCTTGTATAGTTTATTGATTACCAATGATGTGTTGTATATGCTTTTTCAATTCCAAACATGACTCTATATGACAATCATGCATTCTCTGGTATGCACACTAATATCTATATCTCCTCACTATATATAGAGGAGGTAGGTTTATCAACTAAGATTTAATCATTTTCCTTAAAATTTCACTTAAGCTTCTAATTGATATTTCAATACTTTGTGAATCACTAGTTGTAGATACACATTATTGTGATTTATTATTTTGATATGTAACATTATTTTACACAAATTGAAAAGGTGAAGATGTATATACATCATTGATACTAGTGTGCTCTAGAGGAATTTATTTTGTAATATAATTTTCCAATACTGTAATCTTTTCATGTAATAACTAATTCTAATTTTGTAAATTTGAAATTAGTGTATCCTTACTCATAATTTTATCCCTTAGATTGTCAAAATTGCAAGCCCTAGTTACTTTTGATTGTATATACAAACACACATCCTAAATGGGATATGTGGGAAGGGAAGGGTTTGAAATATGGATATCCTAAGTATAGACATTTGAAATGGTAGTATTAGGTTACCTCACCTCTTAGAGCATCAATAACATGGATGTATGTGGTTAGAGGGAAAGTAAAGATCACCCTCTTGGAGATGCTGAGTAAAATAATCTTCTTTATCCATGAAATTTGGCAATGAAATTTAGAAGAGGTTTGATAGGGTAGAATATATTAGGTTTTAAAACCCTAATAAAAATATTCAAAATAGAAAACAAAAGGATATAAACCATAATAATATCTAAGGCTAGGGTTTTTGAACTATTAGAAGTAAGTCAAGTTCACCAAATGATTTAACTTTTAGGAGTTATGGAGTTTAATCCCTTGGTTCTTAATGAGTCTCAATATAATAAATCAGGGTATAAAAAATATGTAAACAATACACCATTAATTTTTTAAGAAATGACCTGATCTAATATTTCTAAAAATAGCAATGAATAACATCAATAATTATTTAGATAGAAATTGCATGAGATGAAGGATATAAAAGCTAAAAATTGGTATAAGAGTCTGAGTGTCACAAATAGGATCCACGTGTTAGAAACCCTCTTGGACAATAGAATCATACCTTGTATATTACCACTATGGAGCTAGTTTCCATTTTTGGCACTAATGTCCTCTATGAAATAATTGATCTATACTTTTGAGAGTAACTATATATGAGTCTACTAAGCTTGTTCTTACATATGCAAACCCTAATTTACTATTTATGACCTATTTTAACTAAGTTTGTATGCAAACTCTTGACATCCATGTTTTTAGGGTATTATATTGGCATAAGTAGAAATTTTTTGATGTTAGATGGGTAGGTTGGACATCCTCAACACCCTATTGTGATGAGAGTTTCCTATATACCAATACTCTAAGGAGGGATCAATCTTGATGTAGCTCTCCCCACCTAAATGTTGGTACAAGTACAAGTGAATCTATTAAGAGTGCCAGTTTAAGTTCTTTGAGTGAGGTTTGAGACTATAAATCTATGTAGTCTAAGCTTAATATAGTTATAGATGACTATATGGAAAAGTAGGGTAGCATAGGGATCAATAACCTTGATTGTACATAATGTGTTCTGAGCTTGTTTATATGTAGTTGCATCTAATTTCCATCTAGTGGATAAAGGGATAAAAGTCATGTATTTATACATATATGGTGTTTGTGAAGAGTTTTAAAAAGGTCTAGGCTAACCCTATGTGTCGTAGGAATTAAAAAGATATCTATTGGGGCTAAAATAAGGGAGAAGGATAATAATGCCAAACTAGGATACTAATGTGGGTTGATAGTGTTCAAAGTATGACACTAATGTTTAGGTGGTATAACCTAAGGCACTAGGGGATTGAATGACTAAGGGAGGATCTGAGTCTAATTTCAAGAGTTTTAGGGATGCCTAAGGCCCACATAAAAGTTAGATACTCATCTATATATGTCCTAATATAGGTTTATGGGTTAGCTATGGATGGGTGGTCTTAAATTACACTCATTTCACTCAAGTGATAGTTTATATGACTACAAACTATAATTAAGAATTGAAATTCCTAAAAGAAAACTATCCATCTAAAAATTCTCCTATGTGAGACTATAATATTTATGAGACATTTGAGCACTTCATGATATGTTAAAAAAATAATCATGATAGAAAGGACGTATTAAAAAAAAATCAAGTTCATAAACCATTTTGAGTGTTTGATGTTTAGTTGGTGTGTATTTATATTTAAATTATGTAAGTTTTTAATTATCAAAGTATATGTAATCATCAATCATCATTCCCTATAATTTATATATAAAATCAAGGTTTCAAAGGTCATATCAACAATTCACTTCTTAAGATTCAAGGATATATTCAACTGATAGAAACAAAACTCAAATATCAAGCACAAATTGGTGTCATAGTCCTTGAACAACCTATAAACCATCCAGTTATCATGGTATACTTGAAGGAAATGATGAATAGAGTCCTTGAATGTAGTCATAATGATACATGATAACATGGATGGTGCATTATTCAACACAAATTTCATATAATTATATATAAAAGAGACCCAATCTATTATAAATTTAATATTTATCTTGTCATCTTCCTTAATTTGCACTTTATTATAGCCATAAAACCCATTAGTATATATTTTTCAACCCATAATTCCTTCCAAAATATCCTCAATTAATGTATTGGGAAATGAGTCAATGACACATGCAACATTGTGGAGAAAAATCAATACATATTTGAAAGAACCCATCCTTTTTTACGCTTATCACCATGGGGTTGACCCATTTAGATTATTTAATTGTATAAATAACTCCAAGATCCAATATTTTTTTTCTCTCTCTTACTTCACTTATTTTTCATATAATATGATTCATCTTGTATTTTCTCTTCAAAATTAGTGCATTTTACATGGGTTTGATCTTCATTTTACCCAAATAGGGATATACCCCCTTCATTTCCTAGTAACTTCATTCTAAAATGTCTTGCTTCTTATGTAATAACTTAGTAATTTGAGATAGCTCTTCATATTTACAATAGTTAGTAACGATGATGGTATTTGGTTCTTCCTCTATGTCAATATTAAATTCACAAGTCTTGAGAGGCTCACTAAATTTCACATGCTTAACACCTTATGTATCCATTAATTCACACTCTCTATAAGAAATTTATTATTTTAATAAGAATTAATAATATTCAACATTTTCATGCACTACCTTATCATTTCTACATTTATATCACTAGTTAGGCTCCATCCACATGTCATCATCATTTTTACTAGTGTAACTATTCATACTAAATTATTTAATTTTTTTTAGGAATTATAGACCTTTCTCACTATGAATTTGTTTTTAATCACTCATCCAAGAATTCATCATCATAATATATGGCTTGGTGCACCCAATACAAGGGACAGTAAATTTAAATCTTGGGTGAATAAAATGAAAAGGTACTAACAAAAGAGGATTTTACCCTTCCCTAGTCATTAGTTTTGTTGTGTGTTTCATAGATAATATACCATGTGGATTCTCAAGTCTTCAATGTTTGATGAAATGTATGAACCCATAATTTTAATGAATATGATGTGTGCCATTTTTCCATACCTCTTCAAAATAATGGATTTATGTATTAAGGGAATAATTTCCACTATAATTATGTGGTCCCCACCTATTCTTATTCTACTCAAAAAAGGTGCATATTGATTATTTGATAGTGGTATAGGTTGGTAGGCTTGTATTGTGTGTATCCCATCAACATGTAACAATAATCCTCATTGTGTACATTAAATTTCCTATATATTCCATGAATGGATTGACATCCTCATATGCTTCATAAAATTTTCATGCAAAATTTTATCTTCAATAAGGTGGTATACCCTCTTCATGTTAGGCATTGAATATCCAATATATTTTTACCTAAAACTAAGTGAATATTTTCATTAGATATCCTTGGGATTTTTTATTTTTATGAAGTCTTGATTTTAAGTTGATGGCACCACACTTTTATCCTTTCAATTCATTCATCTCTTGCACTAATTTTTTAAAGTGACACTTATAGTATCATAGATAGAATTAGAATCTCCCAAATTGAAAATGCCTTCAATGTTGGTATTTAGGTACTCCATGATTTTTTAAGTGGTGTATATTTAGTTTAATTATTTGTCTATTTCCACACTTTAAACGTATAGTGGTCCATGGCTACTAACAAAATGAATGACTACACATTCACCCCCATTATAAAATATCATTTAGTAATTTTTGAACCTAATATATGAATTATTTCTTGAATACCATTATTTTTTAAGCAATAGTGATTGGCTTTAACAAACTCTATAAATTCAAAATCAACAACATACTTTATTCCCATTATGTCAACACCTACATTGTTTAAAATTACTAATGGCTAAGCTTGGGTCTCTTTTTCCATTAAAAATGTGAGGAAAAGGCCTTAATGTAAGTCTTCCCATCTTTAAAAAACCTTCTTATGTGATAATGTTAACCTCAAGTTCCACTTCAATGAGGATACAACACTCTAATTATCTATCTATTATTAAATAGATTAGTAACTCTTAGTTGTATTCAATATTTTGTGAATGTGTTTACTATTCACTCTCTTACTAAGCATGGTGTGGGTGTTTTTGGGACCATAAAATGAACTTATTAAATTAGGTGCACTAAGAGACCAAAACATAATTAACATTCATCCTTTCATTTTAAGACTGTTGTTGCGATAGTCCACGATATGAGATTCTAGTATTGTGATCCATTATAAAGCTGACTTGGAATGAGTCTCCAAGTGATTTTTTTTACCATAAAAATATCAATATTTTCCACATATATAATAACCTCTTAAACCAGAAAATATATCCAAAATTATGTGACTTTAATAACCTAGAATTTACAATATGGATATGGGAAACTTGATTCAAAGTATCAATTGAAAAAATGTCAAAATGATAGAAAGGGTAGGTAGAAAAGGATGATTTCTATATGAATATGGAATAATTAATACTTGATACTAAATATGATCCTAGCTATAGTTTCACCACTGTATGTTAAGTTTAACATAAGCTAGAACTTTAGCCACACCAAGGAGGGAATTAGAGGAAATATCATTTCCTCAATTCCTATATTTTCATTATATAGATAAACACTTACAAGAATGTAGATAAAATAAACATAAACTTATAAATATTTTATAAAATGAGAGTAAATGCATAAATCAACTAGAATAGAATGCAACTAATTCTTAATTAGACATAATAGTTTTATAAAGACTTATATCATATCCTTTAACACTATTATTCTCCCACTTTTTACCATGATATTAGAAGGCATTCATAAATTAGACACAGTGTAATGTAAAAACATAAATACATTAATTATTTTGTGTCATTATATCCAAGATTGTTGACCTTACAATAGTGCTACAAAAGAGCATATATAGGAGTGAGATGGGATCTATGACCAATTTATATGGTATACCACTATGAGCCATCATGGAAAAAATGGTTATAACCATAAAATAATGTGTCCTAAAATATTTTAAAAAATGGGGAGGAACACAAAAAACATGATAAAAATTTTCCATTTCAAGACCATAAGAGGAAAGATGGTATCATTAGCTAGAGCCCTGAGTGGGAACACCCACAATTTCATTTGGGCATCATGATGTTCTATCAATGCCTACACAAATAGATTTACCTCTTTGTAAATATCAACCTATTTAATAGGTGTTTCCTTAAATAGAATCTTAGTCTATCAAGAATTTAACATATGCCTGAAGAGGGGCCTCAAAAGAGATATTCATTACATTGACCTATCTGGTGTTAATTGTGGACTATGTGGTAATATATTAAATAGATCGAGATTTATCTCTATTATATTTTAACACATTTTTATTCATGACTACCCTAAAATTCTTGAAGTGAAATCTAAATTCATTATGTTAAGTAAAATTCCATTAAGGTGAAATATCACAGTAATGTTGACCTCCTTAAAGTAAGAAAAACTTTGATCCTTGATTTTCTCCAAGGGTCTAATGATAGCTTGGATGTCTCTAATCCAATATTACAATGAAATCCTTATCATCCCTATGAAATTTTAGTATAAATTGAGATCTACGATCTTAATTTTGAGCATGAGGAATATCCCCTTATTGATTATCACTACCATCTTCTTGTATTTCTTATCAATTTTGATGATCTGGTATAGTTACTCTTGTTATATCTCTAAGATCATATTGTCTTCAAAATATCTCTAGTCACCTCTCTTAATGATATGAATAATTATAAAAGTATTGTTTACACCTTTCTAATGAGGAAAACTAGGAATGAGATCTTGACTTGGGATTCCAAGGTCTTGACTTGTTCCTAGAGATCCTTTATGATCTTATCTATCAACTCATTTATGGCATGTACCATAGAGATCAGGGCCTCTGTAATATTTTTGTTTCCCATATAATTAATCTAATAGGTTAGAAAAAGAGGTGTTTTTATTTATCCACATAATGGTTTCCCCTTCTTGGGTGAAAGTTTAGGTCATCACCCTCTTAATCCTTCCATTGTTTGTCAAAATGGAGATGGATGTCTAGGTCTCCATGGTAGACCATATAATGTAACTATGACTTATAATATTTCATGGGACCATTTCATCTTTTTCCTCCCACTTTTCTCATGTTTTTTGAAGATGAGGGACCCTAGGTGTAAGTATTTGAAATGAATGGTTGAGGTACAAGTGGATGAGACAAGAATGAAGGATACGGAATTATATGGATGATGTAGGGGGAGGAATGGGTGAAAATGGAGGAGTGACCAAAGGAGATTTCCATGGATAATTTATAGTCTCAGTTGGTCCTAAGTCATATACACTTTGGGACCAATTATACCAAGGCATTAGGTGTTCAAACTAAAGGATGAAATGGGCTAATTGAATCCAATTCTTGGGGAATGACATGTGCGAGAGAGAGAAAGAGAGACCTAAGATGGAGCTACTAGTGAGAGGGAAGGTTATGTTGATGGACTAGTAAAAATAAACCTTAAGAAATTAGAAATATTATATTGAGGGATAATTTGTGGTGTTTCTTCACTTAGATGAGCAGAATCAATAGGGGTCAATGGTGTAAATATGTGCTTTAATGTATACTTTGATAATACTCAAATTTAGTGAGTTTGTCAATGTTGTTTCACATAAACATGTTAGATCACTGTAGACCATAATGGTAGGGGAGTATTACATACTTAGGATAAAGTGAACTATAGGTGAAATTGGAAAAATAAGAGGGACCAAGGTTGTAGGGTCCATAATGATTATAGGGGTAGGAATTGGAGAATTGAAAGGGACTAGGCTAATCATATGAGATAGCCCAAGTAAAATTTAAAGGGTGGTCCAAGTTGGTTTAGTATAGATAAGAGGGTCATGGAGGCTTGGAACACCAAGGGTTGTAGAATCCAATACAATAGGGGACCCTTGGGGAAAATTTATAAGGGAAACTATTGGGGGAGTAATTATAGGGGAAACCATTATGGAAATTACAATAGGGGAAGGCTAAACCTAGGTTGAAAATTAGGAAGGGTTGTAAAGTGCTACCTAGATACACCATAGGTGGGATTCAAAGGATCCAAATATGATAAAGGTTTGGATTGATGGGAGTTTCCCTAAGATTTGGATCTAATATAAAAGTGAATAAATTGAGAAACATGAATCTATATTACCTTGAAAGTCCCTATAAATAAAGTGGAAGTTGAAGATAATGAAGTTATTGTTGAGATCCATTATAAGATTCATTCAAAAATCCTACTTGTAGTGGTTGAGACTTCAACAATAGGATATGGGGGAACATGCCTTTCCCCTAATATGTTCTTAGGTTACACTTTTTATGATATATGGAGACATGTGTCTTCCATATTTATAATCACCTCAGCATCATTGGTAGGGTTGAGGTGGCATGCATCATCCTAATGGAACTTATGATGGTAATTGATGTTCAACTGAGCTTGATATAATTCCACATGAATCTTCACCTTTCCTTGAGGATCCCACTCTCTATCCTAATCTTTGGTGATATTTAGCAATTATTTATGTGTGGCCATGGCCTAGAGAGAAGGATAAATATTATACCCATGACACCCTATGATGATGGGGATCAAAGGATAAAACATTTGTCTTTTACTAAGGCAAAAACTAACTATGCCATTGACATGTTGGAAAGTGATATCTAACTCTACCAATAGGTCTAAGATGATATCATGAATATTTAAATTAAGTCCTTGGATTCCCTCTACCTTAATGACCATGTGGTCGTAGTATTACTAGTAGGTACCCATGACTAGGATAAAAGATTTTATCTCTTCTAATAACATGGGCATGGGGTTCTCATTGATTTATACCTAAACAAGGGTTAGAAGTGATCACAAATGTCTTTTATGTGGTTCTTGAAGTGGTGAATGTATAATTTGGAAAAGATCACATGGATTAGGGAACCTATAGGTGTCCATGGGGGAAGGTAGTGCTCTTTAAGTCAAGGGTGGTGTATGAAACATCAACTAGATAAGATATCATATATAAACTTCGTCTATTATGTACCTTAAGTATGTGGTTAAATATATTAAAAGTGATGATTTACCTAAGATATATGACCTAATTCCCTTCAAAGATAATTCTAATCAAGGGGCATAATATTTTTTGAAATGCTCCATGTCACTTTACCCATCCACACTCCCTCTTTAACGGTATTGATAATGTAAGAGTCCATATTCTCATTGTTAACTAGGTGATCATCATGCTTAGACTAATAATTTAGGGTATTGTATATGTTATAGGTCTTCATCCACTTGGTGGTGGCCTCATTATCATATAGAATGTCATAGTTAGGAAGGTTGTAATAGTTATTAAAGTTAGACCTAGAGATGTCTATAATTTGGAGCCCTCTATTTGGAAAATGGCTGATATCATTTTTGCACTTGTACATTTATAGTAAACTAGACAAGAGATAACCATAGGGTAAGACATAGATATTTGTCACATATTTGAGTAGGCCTGAGGCTATGACAGGTGTCAGGTTTCCTACAACATTGGCATCATCCTCCTTCAGCTTGTCATCACTGATAGGCATTTTAATATCTTTAATCATTGTTAATATTTAATTATAGTGATTGAAGTGCATGAATCCCTACATGAATGTAGTATCCTTTAACTCCTAATCTATATTGGGATTAGATTTGTATGTTTCCATTACTAAATGTTTATCATATATTATGTATGACTTTTTTAGATATGTGCTTCTAGCTTTAGGAGTAACCTAGTAGGGAGATTTAAATATTTTAAAACATACATAAAAAATAATGGTGAGATCAATTTGTATGGGACCTTATAAGGATCTACGATAATTCTAAAGTAAAAGTGTTAGGGGCTCATAATATGAGAATTAATCTTTGAGTTAATGGATTGATTTTGAAATATATATATTTTTCCTTTTTCTTTGATTTATTTTCGTTAAAAAAACCCTTAATTGGATTGACTTGTAGTAATGGGACATTTATAGGTGTCAAATCACAAAATACCCAAATAGTCTAATAAATATATAGAGTGTGGTGAATACATACCCAAGTTTGACCCTCATGGCACCCATGTTTGGAGCCTGACAATTGCCATGTGCATCACATGCAAAATGGTGATTCTATGGGTTTGGTGCTGTGAGGATTTCTTAGGTGTATATTTTTTAGATGTAGTAGTACATGTGGTGATCTCTAATTGGATCAGGTCTCTAAAACTATGACAAATATAGTTATACAAGTACACATGGATATATCTTATTTTATCAAGCCTTCTAGGCCTCTAACATCTATGATAACTTTAGGTGTATCATTACACATGGTGATATTTGATTAGATCATGGTTTATAGGCCTCTAAAAAATATAGGTGTATGAATACACATGATGATCTCTTAATGAATTGGGCCTCTTGGGCCTATGATAACTCTACAAAATTTAGGTGTACAAGTACATGTGGTGATCTATAAATGTATCTAGCCTTATCTACCTCTAATAAATCTAATAAATGTGGCTGTATACTTACATGTGGATATCTCTAGTTAGATCAATCCTTTAGGGCCTCTAACAACTCTAATAATTCTAGGATGTGAAAAACATATAAAATTATTAAGTTATTTTAAAAACTTTTAGAAAATGAAGGGTTACCTACTTGACTTAATAAAACTTTGTAGAGGGCATAAGTTGGACTCCTAGATTGAGACTCGAGGACATATCTACCTTATATAATTTCTTATAGGAAAAAATTTATTGCCTAAAAATAAATTAAGTATAAAATCACTTCAAAAGTATGTCTAGACTAGCCTTTTTAAAACCAATATTCTAATAAAGATATTAAAAGACAAACAAATGGGATTCATAAAAACTATTAAAAACCATAAATATTGGGATACAATAGGCACCCAACATTTTGAAATTAGATGGGGTTTATACTAGGCTCGATAGAGGGCCATAATTTTGAGATTCATACCTTACATGGGTCCCCTTTTTCTTATTAAAAAATGGACGTTCATCACAATTAATGGTAACTATGTGGGGAATATGTTTCCCATTATTTAGAACCCAAAATCAGAGATCCTCATCTTAAGTTAGTAAGATAAACCACATAACCACTTTTAGTAGGACCATAAAATAATAAAATGCATAAGTATATCTCAACATAGCATATTGAGTTTTAGTTCTTTTAATAGGTTAGCTTGTGTGGAAAAAGTGATCCATTGACTTTTGTCTCCATTTGAATTAATGACATAACTTAGAGATGAAATAGGTATTCATAACACTTGAAAGGCACTACATATAAACATATTGGCTGAGGAAGGAGGGTCTTGGAAATTTCTCTTCTACCATCGAAGCATTTATAGACCTAATATAGATACATTTAGTTATACTCCAAACCTTGCTCCATTTCCATCTAGGTTAGAAAAACTACAAAGGATATTGACCAAATCACCCTTTCTTGGTAACAAACTTCAATATTCTATTGGGATTTTTTAACTTTATTTTATTATGATAATTTCCCTATCTTTGATCCAAGGTTAGGAACCAATTCAACTAAGGTAAATTATTTATTCAATGAGTTATTATAACCCAAGGGGATCCTTTACCATATTTTAGATCAAAAGTGACCTCTTAGTATATTTAGTTCAATTATGACCTCTAGTTAGTGACAAAACTATTATTAAATCACTTTTTTAGTTTTGAATCAGTGACTTCATTATTATTAGATACTACAAAGGAATTACCTTGTTAATTAATTATTTAATAATGAGGATAAGATTTTCTATTTATTGTTCCATGGAATATGTATCTAATGATTTGCCAAACATTTTATGGGGAAGGGTAAAACCAAGGGATTGAAAGACTAGAATCACACTCTCAAGGATAGGGAAACAACTTCTTGTTAACAATTTTTCAAGAAGGCACTTAAGAGCAAACATGAGAAAAGAGAAAAATACAAAGTAAAAAAACAATAAATCACAACAAAAACAAACACAACATAAATAAAACTACCATAATACTATGTTACTCATAAACTATACTTAAAAATACTTCAATATGATTGTGGATGTCATAATAAAAATTTAATGTTTTAAGAATTATCCATTCATAGGTAGATAAAAGTTATTCCCTTATAGATCCTTCAGTCTGAAAGTATTCTGACTAAGTAACTCATAAATATGATATGGGCCAATCCAAGGTGGGTATAGTTTAGAATTTTGGCCTTTATTTTCATAGGATTTGTCCCAAATAGGATTAGATCAAATATATTTAATGTTTTCACTTTAGAATTTTTGTCAAACCACCTCTTAATGGTGTCCTAATGTATACTAAACCTCTAGAGAGATTTATCTCATGTGGCTTACATTTGAACAATATCCATCAACCTTAAATATACCTTTTCATTATTATCTATGTATTCCTACATGAATGTATACTTTTTAAATCTAAGGGTCATCAGGAATATCAACTACAAAACATATATGAGTAGGAGATGTGAACATTTGAGGCCCCACTTGTAGGTGGCGAATTAGTGTCACATCCCAATTTCTCTCTAAGTTAAAAAACTTTTTTGATCCATGGATTATTATGGTTTTTGGTTAATTAAATATTGTTTGATTAATATTTATGTTATATGTTGATTGTGGGACAATTATGTGTTTCTTAATTTACATTATTTTGTTGTTATGAGATAGTTATAATTTTTACTCTGTACATTATGATCATGTTTGTTAATTACACAACATTATTTTATTGATATAATTATGTTTCAAGCTAACTACCTTCATTGTTGTGAGGTGGATGCAGGACATATCCAACCCTCAAATTGTGGTTAAAAGGTGTGTTTTATGTGAAAATGGTTGGGAATATGTTAATCATATCTACATTGACTATATGTTTCCTTTCCACATTTGGGGTTCTTTGCTTCAAAGATTCAAAGTTTCTTGGGTCCTTTCTTCATATCTAATGGAGGCTTGGTAGGATTATAATTTTCCCTTTGTTAATTAAGAGCTTTAGTAGATTTGGAATTTGGATTTTCCTCATTTGTTATAGGGAATTTATAAGGAATGTAAAAGCATAATCTTCATGAACAATCATAGCTCATTTATCAATCTTTAAAAAAAAAAATTCCCTCTTATCTAAAAATTTCAAGAATATAAGGTAGGGAAAAAGGTATTCTTTCTTTCCATTTGAGGAAAATGTTGCTAAAGATTGGAAGTTTAACCTTGACAACATTCCTTTGGTGGACTCCAAGATAGCCTTATGAAAATTGATAAGATGGATGGATCCTCAACCAAGTTGGTTGAAAATCAATTTTGATGGATCCTCTAAAGGAAATCTTAGGCTTTCAAAAGGTGGAGGGGTGATTTGGGACCATCATGGGGATCTTATTTTAGCTTATGAAGGAATCATGGGATTCCAAAAAAATAATTTATTTAAAGTTTTATCAACCTTATGGGGAATACATGTGGCTATTTATTTGGGTTATAGATTGTTGTGTATTGAGGGAGATTATGTCAATATTATCAATTACCTTAATAAAAATAATTTGATTACATGGTCTCATATAATAGATGAATTTATTCATACAATTAAAGGGTTTAAAAAATTCATCTTTCAACATGCATATAGAGAGGATAATATGATTAAAAATTAATTTGATAATAAAGAGGTTAATACAAAGGCATTCAAAGTATGTCATGACATGAAGGTTCATCCCAATTATATAAATGATATTATCACAAAATAAAAAACAATCTTATATAGGGTTCAGATCTTACATAAGTAGTAGAACATAAGAATATGCAGTGGTGTTAAGTTTTAATTATGCTCAATAATTTTGAATTTAATAATCATAATTTCTAATTGCATTCCTTTGATCATCATTATACTGATAGCTATCTCTATAATTATGTAAATGATATTGCTAAAAGAGAATGCATTAAGTTTAGAAGTTTTCCAAATGTGGATTTTGGTTAGGAAACAAATAGATTGTTGACCATGGGTGTATATTTGAATTTTATTAAACCAATTAATGTAGACAACATTATAAATAAGCTATAGGTATGGAAAAAATTTCATACAGTGGGGCTAACAAGTTTCATAGATTGCATATGTGGATATGATATGTATCTTTCCCAAAAATTTGTAAAAAATTGGGTGGATTAGGTAGTAAAAATTAGGAATATCTCTATTAAAATCACATAGGAGTTTATTTCTAATGTTAATGGACTTCAAATCAAAGAAAAAATTACATCAAGTTGACTACAAATCAAGAGTAGGAAAAAGAAAAATTCCTAGTTGGGGATGAAAATATTAATATGTTCCAAGGTGGATTCAATAGAGAAGACTTCCCATTCCCACTTGATGATGTGGTATAAAAATTAATTAGGTATGTTACTTTAGATTGTGTATATATATTAGTTCATTATTACCATCTCCCTTTCCTCAATTATATGAAGCATTAAATTCTTGAGTATTCTATTTTATATTCTGGAGCATTCAGTCAAGGAAGTCAAAATGGGTAATAAATTTTATCCATTAAACCATGTTGTAATACTCCCTATATATAAGTTATTCTAGGCATAAAACCCTTCTCTATATTCCTCTATTGCTAAAAGGAAAAACATCAAGATCAATATCTCAGCCTCTGTACCTCTGAAATAGTTGCTAAAAAGTAATGACAAACTTATATTAAAAAAGAATGATGATAATGATAGGGTATAAAATAGGAAAGAGGAGGATTTTAGTAATTATATGTTATAGGATTCAGATGACATGATTGACATTGAGGATATAGACAAGAATGTTGGTATCAAGAAAAATATTCCTAGTGAGGTGGAACAAGTTACAAAATAGAAAATACAAATGGACACTCACATATTTGAAAATAGGGAAGGAATGAATTTGAATAATATAGGCACTAAAGAGAATAATAACATATCTAAAAATGTGGAAGGAATGAATTTGAATCCTACAGGTAATAAAGAGAAGGATTACCATGTACAAGTAAAAATATGGGATCTTCATGTAGAGGCTCAAGTAGATTTTGAGAGGAATTCTTTTAAATATATTGCTAAAAAAAATTTGGGGATTTCAGATGATGAGGTTAATCTTCACAAGGAACTTCTATGATGATTCATGAATGACCACTCTAGATTGAAAAAGAGGTTAATAACCTCAATAAAAAACATGGTTTGTATTGTACTCAGAAGAAGGAAGTTGAAATGGCATCTCAGACTGAGATTTTGTTTGATTGAATTAATAGGCTAGAGAATGAGAATAGAGAACTCAAATAAAAAATAAATCTTATATTTAGTTTTAGTAAAGTAATAGTATACAATAAAATTGAGATCATGGAGGATTTATCGATATTATTTAACAATGCTAACACAAGTGACAATGATCCTACTCCTAGGAAAAAACTTAAAGGATTGGCTTCTACATCTTAATAAAAAAAAAATTGTAAGGGGTTTTTATAAAAAAATTCAAAGCATGACACATGAATGAGTAATAGATTGTGATGAATGGAATAAAAATCATTGATAAATATTTATATTTTGTTATGGAAGTTGTGAATTAACTATTTTTTGTGTTGTATCTATGTTGTAACTATCTAGTGAACTTGTATGTTCTTCCTATGTTTGTGGGTCTTTTGGTCTATGTAACTATCCATTGAGGTGGTTTTTTATGTGTGGTTAGGGTCCCTTAAAAATCCACTTTTACCTCCAATAAAAACTTATGAGTTTAAATTTGAATGCATAGTGTTTGGCTTGGATGACTTGGTAATAATTAACAATAGTCTTTTAAATTCATATTTGTTTTACCTATGCTATATAGTCATTATGTTAATTATATAGTAAATAGTCAATGTTACATGGAAAGATAGTGATTATTGATTTGTTGATGGTCAACATCACATGGAATAATATATTGGAGGTTATAAATTGTCATTTAGTCAGTTTGGGTAAACTAAATAAATTTGATGTTTAAGTCAAAAGGCATGAAAATATTATTTAGGTTATATAATGATTATTTTAGTCATTTATGTGAAGTTTTGAGATGATTAGGGTTTATAATTACTCATTAACTCCAAGTTAACCATTGTCCTTTGTGAAAATCATGATAGGAATTTGGATGTTGGTTGCATGAGAAATGGTGGTGGACTATAGCTTAGTGGGGGTTTTGTTGAGCTACTTTGGCATGCATATTTTCAGTCATTTTTGTTTGTCAATATTGGATGAGAAATTAGAGGTGAGTAAGGTGATCAAAATGAATAAAATAAATATGGAGGAATAAGAGACACACATATGAGGAGTAGTAGGTATAAGGATAAAAATAAAAGGTATTCAAGCTAAGGAAAGAGTGAAATTAGATTTCTTGGCATAATAAGCATTTGTTACAAGTTAACATTGTACTTAAATTCTTGAGTGATATGTTTTGTCTTTTTGGAAAATTATTGATTTGGGTTAATGGGTTTCATTTATTTTAAAATGAGTTAGAAAAATAAAAGGGGTTATATGTTGGTTCCTATGGATGGCTCAACCATGTAAAAAACCTTATATCCAACCCCATAGCCCAAAAGGAAAATAAGTAGGGACATAGGTGTTCATCATGTTTATAAATACCTCTACTAAATCTCTATCCTAGTTCCTTTTTCAATTCATAAATCCATGCTATTGCATTGACTTGTTATTAAATTTTAAAGGCATATTGAAAAGGGTCCTTATGATTCATTTTTTAGTTTATCAAAATAGTATAATAACATAAGCTTAGTGCTCAATTTAGGTAATCATATTCGAGTTACAAGAGGTTCGACTATGTTTATACTTAAATTAGATTTCTAGGTGAAATACATTATGTGTGTTTTTAACATTTGACATTATATATAAATACATACACAGACTTATATTTTTGTATATATTTAGGTATTATGCTTTATATTTATATATATATATATATATATATATATATATATATATATATATATATATATATATATATATATATATATACATAAGTTAGGATTTCATTTAAATTATGTTAGCAAGATTTAACATAGTTTAAAATGGGTATGGGATATATATACCCAATGTTATTTATAAAAGCATGTAGCTATATATTATCTATATATATGGAATTTAGGGTTTATTATTGGTTAAGTAATAAACATAGAAAGTCCTGAATCGGGTAAGGACATTGATAATAGACTTATAGTTGAGTTAACAGTATATAATGTATTGGATAAATTTGTTTGTCAACTAAACTTACTAAAAAATTGAGTATGTATTAAAGGCTGAGTAATGTTTATAAAATTTAATTTTATATATATTTGTATAAGGAATTCATAAATAAAAAATAGAGGAAATCAATTCATAATTTAGATGAGTTTTTTAGTCTCTGTGAAAATTAATTTAAAAAAAAAAAAAAATTGGATTAGTTATTGGTTATCAACTGTACTATTTTTTGGACTGTGCAAACTTTGAAACTAAGATACATAGTCACAAATTAAAAAATGTTTGATATAAAGACTGTGTATGAATTTGATCATATTTATATGCAAAATAATCAAATGTTAATATGAAATGATTTGATTTGAGTAATTTGAATAAATGGATTTTGGTGTAAATAGTTGGTTGTGTATGAATCGTGAATCACATGAAATTATATGTTTTTTTAATTAAATAAATATATTGAGAATTATCTAGTTTATAAAAGGGCTTTGGAACTATTTTGTTAGCTAGATGCAAACTTAGAGTGTATGCAATACTCTAAGACATTAGATAGTGGATGTATTCTTAGATTATATTGTATAAAATAAAGTATTTTTAATGTATTGAAATTGTACTTGACAGTTCTAAAAATATACATATACATGGTATAAGTTATATGTTTGTTGACTATGTAACCAATCTAGAAATGATTAAACCATTATATATATAAATACATAAATAGTCATGTTATGATTGAAAAAATTATTACCATGATAGGGTGAAAATTTTGGATGTTTGTATATGATGTTTTAAAATTGACCAAGGTTATTGATGAGGTGCCATGTGTGTTAGATTGGTAATGACAAAGTGTGTTTCAATATGCTTCAATGTTTTTCATAGTTATTTAGTGTTTAACATGGATAGGTGATTGATGGTATGAAAATGTTTTATAGACCATATGGGATGTTATGAGTGCTTATAATTATTATGAAAGTGAAAGGAATTCATTATAGTAGTCATATGAGTGTCTATGTTCAAGTACTTATCCTAATAGATAAGGCTGAGTGAGAAAATTGATAACATGATATTTCAAACATGTGAAGGTTTCAGGAGTATTTTGATTTAGGGATGGATTTATATATGAAAGGTGATAATATGGGTCAACTTTTATGTCTGGACATGGAGCATATCAAAAGTTATTAAGGTACAAAGTTGTCTTCTCAAAATTTACCAAATTCCCATACTTAGCCAAATTTGTGATATCAAAGAACTACAATGAGAATTTAATTGGATCAAAAATATAATGGTGATAATGTAATATGATAAGATATAGATTTAATTATGTATTTAAAATTCAAATATTCAAGATTGCATGTGTTAGTGACATGTGTCACAATCATGAAGCTTGAGTAGTAGATCTAACGGTGAGTGTGAAACCTATCAGATAGAGATCAATAATGAGTGTATGATCGTGAAGTTAGAGATAAATTTCATAAATTAATTAAATAATTCAAAGGATTATTATATTTAATATATAAATATGAAGTGGCACAAGCACATTTATTTAATGGTACAAAGTGCACAGAAGGCATGCAGAGCTACCACGTAGCACAATCGTAGTAGCACAAATCTAAGATCAATGATGAGTGATTACAAGTTAAAGACTAGGATACTACCAAGGAAATAGTTGGATCACATTTTATTAAATTTTATAGGGATAATGATATGAGTTAAAAGGCTTTTTATGTTTAACATTTACATAGAGACCGTAAAAATTTAAATATTCAAATTAATGAGGGAAAACTAGTCTGTAATTTTTGAGCTATATATGTTGATCTAAGACAAATTTATTGATTTATTAAAAATAAAAGTTGTCAAATAATTAAAGGCACACATATATAATCTATTTATAATGTTTGAATATTTTCAAAGTCAAATATATTGAGCTTTAAAGTTGACTATGTGTTTGACCATGTTCTACAAGTGACCTGAGAAGGATAATTGAGTTGTTCTTGATAGTATTTTGATGATTCAAAATGAAATAACTATTGGAGAGTTTTGTATATTAAATAAGTACTATATTTATGTTTTTTTAGGTTTTAATAGTCCATCTTCAGTGTGAAAAATTACTTATCAATTTATTATGTTTATTGAATGCACTGGTAGATTGAGTGACCATGTTGTATGAGTGAGTTGAAAGTGTTCTGAGCAGAATTGAAGAAGCATATGATTATGGAGATATTTTATAAGTCCCTAAGGATTGTAATAAAATATTTTTTATCATGATATGCCCTTGATAAGGTATGTATAGTAAAAATATCTTGATTGTATTTTGACTGTATATGACCAGTATGAGTGGTCATTTTGAGAGATTTAAATTGAGTACTTAGAGCCTATGTTGAAGTGTCTAAAAGAACATAGAGGTGTAAAATATGTGTTTAAGGGTTAAAAAATGTGATAAAATCATATGGATATGTGAAATAATTAAGTTTTTTATTTATAATTTTGATATTGTGTTTTATGTGTATGAAGTCCTAAAGAGCAAAGAGACCTAATTGGTAGATTCGAGTGTTGAGTTGGTGTCCCAGGTGGCATGGAATCATATGGGAGTAATAAAGGGGATATTATAGATATATTTTTTGTGTTAAAATAATTGTGAAAGGATTAAGGTGGTCTAAGTAGTCTCACATGTAATATGTGAGTATGAAGGCCTGATTGTTTTAGGTCTCACCAAGACCTAATGGTGGTTTGGGGATAATGAGGTAATGACAAACCTATGAAGAGTGTGGTTCTCACATTTAATGTGTGAATGTAAATATTTTAATTCTATTTAACATATTTAAAACATCTTGGCTAACTAATATGGGTTAAAGGAAGAGAGTGGTATAAGTACAAAGTCTAATTGGAATAATTGTGTTTGTTGTGCAAGTGTGGATTCAAGCGAAGGAGAGAACCTTTAAATAGAAGGTACAAGTCATTAAGGACAAATAGAGAGTGAATAGGATCATTTATTCATGTATAATCAAGTTTATTTAGGAAGACACATAGGTTATTGGACCTAATAAGCCTAGAAGAGGCAGTTTGAGTGAGTTAGTCCTAGAGATAACTTAAGAGAGATTGGAGGTGAAGAGTCCTGACAAAGGTGGTCATCATTGGTTTAAGAGTAGAAAAATGTGTTTAATATGATCTATTTAAGGTAGATAAGTGGTTTCTTGGTTTCCTATGGGGTTGGTTCCTCCTTGTGAGATGGGTGTCTCACTAAACAAAGGGATGGGTGTTCCTTGATTAGTTGGTGTTCGTCTAAATGTTGGATCTTGTTTTATAAGATTGTAGTCCATCTTATAGGGTTCAGTGGGTTTTATTCCCCAAGAGGGTTTCCCAAGTATATAATTTTTTATGTGATTAATTTTTCTATATCTTCCTTTTTTTTATTTCAATGGTTAATTTGTATGCATCATGATTGTATATGCCGAATGTTTCAGAGTTGGGAATTGAATTGGATTATCTTGTATCATTGATTCACCCCCCCCCATAAGTGATTGTACCTATAATATAAAATATATGCTTGTATATATTATAATATTTTTTAAATTAATTAAAATAATTTATTTATGATTTTTAAACATAGAGCATATAAGATGTTCTTAGACTAGATTTTGTTATATATGTGGAATATGAACAATTAAATAAGTCTATGTTATATTGGTGTTTTGGGGATTAAATAGAATTATAAGTTTCTTTATGATTAAATTAATTGGTAATTTAGATATGATCATTATCCAGATGGTATGTTATATTAAAGACTATTTTTGGATTATGTTTATTATTATGTAATGAACTTTATGATATAGATTCATTGAATGCACTAAATGTGTGTATTTTATATTTATGTACTTAGCATATTTTTATCAGATCAAGGGAAATATTTTGAATGAATCTATTTATTTTAATATTATTATATATTTTTACCAAATCTTTCATTCATGATTCTAAATAAGAAGTGGATGGATTCCACTAGATTAATTATCACCATCAATGCAAGATAAGGTGTAATTCAAGTGATGGTGTGTATGAAAGTCACTAATCCTATAGATCATTAATTATTGAAATCTTTGGCCAAAGTAATGTTTATAGTTAAACTTTGTCATTTTATATTTTGATGTAGTTTTTATCATGTTATAATGGATTTATTTATGATACACATTATGTATTAGATATATACAACACATGGGTTCTAGTTTGTCACTCTAGATTATTGCACTATCATTATCTACCCATCTATAAAGGGAGGGCCATAACCTTGTTAGGAGATAATGAGGGGGATATATGGTCCATGGTTGGTGTGGAAGAGCACTCAGATGATGCTCTCCCTTTGATTTAGAGTACTACACTAGATACTACACTTGAGATTATAGATTGATACTTGAGTTGTGGAGACTCCTAAGTCATGGAGACTCATGGTCAGTGGAGCTTTGTATCATGTATTATTATTTGAGATATTATTTATTGCTGAAAATTTTAATAGTTATTCATTTTACTTCTACAGCAGTGGATGTAATGTTATATCAGCTATGTCTAAATGTGTACTATTTCATTTATGAATTAGATTCAATATTTATTATTTATTCAACATTATTCATGATTTTTATATATGTTTATGGTGATCCTTAGCTAAGTGGATTATCTATAGACTTTTGGTTAACTAAATGAGTGAAATTAGTTAAGATCACTAATTATATTTCTCATGGTGAAATCTATAAGATGAATATGTGTAATTAAATTAAAAAAATACTATATTTTGGTAAACCCAATGGGGTTGTTACAATCAGCCTAGGGTGCATACTTTATCAATGAGTGTCAATCTTTGGTTCACTTCTTAACATAATTCTTGATTACTTCCATCATATTTTTTTAGTAGACATTGCTAACCCATTTCCATGTGGATAATAATTTGATGAAAACATTAAGGTGATATTTTTTTCATAGGTCCACTCAGTGATTTTAGCTAATTAGAAAGTAGGGCCATTTTCATATACTATCAAGACTATTATTCTAGATTATGTGTTTATATTTTCATTGAGTAAACTTATCATATCTATAGTGGTGTTTTTTCTAGTGACTATATTTTTCCCACCTAGTATAGTAATCATTTGTAGTAATTATGAATTTGTGGCCAAATAAGGAGTTAGGATTGACAAATTCAAAAAAATATAGTCCCCATTGAGAAAAGGGATACACCTCTATCATGTGTTGGAGTAGAATCTCCATGTGGGTCTCCCTATTTGTAAAGGTTTGACATTTATGGCAAGTCTAGACATGGTTATGTGCATCTTTGATGATGGTGGGCCAATAATACCCTACTCAAATTTTTTTGGGGTGTTTTTGTCTCTAAGGGGTGGCCACTACCCAAATTATTATGAAAGCTAGTTATAACCTTCTTGGCCTCTTCCCTTGACAAGTATCATATATATACCTTCATATCTATTATGATAGATCACCCCTAATTTCAACATATAGTGAGTTACATTCAAATTGAAAACTCTTTTTTGTTATTTTTCTATTATTAAATGGGGATTCTCATAGAGTAGATAGTGGATGATAGGATTATAATAGTCTTAGCTAGCCATTATTGATTGATCTAGCTACATCAAATTTATTCTAAGATTAACCTCTATGATTAATTGAGTAAGGCATTGACCTCTTACCCTTCTGGTTAATTCAATTTATAGGTTTTACTCTTGTATCTTGGACATCCATATACCTCTACATTCTCTTATTTCATTTTGTCCTAACATGAGATATATGGGTAGGTCAAGGACAGTGGTATGAACCTTGTTTATAAGGATATAATTATGAAACTTCTTCACATCTCTTACCAAGGCATACCTATGTTTATTCAAGGTGGAGCACTTCAACTCTACATTTATCAAATTCACACTTGTGAAGGCTATAGGATGATCTTCTTCACCAATTTTTTGAGTAACCACATTGATAATGATATGCTCAAAGGTAAAGGAATAAAGGTGAAAATATTTTATGTAATCTAGGTTGATCAATAATGATTCCTATATGTCATCATTATTTATGTATTTAAAGGACTATTTGGGTAGGTAAGTCCATTAAACTTTAGCTTCATGTTTTAGCATAGTGTTTAAAATTTTAACAATATATAAAAAAAACTAGATATGAACTTGTGTACAAAAATAATATTTCCAAAGAATGACTTCAATTCTCTCTTGTTGTTAGGGAAAGGTAATTTTGAAATTACACTAGCTTATTTAGGATCGATGGATACACCTTATTTGGTGATAATGTGACCAAGGAGCTTACCTTATGTGATGCCAAAGACACTTTATTTGGGTTAATGGAGATACCATATCTCATGCATCTCTCAAAAAGTTTATGTAAGTGGTGAACATGGTCAAACCTAGATTTTAAAAAGATAGTTAAATCATCCATGTAGATTATAATGGATTTACTAATCAAGCCTTTGAAGGTAAAATCATAGCCATATAAAAAGTGGCTCATGAATTAATGAGTCTAAATGACATCCATTTTTAGCTGAAGGTCCCCCACTTTGTCATCAAGGCAATCTTGACTCTATCTTCTTGGTTTACTAAGATATACATACACCCTGAGAATCCATCCAAAAAGAAAAATATTTGAGATCCACTTACCAATTGAATAACCCCATACAAGGAGGGAGAAGGATAATTGTATTTATTTGAGGGTCAATTCATATTCTTGAAATTGGCACACAATCTAATCTCCTTGTTATTATTGTGAATAGGAACTAGTTTGACAACCCATGTAGAATGGTAGACTAGAAAAATATTTCTTATTGAGAGGAATTTGTGAGCTTCCTTGTGGATAAGAGGCTCTAAAATAGGGATTATGGTTTTTTTATTTACCTACAGGGGTTATTACTTTGCTTAAGTAGGATAATGTGTGTTACTAAACTTGGGTAAAATATCTTGAGATCTTTGTATGTCCAAGGAATAACAACTATATATCATAGAATAAATGTTTTGAGATGATATACCTTAGTTGGAGTATGTTCATGCCCAACATTAACATCTTGAAGTTGATCAGTGGTCCCTAGGTTGACTATGTGTGATCATATTGACATAAAGGTGTCTCTTTAGTGTGTGGACATATCTATGTCAAACACTCTTTTGATCTAAATCATACCCTTTTGGATATGTTTTTATATTAAACTAATGATACCATATCCATCACAATCCTCATTAAGGGGGTTATCTCTATCCTTTTCATCCAAAATTTGGGTACTAAAGACTCTATAACTATGTAAGAAGTCCAATATAAGGTGATCATCATCATCATCATCATCATCATCATCATCATCATCATATATATATATATATATATATATATATATATATATATATATATATATATAATCCATGACTAAGTTGCATGGTATTATCTCTATAGAATAACATATCAACCCTAATCCATATAAGGAGGATATATTTTTAGCAGAAGCTACTAGAGAATTCACGATCTAGTTTCCTTCCCTAGGGATAAGTATGACTTTAAAGGCCTTAAACATTTCTATTATATCACATGTTTGTATTTATTTAAGTAAGATAGATTGAATTGTAAATAAGTTATAACTTGGCTTACCACTCTTACCTCTTTGACCTTGTTATTTATAGAAAATTATAGGATCAATATCAAGTCTTCATATTCTATGAGGTTATTAGTAAAAGGTAAGTATATCTTATAGTTTGTCATGTGTTTTTTTCCTAATGGTTCAATTAAAAGAATCATATACCTAAAAACTTACTTTGTAATGGGCATCATAAAGGTATAGGGACCATAATCCCAATGATTTTGGATCTTCATCAATGTTACCCTCTACATGTTTTGTGGATAAATTATAGATGCCAATGTTGGAAGATACTATGTTTATATTTTTATTTATGGAATTATATTCCATGATATTATAATTCATCATAGGTTATCTATTAATAAATATATATTTGGTCACACCTCTCTAATGAAAACACATATGTGATATGGCCATATATATATTAGAAATTCAAGTTGCACCCTTTAAAGGTGATAGTTAAATTCTCTTCAAGCTTAGACTAACTTGGGATTGGCCTAAAGGTTATGGGTGACCTATAGTAAGACCAAACCTCTAGTTTATGGGTATATATCCCATAATATATCAAATTAAGATATCCTCCTAATACCTACTAATATTAGGATGAAAAGAGATGGGATGAAAACATGAAAATAAAACCTACTCTAAGGATGGTGATGCACCAATGTTCACTTTCCCTCTCTTGATTAATATTCAAATACACATTGTGAATCTAATGAAACATAGTGACTAAAAAATATTATTACACACACCTAAACATAAGTGTTTCACGTGGAGGTTATTTGTAAGGTTTGTAACTTGAAGGAAAGGAGAGGAACTTCTACTTGAGACACTACCAATGAACTCACTCTTTAATATAACTACCACCTCTTAACAATTTACATGAATTAAATAAGATGAAATTAAAATAGTTAGGTGAAGGGGAGGACCAAAAAAAGGTAAAAAAAACATCACACTTATTTTAGGTAAATAACCATAAAACACTAATGATAACAACTAGTCTTTTTCTCTATTAATTCTCGAGGTTCAAGATACAATTTGATAGATTTTTGATACACCCAAGCAAGGATGAGAAGAAATGCATCAAGGAATAAATATATATAGTTGTTTAAAAGAGAGAGGAAGTAATATTTGTGTATAATTGGTATGAATAGGCCATAATGGTCATGTAATAGTTACAATAATCTTCCAAACTCCTATATGCATTGTTTGGGTTGATTAGTGCCTTGAATTAGCACTTTGAAGCATTAGAGTCTATTTTTATCAAGGTGTGGCCCATGAAGAGACCATGTATGAAATTATTAGTCAATCAAATATACTTTAATAAATTACTAACCATTGAAATAGGTCCAATTAGGCCTTCTTCATAAGTCAGTAAGTAACTTCCCTTTGACTATATATTTGTCATATTCAAGAAAACTACCAAAATACTTCATAATGGACATGGAAATGGAGATTGATTACTTAAATGAGAATTTATATTTTTTTTATGATGGTACATTAAATTAATTATGGTATTATATTCCCATGAGCTTATCCATTTTTCTTGGCTAAGAAGGCCTTATAGACTGGTAGCCTAGTCTCTTGTTCATTCACTATCTAGATGAATATGAGAGTTGAATCAGACCTCCAAGTTATCTAATTGGGATTTATTTACACTTTAAAAAATATGATACATCAATAATTTTTCCCTCCAAACATCCTACACCTAAAATCTTACCCTTCTTGTATGATTAGACTATCTTCACTAGCTTCAATAGACTGGTTGATTGGTGAAGGTTTGTAGAAGTAATTCCAAGAAGAGACATGAAAATTTCATGATTTGAGGGGGTGAAAAAATCCTCAAACAATCCCATAAAATTATTGGTAACCTATTACCAAGTCCTGCACTTCATATCTTACTCAAAAAAATTTAAACTTATAGTTTTTGAAGGTGTTTGTATATTATTCATACAGACTAGTACCACAATAGAAGCCTCCTCTGAGTGGAAAATGTGACCCAAGTGATCATAGGTGGTTTTAATTAATTTGGATTAATTTATCTTAAGTATTTCCAATAAATTCCTTATTAGGGTTTTAATGAGGTTTAAATGGGTTTAAGACTCTTCACAATGGTTCATAGAGGTTAGGGCCTTAAGCTCTAAACCAATTCCACTAGTCACTTGTATAAAAATCCCCCCCCCCATCTCTCCTAAAGTGTTTATCTCCCCATGAAATCATTCCTTATATTTTTGATATTTTTAACTTACCTCTTAGGTGGGAAATGAGTATTCTAGGTAGTCTTCAGGTGTCTTAAGGCAAAATGACTAGCTGTGGCATATCTAATGCAAACCAAAGTGACCTACACCTATAAAAAAACTTGATGATCACTTATATGAAGGTTTGAGATGTCCTCTTATCTATTTTTTCCCTTTGTTCCATCCTACAAGTGGTACTATATTAATGAAGGTGATAGACCAATATGTCTAACTCTAAGGTTTTTAATTTTTGACCTTGAGTTGGAGTTGTGAGACACCTAGCCACTATTATCATGAAAATAACCCCTAAGGCCCTTTAGATCATCTATATTGCCTTAATCAAGCAATTTACCTTATTTTTCATGCATACAATCCTTCATTTAAGCACATGAGCCTATTTTCAAGTGTATATCAGACATAGAGACCCCTGTAAGTGGCTAATGTGATATTATTTAGTAACTTTGGGATCTTCTCTCTCCTGAGAAACCTATGGTGTATGCAAATATTTCCCAACTCCTTATAGGCTTAAAATAGATTTTTCAAGCCTAATCTATATAGTATATCCCCTACACATGTCAATCAATAGGTATTTTAAATTATTAGGGGACTTAGGAAGACCATTAAGACCCTTTCATGGCTCAATAACTCCATTTGAATGCATTTTAAGGTATAATTTTATCATTAGGTCTAAACCAAGGTTTAAGAAGGGTCTTAGAGGTCCAACATATTAATGATGGTTCATACAGTATGGAGATTCAAACCTAAACCTCTTATCATTAATTTATATTCCACTAACCCCTTTATCTGTCTTAAATAACTTAGGGTTCCATGCAAAGTATGTGTGGAGATATGAGAAAAGGATGGTGTGTCTCAAGCTCCCTATTAGGTAGTCTACGTAGGTTATATTTTTAATGTTCATTCATAAAGTTGGTCCCATAAACCCTATCAATTATATATGAATTTTGAGTCAATATGGGTGCTCATGTTTCCCTAAGATCCTTGGACTTGGGTAACTTTGTGGTGAGAGATACAAGTATTGAAAGATGCAACTTGACATGCCTACTCACAAAAATGGAGCTCAAGAGAGGACTAAAACCTAAGAGTATTATATCATTGCATTCATATAACTCAAATTAATTCTTTAGTGTTTTAAAAATATTCACATACCCCATATTTTACTAATTCTACCTGGAGGTTAGGATTTGCCTTTGAAGTGGATGTGGGGTCTTGAGACCTAGATGAGCCTTTAGGCCTTGTAATTTCCATATTAAATGTTGGAACCTAAACCCATTGTAGATGCATATATGGCTTCTATGTTACCATAACACCTCCTTCAATCCATATTATACCTTGTTCACATGTTTTCATCTACTCAAACCTCTTATCAACCCTTCTTTTTCCTATAGATTACCTTGATCAATATTGTCTAGTGTATGGAACTGTATTAGCTATGTTGGTACCCAAATAAAATTATTTTATCTATTAATAGGGATATGATAAAATCATAAACATCATGTTTTATGTTTTGATAATATCCTTGAGGTTTATCCTCCCTATCTCTATAATAGGTTTCACTTACACAGTCACACATAAGGCTTGTGTGTCATGAGTATGCAACTCAGACAAGATAGTCACCGTATATTGATAACATAATCATGTGAAAACTTGAGATAAACAAGTGTTTTCACCATATTGAGATTCCCCCTTATATGTTCTTGGTGTTGTCATTTTATTTAGTTTGAAAATTTCCTTTTCTAGTAACTATGATTGGTTGTATGTGCCCAACTCATTCCATAGTGCATTCCTACATGTTTTATTACTTTTGGTGATATGGCATCCATGTCTTACCTTCCTTAGTTTGGGTTCCTTCCTAATGTGCATATAATATCTCATATATAGGGTAGTATGCAAACTTAAGATTTGTTAATAGTACTATAGGCATTGATCCATGTATACCAACTGCCTATAGGTCTATTAAACAAACACTCAAGTTAGAAAAGAGCCTCCCTTATCATACTTGAGGTCTCTATGACTCTCTTATATTATAATTCATCTATTTGAGACATCCATATATTCAATCATACTCATTTCTCATGTTCAAAACATCACCATATAGGCTTTGAAAGACTTTACCAAGGTGGATTTTGGCCATTTCTCGTAGGTGGTGATTTGCTCATTAAATAGGGCTTATGACTATGTAGGCTCATTTCTCATAGCCTTGATGATAGTCAACAACCCTATAGATTTTTTAGATCTTGTCCACATGCCTTGGACTTGAGTAGAGTATCCAAAATTTTGAATCATGATTACCAAGGTCACATGGAGTTTAAACTTGGAGTGCAAGGTTTCAATTGATAAAATTGGAAGTATAAAGGTTGTCAAATGGCAAAGGCTCTTTTAGGGCTTGGTTTGGAATATGAAATCCTACCCAAAATGACTTACAAAGACCTTGAGAATATTATTATATGCCCCTAAAATAATTAAACACTTTGAGTAAATTAATGAGGCATACACATTGTCAAATAGAAACCTAGGACTTTCCAAAAACCTTAACTTTTGATAAATAACCTTAACATCTGCTAAAGAAGATTGTGAAGGTGTTTGAGGGAATATTGAAAGTTCTTAGGTCTGAGGGGCCATAATAAAGTTTGAAAACCTTGAGATAAGTACACTTTGGTATGAATTCAACACTCCTTATTTCTCTTATACTATGTTTTTATAACCTTCAATCCACCATTATTGAACCTTGAAACATAGTACACCTTTTGATGTATGCATTGAACACTCTTTCCCACCAATGAAAAATTTATTATAGCTTGTATATAGTGCTATATTAGACATTTATCACTCATATATGCTTATATGTGTAAACCAAAGGTTTAATATTCCATGAAAGGTCTCGATAGGACTAGGAAAATATAAACAATAACTAGTTTGATTAAACAAAACAAAAACTCAATGAAACTATTCCCCTTAGTTTGCCCTCTGTAGATGAAGATGGTGACTAGGTTACCCATATTCTTATAATTTGTTCATATAGATCATAAGACTAAATTTTAAAAAAACTCACATGATTATAAGGTAATTAAGTTTATTTTCTTTGGCCAAGAGCCTGGACCTTCTCTCCTTCTCTCCTCTATATGGATAAAACACAAACCTAAAGAGTTTTCCATGTCTACCAATGAGCTCAATGGGGAAAGTGAATAATTTTTTTGTCTCTTTGGGCCCTAAAAAACTTATAAATCTTCATCATAAGCCTATTTTGAACTCCATTTGTAGACCCATGACTCTACCTGAGTAAATCCATACTATACAGATCTGTACCACTATGAAAAATCCTAAAACATGTAAATTTCCTATGTTTTCTCATGTTTCAGACCACAAAATATTATTTATGGCTAGGATGAGGGAAAATAAGGGTCATATAATGTTTTAAAGTTCATATTACTAATTATGAAGTTGAAGAGACACATTTTAACACATGTGGGCCATATTTAGTGGTAATTAAAGGTGTTCAATTATGAAAAAGACCTCACTAGTACATGAAACACTGGGATATGGCAATGTGTTACTCATGGGGTTATTTTAAGGCATGTTTTATGGATTTAGTGGTATTTTAAGGTTAAATATGATCTTTTAATGCTAAAAAAACTCTTTTTAATTTAATATATCATGGTTCTAGATGAAGGATTTAAATGAATTACATTTAAACACTTATTAAAAGACTTTAGAACTTTATAAATACTTAAGTTAGGTTATCATGTATCTTCAAAACATTTTAAAATTTTGTATTCAAGCCATACATTGAATACCTTTAATATACTAGAAAGGTTTATGATGATTCATCGACTGCAACTTCCAATCATCTCCATCATGGCATGTTTTGGACTATTGAGACCAAATCAAGGCTTGTTATAGAGCTTAAAAAATGCTAAATCACAAGGATGAAACTTGATGAAATTTTTAATAGGGAACAAGGACAACCACCATGATATATTCTTAGCATGATATAAAACTATACTTATTAAATTTGACATGATAACTAGTGACTTCCTTGGAATATCTTAATTCATTAGGAGGTATGACAACAATGAAGTTTAATGGTGGAATAGGATGATAAATTAGGTTAATCCCTTATATATTTAATGGCATATAGTGGTTATTATTTATAGTGACTCATTTAGGTTAACCTACTTACTAGTCAAGAGGATGCAAAATCTCTTTACTTATTACTCATGACTAGGTGAATACCCTTTACTGCACATTAAATTTTCCTAATATTCTACAAACCTTAAGGACCAAAGGAGACACACAAATACACAAAATGAGATTAATAAACTAAAGAGACACAAAACAAGATCAATAAATAATAAAGACACACAACATCGAGCAACTACAATAAAAAAATAACTAACAAGCATGTGCAATAACACTTAGAAGGAAAACACATGATACTATGTACAAAAGAGCTTGGTGCTTCTAATAAAAATACTTGAGAAAAATCCCATTGATAGGTATATGGATTTCCTCACCACTTAGTCTAGAAAATTAGAAGGAATTTATCTCTTTATAGCTGGTAATGATATATGTGTCACTCTAAAGACTATCAAATTTAGAATGATTACCTAGCTTAGCACAGTCTTCATCTCATTCAAGTATAATATCACATTGTTGGAAGGTATTAGATGAGGATATATTGTCAAATGATATTTTGTATTGGTCTTGTTTGGACCATATGGAATGCATGGCACCATCTCTTATCTCTTCTAACTTCCTTAACTAATTAATTCTCACTTCCATTGCATCATTCTCCATGAGCTCAATTTAGTGTGTAAGTTTCAATTGTGATCTAGTAATTTGACTCAAGAGAGGATTATTAGTATCATGTTAGTTCCAAAATGAAAGAAACACACTAACTAACATAACATCTCTAGGCCTAGTCACTAGTGGGAGCTTAGTAAAGAAAAACCATTTGAAAAAGCAACGAGAAATGGAAATAAATGAGAAATATGAACATAAAACATAAATTTCTCACCAAATCCCTGATTTATCCAAAAGGATCCTTCTTTGGCTTGTTTGGCTTTTGCTTCAAGAGATCTTCATCAATGGAGTGTGGGTACCTTCATCTCCTCTTGGCACCTTTGGCTTTGGCTTGGCTGAGCTCAACATTTTAGTATTATAACACTAATTACAATGGCTTTTGGAATTATTTGTATGTTATAAATTTTCATTATCTAAGCTTCCTAAATTCAATAGGCAAGGCCTCCTATTTATAGAGTTTCAAAAATGGTTAGAATCAACTTGAACTATCCATCTCAAGATGGAGATGTGTGGCTAAGGATTAATCCAATTATGACATTAAATCTACAAATATCCCCATTAATATTTGGCATATAGGAGAAATGAATAGGCATGGAGTGTCTTAATGAGGCATGGAAGGGATAAATCTTGATATTTGTGGCATTTATGGCTTGTGGATACCACCCCATAGTATGTGTCATTTGATGATGTAGTTAATGACAATAAATTTTTAATAAATATTTATTCAACAAGTTCCATTAAATTCTTAATTAGGCTTATGATTTGGTTTAATTATATTTTAGGCATGATTGAGCACTTTGGTGCAAACCTTGGCTCTTTGTGCACAAATTACTCAAATTGGTCAAAATGTCCTATTATTGGCCTAAAATTTGACTGGATTGGAATTAGAAGTTGATTTTAGATTTGGTGGATCCATTATCCCGTTTAGGATTTTTTCAAAACTAAACAATAAAGGCATGCGTATCATGTAAGATATTTGATAGGAAAGAGCAATTTAGAGCATCCAAGTGTAAAAATGCCATTTTGACTTGAAATGATTTGATCAAAGTTAGCTATCTCATAAATTGCATTACCACATTTAATGATACCCTAGCTAGAATCAAAATGTTAATATAACATTTTTAAATATTTTAATGTGTTTGAGTGTTTTTAGGCCAAATTATGTATTTTGGTAAGAATTTGTTAAAATCCCAATTGGAGGTCATCAATGGCCAGTTTTAGGTGTCTACACTAAGGCTGATAGCTCAAGTGAAATGGGCAATTTTTCTTCTTTTCCATAAATAAGGAGATAAGGTGAGTGACTAGTAGAATTATTAGGATTAATCCTACCTTCCCATAATTTAGTCATTAACTTGGTGTGCCACTCCCTTTGGTTGTCCTCCATTATCCTTTTTATGATTATAATAAAGTTATTATTTGTAGAATCTACTAGTACATTACCTTGTGGATAGTATTTGGATGAATAATTTAGGTAGATAACATGGTCAAGATCCCACTCACACACATTTTCACTATTTAAGGCTAATTCATTATCTGATATAATGGTAGAGGTGTCTCAAAACCTAGTCATTAGGCTATCATATAACTCCAAAATTGAGTTCTCATTTGCTTCCTTGAATGCAGTTGACTCTACCCACCTAATAAAGTAAATAGTAATTTTAAAAAATATCTTATGTAAATAAATATATGGGGGTGAATCATACCTATAAATTATAGGCCCCATTTCATGAAGAGATGCTCAACTTGAATGGGTTTCATAGGTAAGGTAGATAGTATTTACTTGCCAATGAACATAGCACATTTGGGACACTTCCTAACCCAAGCATGGGAGTCCCTAAATAAATTATCCAAAAATATCCAACCCTTATGATCTTGGATTTTTTATTCTTGGCTACAAAGTGCCCTACTTTAGGCCCATCATGAAACTAATCTAACAACTTGTCAACTTAACTAGTCTCTACACATCTCAAAAGCATGCCACCAATGTCCTTATTGAAGAGTACCCCATCAAACAGGATTTAAGGGATGGATTTTAGTCTTAATTACCTCATAATTATCCTATATAAGCCTAAAATACATTCTCCTATTTGAAATAACTTTACTATATCTTGGGTTTAACTGGAAGAAGACATAATTGTAGCTGCTTATTAATTATCTTGGAGTAACAAACTACTTATTTTTCCTTCTTAGAATATATTTCAAGGTGTTCACAAGTTAATATACCTATAATAAACTTATTAACCCTCACTTATATGTCATACTCCATAAACTTGATCACCCACCCAATCCTCTTCTCACTCAATTTTCTATTGAGGATGAAATCCTTAATGCTAGGGTGAACCACCATTACAAAGATTTTATTGTTAGACACCATGTGTTTGAACTTTTTTAGGCCTCTCATGAAAATAAGGACATGTTTTTAAACAAATTTATATCTATCATCATACCCATCCAATGCTTGATTGAATACGTTTATGGGCTGCTCTAGGCCTTCATTACTTTGTTGCATGAGCACAATACAAATAGTTTCACTTGTAGAAAAGGTACACATGAAGAAACATTTTGTAAATCAGGGTTAAGGAAGTTGAGAGCATAATAAATTTCCTTATTAATGACCTAAAAACTTATCTTAGCTTCTTTTCTCCATGAAAACTCTTTATGCATGTGAGTTAGTGGTCTCATCAATTCTACAAATTTGGGTATAAATCTTCTAATGAAGTTAATTTTGCCCAAGAAAATTTTCAATTCATTATTATGTTTGGGAAGTGATAAGTTAAGGATTTATTTTATACTCTTAGGTTCAATGGAGAAGCCATATTTTGATACAACATGTCCTAGAAGTCTGCCCTCATGGATTATAAATATACATTTTTTAAGGTTCAAAGAAACCCTAAACTACCTTCCCCTATCAAAAACCAACCTCAAATATATCAATTTATCCTTGGGATCCTTGTATAACATAGTGATTCCATCAAAGTAGATGAGAAACATCTCATTTATGATCCCTTAGAAGGCCACATCCATTGCGCTTTTGAAGGTATCCCCCATATTGGACGGTCCAAAGGGCATCTTCTTGTATGCATAAGTGCTCCACTTGATTATGAAGGTAGTTTTTTGCTTATCCTCTTATCTCACAAATAAATAATTTTACATGAAGTATCCATCAAGAAAAGAGAACCTCTTTAAACCTAAAACTATCTAAAGAATCTGATCCATAGATGATAGAGGGTAGTGATCTCTCTTAGTGACAACTTATTGAGATATCTAAAGTCCACACACAACCTTATCTCCCTATTCTTCTTCATTATAGGTAAAATATTTAAAACCCATGAATAATGTTTTATGGGGAAGATAATTTTGGATATAATAAGCTTTGTCAAAATTTTCCTCATAAGGATCTCAATTTTGGGGTTGACTGGCCTTTGCTTTTGTCTCATACGTTTGACATTCTCTTTAAAATCTATGGTATGTTGAGACAACATATGTTTAAACCCATTAAATTAATGATAATACCATTAAAAAACATTTATAAATTCTTGGCATAGTGCTATGAAGGTTGTTATATCTTGTTTGGTATTCACCCTTCCTAGCTTGAGTAACTTGTCTATAAATATGCTAAATTTTTCATAATGTTACTCCTTGGTGGAAATTATTTCGTTATTATTTATCAATTGGTAATATTAATTTAATATTATCTCTAATTTTACCAATAATTTAGGTATATTTTTTCCTTAGATAGATAAACTAGTCCCCAAATTGATGTTGCATCTTGCCTTGATTATTTGAGCAGAATTCTACCTCATGCTATAAGAAATAAGTAATTTGATTATCACTTTCAAATAATTGATAGCTTAACTCATTAAAAATGAATAAAGGATTTAATACCACCTTGATTTGGGACTATTCTTTTATGTCCTTGACCCCTACAACTATATCATATTATGATCCAATGGCAACTAACCAATCTACATGTTGATTAGCCTCTCTATGGATGGAACAAATATAAAAGGCTTTAAAGTCCTCCAAAAGGTCCAAAAACCTATGTTTTTATGCCTTAAAGAGTTTATTATTGACTAAAACTAGGCCTCTTACATTTTACACCACTAATTCACTATCCCCCTTAGCTGGCATAAGCTTGATGCCTCTCTTTGTTGCCCATTGCAACCCATGGATGAGGGCTTCATATTTTTCTATATTAGAAGTGCAACTGAATTATAATCTTAGTTAATACTATTAATTTTACTTTGAATTGTTTAAAATCATAACACTTACCCCACTTCCATTCTTGGATTTAGACCCATCAAAAAACAAGTTCTATATCCCTTCATGGTCTTGACATGTGCTAGTAAGACCTAGTATGGCATCTCCTTCCTCATGCATGCAATACAAACCCAAACATTCCTTTTGAATAATATTATAATGATAATATACATTATTATATATTTCCCAATCATCAATTATAAAATCTAATATGCTTTCTATTGGTTCCATGGGCTCTTGGTCATTGGGGTTCTCATCCTCATCTAAGATAGTGCAATTAACATTTGATAAGTTGGGCATGTAGGGTTCTAAGTGGAACTTAGATTTTTAGACATTATGGTAACATTTTTACCATACCTAGTCCTAAAAAACATGTAGGAAAAATCATAAGAGAGATACCCCCTAATTTTTGGCAATGAAATCCCTAGATAAGAATGAAGAAAAGTAAGGAGGGAGGTAAACTACTATCATATCTTAGGATATGGTGAAATTAGGATAGACAACCAATATAATTTTAAGGTATGCAATTAACATTTGATAAGTTGGGCATGTAGGGTTCTAAGTGGAACTTAGATTTTTAGACCTTATGGTAACATTTTTACCATACCTAGTCCTAAAAAACATGTAGGAAAAATCATAAGAGAGATACCCCCTAATTTTTGGCAATGAAATCCCTAGATAAGAATGAAGAAAAGTAAGGAGGGAGGTAAACTACTATCATATCTTGGGATATGGTGAAATTAGGACAAACAACCAATATAATTTTAAGGTATTTATAGACACCCATGGTCTTGGTAGGAGACCAATCCAAATATAAAACCCCTTTTGCATTAGGCTCATATTTTAGCCCTAATTTATCAGCTATAGACTTAGGCATGATAGAAGTGATATCCCCACTATCTATCATGAAATTATACACAAGGGAATCCCCTATGATCACTAAAAGGTAAAAGGGACATTTTTAGACTACCTTAGGTGTATGGGACTCATGAAGTTGATTTTAATTAGTGAGGATTGCACTTACCTTTTCTATTTATTTATCCAAGACATGGAGCTTCGAAAGTTATTCTTGAAGGTCTTTTTGCCCTAGAATAAGCAAGGTATCCCATAAAGGGATAATGATGTGGGATTTTTTAATCTAATCTAGAATGATAAGATGAGGGTTGTACACCTTGGAATAAAAATTAGGGGAAGAAATATTGCTTAGACTTTGTGTGAACTAAGGTATAAAAAGACCCTTTTGATTTTTCCCTTTTGCATCTTGTATTTACTAATTTGATGGTGTCTTATGAGCTGCATCTTGAGTGGTAGTCCATTGATGTGTTTTGGAATGTGGATAATTTGACTTGGTAAGTACCAAACTATAATCAACTTCCCTTCTCTTATCCTTTGTATGGGCTACAACTGAGTTGTCTACCTTAGTTACATTCTGACCCTAATTTACTATCATTTTTTTAAAATAATGTTCAACTTCTTAAAAGTTGACAAAAATAGTTTTAGAAGGTTACTTATTTCCACTTTTTCCTTTTTGACTTAGCATCTCATCTCGAGTTATAAAGGGAGTGTCTTCATGAGGCATAGGATGACATTCATTATGTAGTGGAGGAGGTTAATTATCATGTGATGGAAGAGTAGGACCCTATTTCATTAAATATGTTTGACACACCTCACCACTTGGATCCATTTACATATCATGTTACTAACTCCATTTAGTAGGCCATTTAACCTCTTGAGCATAATTATTTTAAGTTAAGACTAAGCCTTTATAATATTTGGTACCATTGGGGTTATAGCTATTATATGACCTTGCTTGTGTAATTTTCCCATGACCTTGTTGATTAGACTAATAAAGAGGGATTTTATATTGATAGGGATGATAAGGGGCTTGGTAAGGTGCTTGATATGGCTTATAGGGTGTAATTTTATGCTTCTCTAATGCCACTAACTTGTTGTTTTGGGCCTTAAGCAACCCTTCCATCTTGCCCAATCTATCCACTTGACTAACATCTAACTGATCATGATTGGTTGGGGATGGTAATGGATCAATATTAGGCATATAGGGTTGAATTTATATGAATGAAGGAATGAAGATTCTAGGTGTGAACTTACTGCTTGTATTAGGCAATTTCTGTCCTTATGGCCACCTCATAAGCTTCTAGTAGAGTGATTCCCCCCATGGATTGTATCATGATTGGTACATCAAAATTTGTAGCTCTTAGGTAGTATAATAATGCATAATTAGGGGTGGTCTTGATGATTTTTTGGATCCTATCCTAGGTTTTTTTAACCTATAGTTGAAATATACAATGAATTATTATGGATCTCTTTGAATTATGGTGAGTTACTCTACCAAAGAGAGATGGTCACTCCTATCTTTAAAATGTTTGCATAAATTCTCCCTAGATGCACCCTAGGTATTGATGGATGTATGTTATAAGCCCCTATGTGCCTTACCATTCAAAGAGGTTTCCAATATTCTCATATCCACTTTCTTGTGTGTCAAAGTATGGATTAAACAAAAAATTGGCTATGTCTACAATATGTTTTATAGGGGTAGTTGAATTCTCTCCTATGAAACTAGGAAGGATTTTAAGGGTAGTAATAGGTATATCATAAAATTTATTAAGGTTAAGGGGTTACCACCATTGAAATGCACAAAGGATTTCACTTTAGGCCTAACCACTAAAGGTGTAAGGTTTGCAACAATGTTTGTTTGGGTAGAATTAGGAGAGTTAAGGGGTGTAGGATAGGGATTTAACCTAGGATATCTCTTTATCTTAGAAATGTTTTATGACAACTCAAAAAAATCAATGTCCTTACCTTTTGAGTAAATCTTGTTGCTAACTTTTGCTTATAAATTGACCACAGATCTACCACTGAAGTACTTGAAGCTTTTTGATGTTTTCCAAGATTATCAATTCATGTTCTAACTTACTTGTAATTTGGTCCCACTGGGAATGTGAGAATTTTTATCACTCCAAGATGCACCCATTGAAGGAGATACTTCAATTCTATTCAATCTTAGACTAAAATGAGATTGGCTTAGAGGTTGTATGTGACCTATAATAAGACCAAAAATATAGTTTATGGGGATATCTCCCATGATATATCAACTTAAGATCTCATCATAAGACCTACTAATATTGGGATGAATAGAGATGTGATGAAAATATGAAAAGAAAACCTACTCTAAAGATGGTGATGCACTAATGTTCACTTTTCCTTTCTTGACTAATATTCAAACACACTTTGTGAATACAATTAAAGACTAGTGAATAAACAATATTCTTAACACACACCTAAAAATAAGTGTTTCATTTTGAGGTTATGTGTAATATCTATAAATTTATGAAAATGGGAGGAAGGTCTGATTGATACACTACAAATCAACTCACTCTTCAATATAACTACCACCTATTAGAAATTCACATGACCTACACAAGATGACATTAAAATAGTTAGGTGAAGGGGAGGACTTAAAAAAGGGAATAAAATCACATGTAATTTCAAGTAAATAACCATAACACACTAATGTTAATAAGAAGTCTATAAATAGTCCTTTTTTCTATTGATTCTCAAGGTTCAAGATATAATTTGGTAGAGTTTTGTTACACCCAGTCAAGGGATGAGAACAAAGGCATCAAGGCCTGAATATATAGAGTTTTGTACAATATATAAGAATTAATATTTATGTATAAGTGGTATGAAGATTCCATAATGGTCATGTAGTAGTTACAATAGTCTTCCACGCTCCTCTATGTGTTACTTGGGTTGACTAGTGCCTTGAATAAGTACCTTGAAGCATTAGAGTCTATTTTTAGAAAATTTTGGAAAATTAATATCCAATGTACACCATTATTATTAAATTTAATATGTTTTCATAAGTTAATAAGCATTGAAATAGGTTTAATTAGGCCTTCTCCATAAGGCATTAAGTATTTGCCCTTTGACTACATATTGGCCAGAGTAAAGAAAACCAACAACATCCTTCATAATGGCCATGTAAATAGATATTTGTCACTTAAATGGGTATTTATATGTGTTTTATGGTCATAAATTAACTTCATGGTGGTATTATGTACACATGATCTTCTTCATTTTGTTGGCTAAGTAGGACTTATGGACTAATAGCCTAGTCTCTTGTTCATTCACTATTTGGATGACTGTGTGAGTTGAATCAAACCTATAAGTTATCTAATTTGGATTTATTTACACTTTAAACAATATGATTCATCAATACTTATGCCCTCTAAACATCCTACACCTATAATATTACCTTTTTGTGTGACTAGACCATCTTCAATAGCTTCTACAGACTAGCTGATTGGTGGAGGTTTCTAGAAGCAATTCCAAGTAGATATGTTAACATTTTAGTATTTTAGGAGGTGTAAAAACCCTCAAACCATCCCATCTAATTATTTTTAACCTATGACCATGTCCTTCACCTCATCTCCTACTCAAAATCTTATAAATTTATAGTTTTTAGAGGTGGTCATACACTATCCATATAGAACAGTATCACAATAGAAGCCTCCTCTAAGTGGGAAATGTGACCCAAGTGTTCATCAAGTGGATTTAGTTCATTTGGGTATATTTTCTCTTAAATATTTCTAATCAGGTCCTTATTAGGGTTTTAGGGAGGTTTAAGAGATTTCATGAATCTTAAAAATGGTTCATAGAGGTTCGCATATTAACATCTAAACCAATTCCATTAATCCCTTATATACAAATACTCCCACATTTCCTAAAGTGTTCATCTCCCCATGTAACTATTCCTTACAATTATTAGCTTTTCAATTTGCCTCTTAGGTGGGAAATGAGCATTTTGGGTAGTCTTGAGGTGTCTTCAAGCTAAAATGACATGTTGTGGCATCTTCAATACAAACCAAAGTGAATTATACCTCTAAAAACTTTATGATCACTCATATGAAGGTTGAGATGTCATCTAATCTATTTTTACCCTCTACTCCATCCTCTAAGTGGCACTATCTTAATGAAGGTGATAGACTAATATGTATGACTATAGAGTTTCTAAGTTTTGACATTGAGATGGAGTTTTGGGGCACCTAGCCACTATTATTATCATGAAAATCACCCTTGAGGACCTTTAGAGCATATATATTGGCTTGATCAAACCATTTACCTTAGTTTGTATACATACAATCTTTCATTTAGTCACCTAGGCCTATATGCAATTATATATCAGACATGGAGGCCCCTATAGGTGGATAATGTGAGATCATTTGGGGACTTTAGGACTCTCTATCTCCTTAAAAACCCATGGTGTATGCAAATATATTACAACTCCTTAATTACAATCTTTAATAGGTTTCTCAAGCATGACTCATATAGTATATCCCATGAAAATTCCAACCAATAGGTCATTTCAGTTCTTAGGGGACTTGGGAATACCATTAAGACCATTTCATGGCTCAATCACTCAATTTGGATGAATTTTGGGGCATAACTCAATCATTGGATCTAAACCAAAGTTTAAGAAGGGATTTGGAGATCTGCCATCTTAATTATGGTTCATATAGTATGGAACTCCAAACCCAAAACTATTGTAATGAATTTATATTACAATATCCATTAATCTCTCCTAAATAGCTTAGGGTACCATGGAAAGTATGTGTGGAGATATGCATAGAGGATGGTGTATATTGAGCTCCCAGTTAGGTAATCTATGTAGGTTTTCTTCTTAATGTTACTTCAAAAAGTTGGTCCCCTAGAACTTATTCACTCCTATATTAATTTTGAGTTGATATGGGTTCTCATGTTTCCCTAAGAACCTTGGGTTTGGGTCTATTTATGGTGAGAGATACAAGTGTTGGAAGATACAACTTGACATGCATGCTCAGATAAATAGAGCTTGAGAGAGGACTAAAACCTAAAATATTTGCATCATTACATTCCTCTATCTCAAAATCCTTCTCCACTATATAAAACACATTCATATACCCCCATATTATACTAAGTCTTCTTATAGGTTAGGATTTGTTTTTAAAGTGGATATGGGCTCTTGAGACCTAGATGAGCCTTTAGACCTTGTATTATCCAAACTAAATGTTGGAACCTCAAACCATTCTAGATGCATATATGGATTCCATTTTTCCATAATACCTCCTTCAATCCAACCTCTACATTATTCACATGTTTTCACCTACTCAGACCTCTTATCAACCCTTATTTTTCTTGTAGACTACATTGATCAACATTATCTAGTGTATGGAGCTGAAATAGTTGATGTTGGTTCCAAAATCAACTAATATTATCTATTAATAGGGATAAAAAAATGTCCTAAACATTGTATTTCATATATTGATCATAGCCCTGAGTTTTATCCTCCCTATCTCTACAAACAGGTTTTACTTACATAGTAATAAATAAGGCCTATGTGTCTTGAGTATACAACTCAGACTAGGTAGTCACCATAGATTGATAACATCATCATGTGAAATATTGAGATAAACAAGTGTTTTCATCATCTTGAAACTCCCCCTTATATTCTCTTGGTGATATCATTTTATTTAGTTTGAAAAATTCCTTTTCTAAGCAACCCTAACTAATTGTATGTGCCCAACTCAGTCTATAGTAAATTCCTACAAGTTTTATTGGTTTTTTCACACACCATCCCTATCTTACCTTCCTTTATTTATATTCCTTCCTCATGTGCATATATTATCTCATATATAGGGTATTATGTAGACTTAAGACTTGTTAATGGTATTGTATCTATTGATCCATGTATACTAACTACCTATAGGTATGTTAAACATACCCTTAAGTTAGAAATGATCCTCCCTTGTCATACTTGAGGTCTATATGACTCACTTATGTTATAATTCATCTCCTTGAGGCATACATATATTTATTAATAATCCTTTCTCATTTTCATAACATTACCATATATACTTTGAAGGACTTTACTAAGGTGGATTTGGGCCATTTCCTGTAGGTGGTAATTTGTTCATTTAACAGGGTTTATGACTATGCATACTCATTTATCCTATCTTTGATGACACTTGAAAACCTTATATAGTGGTTACACCTTATAAACATTTCTTAATTTTGAGTAGAGGATCAATACCTATGAATTGTGATTGTCAAGGTCACATGGAATTTGAACATGGAGTGTAGGGATCAAACTAAGAAAATTGATAGTAGAAACACTGTTAAATGGAAAAGGATCTTTAAGGGTTTGGTTTGGACTATGAAATTCTACCTAGAATGGTCTATAAGGACCCTAAGCATCATCTTAAATTCCCCTAATATAATTAAAAACTATGAGTTCATAAATGAGGCATACAAAGTGTTAAATGAAAACCTGGGACTTTCTAAAAACCTTAAATTTATAAATAAACTCAACATCTACTAAACAAGACTGTGAAGGTGTTTGAGGGAATATTGAGAGTTATTAGGTATAAGGTGTAGGATTGATTAAAAAAAGGATAAATTCAAACATTTATCATGAAAAAATCATAAAATAATGAATAATAATTGATAATCTAATCCAACCTATTCATGCAGGGTTTGCTAATAATAATGAAGAACAAATTGAAATAAATAAATACTAATTACCTTCTCAAATTGATTCCACCACCCAAGAATAGCTCCAAACATGTTTTCCCATTGATCTAATGTTCTTGTCTTTATCAACAATGGCTTCTTTGCTCCTTCATTGCCTCAAGAATACTATGCATAACCTAGGCTCAATAGAAGAAATCTATAATCTAGCCTATCCAATGAAGCTTTCAAATAATACAAATGATCAACACAAAAATATGTGGAGACAATTATGCATTATAACTCTACAATAATTTAGCTTAAGAAATGGTGTTATATGTCCTTATATTTATAGATTTTGAAAATGGTATAAAATCAACCATGGCCATCCATATCAAGATTGAGATGTGTGGCCTTGGATGAATCTAATATTTATAATTAAATTAATAAATATCCTCATATAAATTTAGATTAAAAGGAATTAATTAGGCATGGATGACCCATAATCTAGATATTTTATGCATTTATGGATTATGAATGCCACCCCATAGATGATGATACTAGGTGATGAAGATATTGGGAATCAATCTCCAATATTGAAATAATCAATAACCTCCATGGAAGATCCACTTATGCTCTTGATTTTAATTAATTAGCCTTAATCAATATTTGTGCAATTTTTTGGAAATTGGCCCTCAGTTAGTCAAAATGGTCAAAAAGACATATTATTGGGTCAAAATTTGACTCGACAAGAATTATAAAGAAATGTTATGTGTTAGAACCATATTTCCATTTAGTATGTTGTCAATACAAAATAACAAAGGTATGTGATGTGTACTAATGAATTATAATAAGAGAGTGATCTAGAGAAAAAAGGGCAAAATCATCATTTTGATTCAGAATGAATTGATCAAAGTTGGGAATCGCATAAAATGCATTGCCCCATTTAGGGACACATTTGCCTAAATCGACACTTATTTATGACAATATCAAACCATTTAGCATATTTTTAGTGATTTTGACCTAAATTATGCATTTGAGTGTAATTAAAGTAATATTGATAATTTAAACACAAATGGTGTTGGGAATTGGATGTCTACATTTAACCCCTATTAGAGAAGGCATAGTGAGACATTCTAGTGAAGCTACATCTTTTCAAATAAAATATTTATCAAAAATAAAATGGAAATGACCCATGATGCCCCCTCGAGAGGACATACTAAGATGAAAGAGAAAGATGGACTCTCAAAAAGAGAGGGGAAGTGAGAGATTAAACCATGGAATAGATCACATCTAGATGAGCTAATGCTTGCATATGTGGTTACCATCAATGATAAAAATATAATTAGAGGTATAATGAGACCCAAGAATGGGGAAATGGTAAGGATTCAATCCATAAATATAAGGGAAATAATTTGAGCACAACTAATTTGATAGTGAAAGTTATGTGCTTATGTCATTGATCAATCCCAAGATAAGTTCCACACTAAAACATTTCCATCATGGGAAAATTTGTGGAGAGATTGTAGTTATAAGAAAAGGATAATGTGGTCTCCAAAAGATGATAATAATAAGTTCCCTAATAGGGTAGGTTTGACACAATTTTACCCTAGTAGGGCTAATTTTGATCATTGATAAAGAATAAATAATGGCTTTCCCCTATAGGGATAATTTATATTTGTTAACCAATTCAAATGTTATGCCTTAGCATGGAAAAATTAGTAATCAATTAGCTAAAGGATATAACCTAAAACATAGATTAAAGTAAGTGGGTGAAAACATAGATGTGATGGTATAATGGCTAAGAAAAATCCACAAAAAACTAGGCATATAAGAATACACAAAGTGATGAAAGAGATGAAAAGAAGAACGAAGATGGCTAAGTTGACCCAAGATACATCATGTATCTAAGCATTGCCTACATAGTCCATGGGTTTATGTTCTAATATAAACTAAAGGGAAATGTAGTTCACCTAGAATTGGGAGAGAATGGAAGGATGGAAGATGAAAAATGACCAAAAATTGATTAGACTCATGATGTATGTGAAAATATGCATGTCTAAGCATTGATTCATGTGATAAACCTATTGAGCCTAGTTTATGCATAGTGATCTTGAGACTTGTTCATCAGAGTTATGTTGATGTTAAGACTTGAGTCTAGATTCATATGCCCTTAACCTTTAGTGTATATTGGGATATGTGTGGTTGACTTGTGGCTTACATACCTCTTTTATATTCTTATTGCATTTCTCTATGTTCTTAGTTAGGTCAGCCTGTGGAATAACCATGGCTAAGTAGACTATATATAGGAGGTAGCAATTAGTCTTTGATCATTATGTTAAGTATTCTGCTATTAGTGCATTATTGTAGAGGTTACCTCCTCGAAGTGGATTTTCTATATTATCCAGTATTCTACTCTGTTATCAATTATTGATGTGTGATCTCTCATATTTGCTTATTTTATGTGATATAAAATCATTCTATGAACATCTAGTAATTTCATTTCAAGTGGTATCAAAGCTTCAATTTGGGAAAGATTTATGTGGCATTATTTTTTTAGATTAGGTGAAGCATGAATTCTTTGAGGGGAAGGAGCAAAAAAACATAACTTGCAATATGGGAAGAATTAATTTTTTCTATCAACATAGCATTGTTTGAACTACTTTTTTGAAAATAAATAAGTCTAGAATTTTTTTGCCTTACACATTTGTAGTAATTAGATTCATCTTGACAAAATTATCACAATGGTATAGTCTATTAGTACCTTTTTCTTTGCCAAATTTTTTTACCCTAGTAGACAAGGGCAGTCATTGAATTCATCTTGGTAAGGTGATCACAATGTTACTATCCCTTGATACACTCTTTTGGAAAAAAAAAACCTCCTAGGGTTTGTATATGGTTAGTACTTCTACAAGGGGATGAAAGGGGGGAAAGAAACTCCTAAGACTACTTTGACCGATGACATGGAATTTGGAACTTTAGATCCATTAATTTCTCAACTTTAGGTGACATAAAAGGCTTGGTGTGGCATGATGACTTCTTTTAGTTCAAACTAATGTTTAAAGGATGCATATAGAGATTAATGGGGTTAATAATCAATTGAATTATATTACTACTTCATTGGCTACTCTTTCAGCTTAGTTATAGTTAAACACCCCTCCACTTTAGCATTCAGGTCCTCCTCCTCTCAACACTAACAACTCCAATTTTGGTATGAAACCAATGTTACCCAAAATGGACATGTATAAGTTTGATGATAAGGATCCTCTCACTTGGATTACCCAACTTGATAATTTATTTGATCTGCATCAAACACCAAGTTCTCAAAAGGTGATCATGACTTCTCTATATCTAAAACCTAAGTAGCTCATTTGGTATCACTGGTTATGTGATCAAAAGAAAAATAATGGTGATATTATTACATGGTCTATTTTTATTGATGAGTTATTGGATCATTATCCAAATAATGTATCTAATAACTACTTCAACTAGTTAGCCAAACTATGATAAATGGAAATTATGAAGGATTATATTCATTAGTTTCAAAATCTATCCTTATGAGTGGAAGACATCACTAAGGAAAATTTGATTGATCTATTTTTGGGTGGTCTCAAAAATAGCATCTAATTAGAGGTTTGAATGTTTAACCCAACATCTATATCAAAATTTATCCCACAGGCATGCATAGTAGAGGAAAAAAAGATAGTCAAATGGAAAACCTTCACTACTGGTCATGATCACACCTTTCCAACACCATCATATCCTCAACCCACCAAACTGACACCTCAATAAATTGAGGAGAATCAAGCCAAAGGGTTATGTTATGGTTGTGATAGACAATGGAGTAAAGACCATTATTGTGCTAAAAAGAAGTAATTTCACATCAAAGGTGCCAATGATGATGATGATGATAATGACGATGAGGCACCTGGTGAAGATGAAAAAGGTCTTGAGGAGGAATCTGAAGACTCTCATCTTACTATTTCCTATCATGCCCTTTCATGTATTAGTGCTCCCCAAAATCTTAAGGTGGTGGGTATCCTAAGAAAATAGGTCTTTATTCTGATTGATTCTAAGAGCACACACAACTTCATCAATAATACATTGGCTACTCACTTGAACTATTTCATTTATCTAGCTCCAAAATTTTAGGTCATGAATGTATATGGTGGCATTGTCATCTATTAACGAAAATTCCATAATATTAAGTTGGCTATGGGAGAATACTTGTTGGATTCTCCTATGTTTTCTATTCCTATGGGGGGAGCTAACATTGTTTTGGGAGTATAGTGGCTCACCACTTTGGGCACTATTGAGATAAATTTCTAGGAGTTATTCATGCATTTTCATTTTTAGGGAAGGACATTTGAGCTAAGGGGATCAAGGGATAAATATCCACAACTTGTTAGCTCCCATCAAATGATAAATATTATCCAAAAGGGTGCTAAAGTATTTTTAGCTCACTTGTTTTCCATAGACATTCATCTAACTTAGCCATCTATACCTCCTAATCTGTAACAAGTGATTGATGCCCATTTAGTTATTTTTGGTGACATGTCAAAAGGACTTCCACCTAGCCGCATGCATGATCATGTTATCAAACTTATTTCTAATAATAAACCACCTAACATCAAGCCATATAGGTATTCCTATACTCAAAAAAGTGAAAATGAAAATATGGTACATGAGATGTTGGATGTAGGAATCATTTGCCATAGCCAAAGTGAATACTCTTCACCAGTTATCATGGTGCAAAAGAAAGATGACACTTGGAGGATGTTCCCTGACTATAGGGAACTCAATAAGTACACTATCAAAGATAAGCTTCTTATTCGTATCATTGATGATTTTCTAGATGAATTAAATAGTGCTATTTATTTTACTAAGTTAGATCTATATTTTGGGTATCATCAAATCTAGATCCATGATGAAGACATACCCAAAAATGCTTTTAGGACTCATAAGGGCCATTATGAGTTTTTGGTTATGCCTTTTGGGATAACAAATGCACCATATAACTTTTAAAGTTTGATGAATACTATTTTTAGGCCATTTTTGAGGAAATTTATTTTGGTATTTTTTTATGATATCCTCATTTACACTAAAAATTGGGAGGACTGTTTACACCATGTGAAATAGGTAGTCTTAATTTTATAATAGCATCAGTTGTATGCCAAGTCTTCCTAATGTAATTTTGGAGCTTATGAGGTTGAGTATTTGGGTCATCTAGTTTCATATACAGGAGTAAAAGTGGATCCTAAAAAAATTCAAGTAATGATGGATTGGTCGATTCTTAAGACACTCAAGCAACTAAGGGGATTTATGGGGCTCATTGGTTACTATCAAAGGTTTGTCAAAAAATATGGTAGCATTTCAGCCCCACTCACATATTTTTTGAATAAAGACTCCTCTCAGTGGACTGATACATCTACCAAGGCATTTAAACAATTAAAATTGGTGATGTGAACCACTCCAATGTTGGCTACTCCTAATTTTTTGAAGACTTTTTTGGTTGAATGTGATGCATTTGGGTATGTTATGGGTGTTGTAATCATATAATAAGATATACCACTTGCATTTTAAATTAATTAATTGAAGGGTAAAAATTATCACAAGCCATTTTATGAGAAGGAAATGATGGCCATTTTTCATGCATTTAAATAATGGAGGCTTTATTCTATGGGTCATCACTTTTAGGTAAAGACCGATCATGACAGTCTCAAATATTTTTTAGAACAAAGGTTATGATTTGAAGAACAACAAAAATGGGTAACTAAGATATTAGGCTATGATATTGAAATAGTCTACAAGAAAGGTAAGGACAATGTAGTGGTAGATGCACTATCTAGGAAGGATGAATTAGTTGAGGCCTTACTATATGTTATGACCATTCTGCAGGTAGATTGGCTAGAGAAAGCATGATCAAAATGGGACAAGGATAGTGCTACCCATGATTTGATTTAGAATCTTTATCAAGGTTTAGGTGGATTTGAAAAATTGATATGAAAGGGTGATGAATTATGATAGAAAGATAGAATATACCTATGTAAGAATTATCTTCTTAAACAAAAAATTCGTTAATAACTTCATGTAACTCCAATTGGGGGTCATTCAAGATTTTTGAAAACCTATCATAGAATCAAGCAAGATTTTTTTGGGAAGGACTCAAAGGGGATGTCCAAAAATATGTGGTTGAATGTATAATCTATCAACAAAATAAAGGAGAAACCATCAAAACCTCAGGTCTTTTGTAGCCTTTATCCATCCTGAGCCAACATTGGGAAGAGGTGTCTATGGATTTCATTATAGGATTACTAATATCTGGTGGTCAAAATGTTATCATGGTTGTGGTAGATTGTCTCAGTAAGTATGCTCATTTTTTTCTTAATCACAACCATTTCTTTCTAGTATAGTAGCTTCTACTTTTTTTTAATATAGTTAAAAAATTGCATTGTACCTCTAAAATCAGTGTTAGTGATTAGATCCCATATATACTAGTAATTTTTAGACTAAGTTATCTACATGCTTGGGCACCCAGTTGGTTCATAGTTCATCATATCATCCTCAATTGGATGGACAAACTGAGGTAGTCAACAAATGTCTAGAAGGATATCTCTATTGTTTTATTTCTAATAAATAGGATAAATGGGTTCATTGGTTGTCACTTCATAAATGGTGGTATAATACTTTTGTTCATAATTATTCCAAAATGATTCCTTTTTAGGCACTATATGGATACCACTAACCATCTATCACTTCAACCTTGAAGGTCCATCCTCAGGTTCATGCAGTTGAAGAACATATTCACCATCAATAGGAGGTCCTTTCTAGTTTGAGTAAAAATTTAGCCATGGCCCAGAATCACATAAAACAACATCTAGATCAATATAGGAGTGAGAGGCACTTTAACATTGGTGATTGGGTTTTTATTTTCTTACAACCATATAAGGAAATGTCCTGGAAGTAATAGAAAAGGATAACAAGTTATCCCCTAAGTATTATGGGCCTTATAAGATCTTGCAAAAAATTGGTAGTGTGGCCTACAAGTTAGAGTTTCCTTCCTCCACTCAGATACATCTAATATTTCATGTATCATGCCTAAATAAAGTCATTGGACATAAAGGGGCTACCCAAACTGAGTTACCAAAATTAGATGAGGAAGGAAGAGTTGTTCTTGATCCTGAGGTGATCCTTCAAATGCATACTAAGCAATTATGGTCTTGAGAGATTAAGGAGTACCTGATCAAATGGAAGAATATTACCTATGAAGATGCTACTTATGAGGATGAATATTTTGTATAGAAACATCTAGAGTTGACTCAATGTTGAGGATAATATTTTTTTGAATGGGAGGGGCATGTTATGCCATTAACCTCTAGCATTTCTTGGGATATGTGTGGCCAACTTGTGGCTTACATACCTCTTTTATATTCTTGTTACATTTCTCTATGTTCTTAGTTAGGTTGGCCTATGGAATAACCATTGTTAAGTAGACTATATATAGGAGGTAGTGGTTAGTCTTTGATCATCATGTTAAGTATTTTGTTATTAGTGCATTATTGTGGAGGTTTCCCCCTCAAAATGGATTTGCTATATTATCCAGTATTATGCTCTACTATCAATTATTATTATGTGATCTCTCATATTTTCTTATTCTATGTGATATAAAATCATTATGTGTGAACATCTAAGTAATTTCATTACAAGAGCACTAAGTGCTTACTATTGAAAAAGAAATTAGGCATCATAAGTATGAATATATCATAATGATATTTCATTTTAATTATGTGGAGCCATTTAAAATGTGAATACCTATAACTAAGGATAATGGTAAAAAATGACTAAAATTAGAGTTACAAATATTTATATTTAAACAAAAAAGTAAAGACAAAGAAAAAAATAAACATAACTTAAAATAAAGATATGAATAATAAATATTCATGTAGGAACAAGAATGTTTAAAAATAAAATAAGAACATCTTAACAACATGAGATTAAGATATAAATAATCAAGATCTATGTGGACCATCAAGACGTTCTTAAAAAATAAAACAAAGCAACAAGACCAAATAGGAAAACAAAAGACCAAATAATACCAACAACAATCAAATAAAAAAAATGTTCAAGAAAAACTTAATAACATAAGATCAAAATATAAATAATCAAGATCTATGTATATCATCAAGATATTATTAAAAACAAAAGAGAAGAGCAAAAACATATAGGGAAACATAAGACCAAGGTGAGACAAGAAGTAATAAAAAGATAAAAGGAAAATAAATTAGTGCATAGGTGTGAAAGCACAATAAAGTACCAAGAAAACATAATAAAACACCAAGAAAACTCAAATAAATACACACAAACAAAAACCAAGTTAGTTTAGTTTAAACACAATTGTTCATACACATGTAGTAGAGGTGTTACTTTCAACTACAACATAACAAAGAATAAGGAAAAAAAAGTTGTTCTTTAATTAAAGATGAATAACAGTGGAAGAAATGGGGAAAGAGAAGAAAAAAATAGGGTTGGCTGAGCTAAATCCAAATGTACAAAGACCAGTGGACATTGCCTACATAGTTCCATGGATGCATGCTCCAACATGAAATTGAAGCCAAATGTAGTTCTCCCAAGAATTTGGATAGAAGAAAAAGGTGATGACCAAAACATATGATTAATGTTGTAGTAAAATAGGGAAGACTTAACAAATGAGATTGGTCTTGAAAAATAACAAGTTGGTGAGATGAGATGACAAGCCAAAGGGAAAGCTAGTAGAACTTAATTTTCTTGTAAAGTGGCAAGAGCATGGCATGGTGGGATGAGGAGAATGATTTTTAAAAATAGAAAGTGCATGGGACAAGATGACTTGCACAATGGAAAGTCATTAGGATAAAATGGTTATTAAATGGCAAAAGCATGAGGACAAGAATGTTCAAAAGTTTAGGATAATGTTTTTGTTATTTTATGGATCATTTTCTAATTTTTTTGTGTTTTTGGGATAAAATATTTACAAGAGGGAAAAAATAATTCAGGATATGCTCAGCCAAGAGTATAAGTTCCAATAAATAGCTAAGCTGGCTACAATGGCTTGTGGCACTATAAATAATGGATCAAGGAATTAACTGAGAGTTCTAATAATAGTTAAACTCAGTTGTAATGGCACATGCTTACAAATCACTTAGAGAAAGGAATCCTAAAAATATAAAAATGTTCACCAAATAAAAACAAATGTAATATACAATAGTATACAGTATGAAATCAATCTGAAAAGCCATGTGATAGATAAGGAGCTTGAGCTGAAAAGGTGTTCTTGTTCACTTGTCTATAGAAAAAGCTATAAAATACTATCCTAGCTAAACTATTTTAGATAACTAGAAATAAAGGTGTTCATAATGCTAATGAGACATAATCAAGATGATAATTGGTCAAAGGAAAAAATTATTTAGGTTACAACAAGCCTAAGACATAACAAGGAATGTGGTTCTCAGATAGAACGGTCCAAAGAATAAGGTCCAATAGATGGATAGTCTAGGGTAGGGTAATGAATGAGGTTCTCAAGGAGAATAGTCCAAAGTATATGGTTCTTAAAAAGGATGACATAGGGTTAAATAAAATGTGTTTAGAGTACTAATGGTCTAAAATATTTCACTATCAAGAGTCATGAAAAGCTATCTAGGGTAGTATAAAATGGTGGGATAAAATTACTTTGGCATAAGTTACCCCAAATAAGGGGTCTTGTAGACAATGGTTCATATTTTTTCACACATAAAACCTCTTAAGGTGTATATTGTTCATGGGCTCTAGAATTTCTTCACCATTAAATTTAGCTAGTTGATGTGCCCCTCATCCATAGTTTGCCATGATAAAAAATGGTCCTAACCAATTAGGTTGAAACATACCCTTTTTCTTGCATTTATAGTTTGTGTTATTTTGGTTATATTTTAATACCAAATCACCAATCTCCAAATATTATGGGATAATGTGATTTTTTTAGTTTCTTTATAATCTATTCTGATAGGATTATAAGTTTTCTAGGGTAGCCAAACACTTACCATCAAGAATTTCTAGTTCTTGCAGCCTTGAGACTCTCTAGTCTTTGTCATCTTCAATATGCTCTAGTGATAGTCACAATGATGGACTCTCAATCTCAATCTGGATAATAGTTTCTATGCCATAGATAAGGTAGTATGGAATGGTTCTTGTTGGGGTTCAATGACTAGTTTTATAAGCCTAGAGGGTAGGAAATATTTACAAGTGCCAATTATGGCTAGCATCATTGACAAACTTATTTAAAATGGCTACAATGGTCTTGTTTGATGCCTTAGCTTGTCCATTTCCTTTCAAGTTATATGGAGTTGATATTTTGTGCTTGATCTTCAATTTTGCACAAAGAGATTTTATAACTTGGTTTATAAAAGATCCACCATTATTGGATATAAGGTGAATTAGGATGCCATATCAATAAATGATATGGTAATGGATGAATTTGGATATCTACTTCCCAATGACATATGTGAGAGGAATGGCCTCAATCCACTTAGTAAAGTAATTAATAGTAGTTTGAATGTGTTTATGGCCATCTGATTATGTTTGGTTTATTTTCCTGATGAGATTAAGGCCCTAGGTTGAAAATGACCATGATGTTATTATTGGGTATAGTGGTGAAGAAGGTGTGTGTATCAAGTTTCCATGTTGCTAACAAGGAACACACTTATTTACATAATTGAAAGCATTAGTCTCTACTTTTTGCCATTAACAACCTATTCTAAAGAGCTTCTTTAGAAGACTACACCATTAGTGTAGGCCCCACACATCCCTTCATGAACCTCCTTTAGCACTAACTTGGATCCTCCTGAAGATAAATAATGAAGAAGTATTACATCATAGCCTTTGTAATAGAACATGCTTCTAAAGAGGGTATAATGTGATAAACAATTATGGAATAGTTTTTGTTGGTTATTAGATAAGTTGGTTGGGAAGACATGATCATGGAAGTAGTTATAAAATCTTAGAACTAAGGTAATTTAGGTGGGGGATTGGGACCAACAATGACACATACCCTTTTTAAATCTCAAAGGTATGTGTCATTGTGTGGTTAAACATCTATGATAGGGCATCTACAAGTTATTTAGAAATAACTTGCCCCTTAATTTATTTTTTATTCTGATACTTGACGTCAAATTCACTTAAGAACATAACCCACTTAGATATGCATCCTTGAATATCTAATTTAGATAATAATAATTTGAGAGGGTCCACCTTGGTAATGATAATAGTTTTGTTGTTTAGCATATAATTTCACAATTTTTGCATAACAAACACCATAGCTAACACACCTTCTTAATAGGCATATAATTATGTCAATAAGACACTAGGGTAAAATTTAAATAGTAGACTACATATTATTTACCATAATCATCATGTTGGGCCAAAGGTACCCCCAGTACATGTTCAATTACTGATATGTAAATAAGTAGTGGTCATTCAAGTGTTGGCAGTCTCAAGACTGGTAGATTGGCCAAATATATCTTTAGTTTCACAAATTCTATCTAATAATCTTCATCCCATTGAAATGTAACCCTCTTCTTTAAGAGGTTGGTAAATGGTTGGTACTTGTCTTCAAACTAAATAATGAACCTATGTATAGATTGGACCTTTCCTTGTAAGCTTCATAGTTATTTAAGACTATTTGGTAGAGGAATTTCCATAATGGCCTTGACCTTGGTAGGGTTGACTTAAATCCCTCTTTGTGATACAATGAAACCTATAAATTTTATTGAAGTTACACCAAATACACACTGCTTAGGATATAGGTGGAATATATATCCATAAAGCCTCTCAAAGATTCTTCATAAAATGTCAAGATGTCCATCTTTTGTTCTTGATTTTTATAGTATATCATAAGTATAGTCCTCATTAATATTGTGCATCATGTCATGGAAGATGATAGTCATGGAGTGTTGATATATGACTCCAACATTCCTCAATCCAAATGACATGACTTAGTAATAAAATATTCTATAAGGAGTGGTAAACACAGTCTTGTGTTGATCTTCTTGGGCTATCTTGATTTGGTTATATCCATAAAATCCATCCATTAAGGATATAATTGTGTACCCAAAAATTGAGTCAATGATCATGTCAATGTTTGGTAGAGGAAAATCATCTTTGGGGCATGATTTTTTGATATCTTTGAAATCATTACAAATACATATACTTGGGGTCTTTTTACTCATTGGGATTATGTTGGAAATACATTCAGAGTAATCTAGTGGTCTAATGAAACTTATTTCTAGTAACTTTTCAAGTTCTACTTTAACTAATAGGGTGATGTATGGATGCATCCTCCTCAATTTTTTCTTGACTAGTTTGGCATCAAGATGGATAACAAGGTGATGCAAAACCAAATCTAGGTCTAATCTTGGTATGTTATAATATGCTCATACAAAGATGTCAATATAATCCTTTAGAATGGATATAATATGTTCACATTCTACCTTAATAAGGGAAGATCTAAGATAAACAATTTTAGGATCCTCATAAGTTCTTAGGTTTAATTCTATTATGTTTTCCACAAAGAGTGTGGATCCATATTCTAGAATTATAGGAAAGGAATGATCATGATCATCTTATTATACTACATCTTATTGATGTTCTTCCCAAAGTTCTAGATAGTTTGATGAATCAGAATCTACCATCTTAGGTGAAGTCCAAGTAGCAAAAACCTTTGGAAACTCAAGAGTGAGGTGCTCAAACATTTGTTGCTATTTTGAAGAGATGCTTGTACTAGCTATAGAACTTGGGATAGATGGACCTTCTACATCCTAAGGGGATGAGTATACTTTCCTACCTAAGAGTGCCTAAAGCAGGTTTCCACGCACAGGCTTTTCTTTTTATTCTCTTTTTCCTTGATTAATGAGTACCTCAAATGGGTTTTCACCCAAAGATCTCAATGTTTTATCTTTATTGTGACCAATAAATTTTTCTTGCTCTCCAAAGTAGGTAGAAGGATCTAATAAAAAATAAAATCTTTGTTTATGATTGTCAATGGGCAATCTATCTTGTAGGCCCATGTATTCTAAAATTGACTCTTTATTTTGAAACTCATCAAGCTATATGAATAAATTTTCTAGTCCCAATTAATGAGTTTAGAATGGCAAAGGCATAGGGAATAATGTGGGTTTACTTCAGGATAAGAAGCTCCAATGGTAAAAATATGGCATTCTTATTCAGGAAGGGAAGCACCACTAGAACATGTTCTATTTTCAAGATGGTAAGCTCTAATAATGGGATAGATTCATGCTTTAGGATGGGAAGATCTAATAGTTAGGGTTAAATTGAATTTGAATCAAATAGGTACATGTTAGTGAGCTCATTAAAAAGGGTATAATTGGATGTTGTGTCATTGTCAAGAGTCTCATCACTAGTTAATTAAAAAAAACACTATCAAAAGTTATGAGGCCTCCCTTAGGGGGTATAAATCCAAGACCATGATTAAAATTAGGTACTCTAGTTGATAAGGGTTATATGATTCTTTGTACTTATTGGCCAAAGCCTTTTATTATATAATAAATATTATCCATGATCATATTAGGGATTGGATTCTTTGGATTCTAAAAGTAATTAACAAGGCCTTCAAAATATAACCAATTTCCTTTAGTAAAAGCCTCTCAATCTTTATTTAGCATGATAGTAGGTAAAAACCATAGGCAATTTTCATTATTTCTTCTTCTATTGCCAATCATGTTAGGTATGTTATGATTCTTTGAAGGTTTAGTCTGACCAAATGTTTTTGGAGTTTTTGGAAACTTTGCAACATAGAAGGCATCCTTAAGATTGTATCTATAAATGTCCATGTCTTTAATAAAAAATTACTTTATAAGAGCTATAGGAAATGGATCTGTTGAAGTGGAAGCAATATCAATAGGGTCAATATAATTGGATGGAGGTGGATTGAAACTATAGCCTTGTTCTTGTTTATAATGAATTCACAACTTGGATAATAGTTATAATTATAGAACTGAGCATCAAGATGTTTTCAATATTCATAAGGCTATTGATCGGCAAGAATAATAACCTCTATCCCATCATGGGGAAACTTAAGGCATTGATGTAGGGCGAAGGGAATAAAATATACTTCATGGATCCAAGGATGACCAATAACTATTTTATAAGGTAATTCAATGTCCACAATATGAAGCAATGTATGATATGAAATAGACCCAATAATGATTGGAAACTAAATAGTACTTTTAGACTCCTTTTCAACATTGTTGTAAGCCTTGATGGTGATCATCATTGGCTAAATGTCTTTTTTAGTGTATCCCAATCTTTGTAAAATCTGAAGAGATATGATGTTTGTCCCCAGACCATTAGCTATAAGAACTTGCTTGATCTCATGATTTTTAATGATCACTTCAATGTATAGTGGGTTATTATGGCTTAGTCCAAATATAGACATGTAATTTTGATTGAACATCACTTGATGAAATGAAGATAAAATTCCCACAAGGTTCTAGAACTACTCAGTGTTTATATCATTGGGAAAAGTGGATTGTTGCAAAATTTTGTTCAAAATAATTCTATGGACTTTAGTTATTTGTAAGAGATCCAGAATGGATATTTGTGTAAGGGTTATGCTTAATTAATTTGATAGACTATAAGGCTTTTCAACATTGAGATGAGATGGATTGGATTTGGCTAGCATAGTAGTTAGCTTTGGATCCATTAGCACAATGTTCATATTAGGTTCTATGGAAGTAGGCAAAGGACCCTAGATAGTAACTCATGAGCATCTAGTTATGACTATGAAATATAGAGGTGGGGATCCAATATAATTAGAAGATGAAGGAAAAGGGCCTTAGAGGGTGACTCATGAGCATCTAGTTACATTTCTAAAATTTCAAGTTAGCAAGGAGCCATTATAATTAGAAGAAACATGATGTCTAGAAATAGTAACCCATGTAAATGTAGTTACAACAAAATTGTGTGAACTCAATGTGGTATTACTAGAGAGAGAGGGTGTTAACCCTATAATAATGGGTCCCATAATATGAGGAACATGAGATGGTTCACATGGTTTGATAGTAATAGTGGCAATGTGGGTTGTAAAAATGTGTCCCATGGTGTTGTTATAGTCGTAAGGCATGTTGTTATATCAAAAATTGTTAGTATGGTATTAAGACCATGATTATGGTGATGTTGATTACTATTTTAACCTTGATTATGGTTATAATTCTACCTTTATCCTTGGTATTTTCCTTGGTTTTAGTTGTTCTTTGGTGATGGTTGATTATGTCAAGGAAAGGGGTCCTTTTCGATTCCCATATCTTGTTTGTGTCCTGATTAGAGGCTAGCTTAATCTCAACTTCACCACTCTCAATGATATCTTGATTAATATGTCATAATTAGATGCAATGATAAGCACCATGACCAATAACATGATGAAAGTTTCACCATTCATTCTCTTTATACCATTCTGGTTTTGGTTGATCTTGAGGAAATGGCTTTGGTACTGGCCATATAATTAGGTCAGTTGCTACGAGATTTTCTAGCACTATTTTAATTTGTTCTCATGATTTGCTAAAGACATCGAACCTTCCATGTTTTTTTCTTTGTGGAGTTGTCTTTGTAAATTAGGTGGTGGATTAGGAGGAACCAATTATACATTTGGTGTTGGTAGGGCCTACACCATTTATATTTGTCTTATTTCTATCACCCCATTTCCAACCATGTTTTTTTCTTATTGAAACCCTTAGGTTTATCTTTTAAAACTATTTGACTATAAGATTGGGTCTGATTTGATTTTTGACCCTACATGAAAATCTTGACAAGGCCTTTTTTAATAAAATCCTTCTCAATTTATACATCTTTGTTGATAATCTCAGCAAATGAGTTATCATAAGCTAGATGTAGATTTTGTATGACCTCAGGATGTAAGTTTTATGTAAATATGCCTTCCAACTATTTGTCTAGCAAGTTATTTTGAAATCAACTTTTTAATTCTCTCCATCTCTATAGATATGTAGCAAAACTTTATCTATCACATTATTTGGCTTTTCACAAGTCAACAATGGTTAATTCATGCTCTATGTTGTATAAGAAATTGTTGGTGAAATTTTTAGATAAGTTTTCCCAATATGTAACTAATCCCTTGGGTAACTTAAGTAGAAAATCTAAATCTTTCCCCACTAAACTTCATGGGAACAATTGAAAAAAATACATGCTAATATAAGCAACCTCTTGGCATAATACGTAAAATGACTAAATGTGTTCATGTGGTTACCCCTTTCCTTTATATTTATCAAACTTTGGTTCTTCAAAATGAGATGAAAAGGGTACTTTAAGAATAGATAAATCAAATGGATATGGGCATAGCTCATCAAACTTATATTTATTAACTCGATTATTCATCTACAATCATGTCACAATCTCCTTCATAGAGTTCCACTCTTGCATGTTTGGTACATTTGTGGGTGGAACTTTATGTTATTGGGGTGGCATGTGTCTTTGGTGTTGTTTTTGTTGGGGTGGAATGTGCTCCTATTGTTACATGTATTTGGGAGGGATGTACACCCTATGATCCTCAACTTGGTTTTAGTTCACTCATTGAGTCAAGTAGGTAGGTAGTCGATTAAAAATAATAAGTTTCCTTGAATCAACTATGTTCTACTAGTTTTGGAGAGTTCTTTATCTATTTACCATTGGATGTGTTGGTTTATACTAACTAGCCAAATTATCTTGAGGGATCTCCTCAATTCAAACTGAATGTTTGGGTCTTTATGTTTGTAAAGTAACAAGAGGTTCTTGATGGTTAAAGAATGTGATTTCTATGTCTAGGGAAACATTTTGCATAACCTCTTGTGTCTTGTTCTGTTCATTTGAGACACTTTTATCAATTATTGAGTTCTTAATCAATGTTTTTTGCATAGGTTCAATCACATTTCCTTATTCCTTAGAATCATCATTGTTGATTTAAGTAGAAACTAGAAAGTCAATTAAGTCCATGATAAGTTGATCAACATACCATTGACTTATTTTATTGATATTGTTGACAAGATCTTGATCGATTGGTTTTAACTCTACAAGTATTTCCTTGCCCTTTTTAGAGGAACAAGGTCTATTTGTGTTTTTAATGTTTTGGAAAAATTTCTCTCATTGTTCTTCTCCTTCTCTAACTAAGGTGCAAAATTTATCCATAGGAAAATTTGAGGGTAGTCTAGCACTAGATTATATCAACCTAAGGAGTGCTTCATCTTGGTTCTCTTAGTATTCAATGTATTCTTCCTTGGATCTTACTATTTTAGGAATGTGTTTGAAGAGAACATAATTATCTTGACCATCATAAAAATGCTCATCCTCATAACTAGGACCATAAGGGACCCCACTATGAGTGAACCTTTGAGTCATGTATAGAAAGGGTTTCTCTATACATTTGAATATATTTGAATCAATGTTTTGCAAATGTTTAAATAATGTATGGATTTTGATCTTTCTTTCAAATAAATGACTAAGGAACCAAAAAGACTATAAAAGGAGGGTGGCTTAGAACAACACACAATTAGAAGAATTATGTTCATGAATTTACTTAGCCTTTGGGTAAATTTGAAATCATATGAATTGGAAGAGGGTATGATAATGTAGAAATCCAAGGTGAAAACTAGTACACCTAAGCTTAAAATTTTGTGATGCATCAATAATATAAAATATAGTTAAACTATGATGAGTTTATACTATAGAAAACCCTTTGGATTATGAAGGAGACAATGCCAACCAAGAAACTCAAGATGTGAAAACATGCAAGAATTCCTAAGTATAAATCTAAAACCAAATCAGCAGCACAACACCACCACTTGGTAATAAGAATGGTAGTATAAAATGTGTTCTAGGTCTCAAATCATGAGTGATATGCAAGATGACTTGATTCTACCAATGAAGACAAAGTGATAATGAGTCTATAAATGAACTTCAATCCAAATTAGAAATTTAACCTAAGTTCTCTCAAGTCAAGTGCAAATGGCAAACCCAATTAAGACACCAAACTTATGAACTTAAAAAAGTGAAATTTCATATTTAAAATATCAATGAAGGACCTAATAAAATTTTGAAAATGGTCTAAACTCAAATGGGAAACATAACTACATCAAAATAGATGATATGACACAATATTTTAGATGACAAATTTGAACAATGAAAAGATTGATTTTCACTTGGACAGTGTAATGACTCCTTGTTCAAGAAATTATAGACAATGTGTTTAGTTATGATATTTATTAACAATAAAGTTTTGACTCAAATCAAGACCAAGTAATCTAAGACCAAAAATATAAAAACAACTAGTAATCATCCTAAGCCCTAAATTGACAAGGTTTCATGATATTGTTGAATTCCATCTTTATACGTGCACTTGAGAGGAAATTAAGTGTTCATCTAAAATAAAATCACATTATATAGTAGGATTTTTACATCCCCCTTCTCTAAAGTGATGATATGACAACATAGATTCCATGAAAAGTGGGGTTTATATAAAACACTATAAGTTTTTGACCATTTGGATGGATCCCATGTGTACCAGCTTTCACATTAGAACACAAGAGAAGAAACACATAAATTGGGTCCACATCAAATGGATTATTGTGAAAAGGTCTAGTCATTTTCACAACCACTACATCTCTCACTTGCATAGTGTAGTACTATGTCCAAAATCATCATACATCTCAGGGTTAGCCTCCTACTAATGGATATGGTTTAACCACTCAAACCATCATCCCAGTGGGGTGATCCCAAATTATATACCCCCCATGGAGAGTGGTTGAATATGATGCTAGGATATGAAGACCTAGGTCAAATATTCCCTATAAAACTTATGGGAGGTAATGAAGTCCCCCTCACAAGCCAAAATGCATAATTAAAAAAAAAAAAGTAAAAAGGCTTTATGGTTGTTTCTAGATCACTTAAGACATGTAGGTCTTGGGGAGAGCCTTGAAAACATCCTTTTTACACCTTTAGACTAAGGCATAATTTACAATGAAAATGGCGCTTCTGATCCCATAAGTTACCTATAGGGGATAGGGGGAGATCATACATGCACAAATTCCTTTTTGCTCCAACAATTTTAAAAAAACAAGTAATGATAAATGACTTATTTAAAACAAAAAATTGAAGTGAATTTGGTTTTAAATCATCAAATTTAAGTGTTTTGTGATGTTCTTTGTCCCTTTGGTCTTAATTTTCAAAAACTTTTAAAAAACAACTACAAAACATTTAACATAAACAAGCAATTTTTCCTTAAGCACCAAATGGAAAGATTCCTAGTTATTTTTAATCACCAAAAGGAGGTTTAAAAGACTTAAATAAGCTCAAATTTTCTCTTTCCTCATGGGTCCTACATAAAAATTATTAGAGTCTTGTTTAGCTTTGAAATAGTTTTGTAAATGAGATAAGTAACTTTGGTTTAAGTGCTCTCGGATTTGTGTTTTCAAAAAAGATAGTGACCATTGATGGTCACCTCTAACCATCACCAACTCATTTAATACCATTGTTGATCAAGTTTCAACCAACTATGGCTGATCAATACTTAACCATCAACAATTACCTGTAGACCCAAAGGCATAAACATTCTTGTCAAAAGATACTTGTTAACTTCTTAGTATAAAAATCTCTAAAAAGAAACCTTCTTAATCATGAAATAAAACTAGAATAGAGACTTAAAATTTATTTTTAACCAATATAAACATGAATTTACTCATAAACATTTAAGTAAGAAAGAATTTTCCACAAAATCTTTGCTAGCCTAATATAGAATAAAAACTCCAAGAGACACCTTCTAGATCATGTTTTGGTTTAGACTAGAGACTTAAGAAAACTAATTTATTAGAAATAACTTGAATAAAATCTCAAAATGACAAATTTTAAATGGTTTCTCCCCTATAACCCAATTAGTAGTGATTGGCAGAATCATCAATGATTATTCATAACCATCAGTGGTCACTATGTGGCCTATGTGTACACAAAAACATGGGAAAACAATATGAAAAATTGAAGTTAAAGGAAAATTTAATGACTAAAATGGAAATTTAGAATTTTCATAGTCTCTTATATGTTAAAATAGACTCCATGAGTCCCACTAGGCATGCCAAGATGTAGGATGGATTACAAATAATATTAATTGAAACATTAGTCTCAAAAAACTCACAAAAGAATGCATAAGAATTGGCAATCTAATCTAACCTATTCATGTAGGGTTTTATAATGATAATGAATAACAAATTGAAATAAATAAATATTAGTTACCTTCCTAAATCAATTCCATCACCCAAGATCAGCTCCAAGCATGTTCTCCCCTTGATCTAATGCTCTTGTCTTTGGCAATAATGGCTTCTTTGCTCTTCCATTGCTTCAATAACATTATACATAACCTAGGATAAATAGAATAAATATATAATATAGCATATATAATTAGTCTTTCAAATAATACAAATTATCAACACAAAAAGATGTGGAGATAATTATGCATTATAACTCTATAATAATTTAGCTTGATAAATGGTGTTGTATGCCCTTCTATTTATAGATTTTGGAAATGGTCTAAGATCAACCATGACTGTACATCTCAATATTAAGGTGTGTGGCCATGGATTAATCTAATATTTATAATTAAATCCATAAATATCCTCATGTCAATTTGGAGGAAAAAGCATTAATCAGGCATGGGTGACCTATAATCTAGATATTTTATGCATTTATAACTTATGGATGCCACCCCATAGATGATGTCATTTAGGTGATGCAAATATTGGGAACCAATTTCAAATATTGAAATAATCAATAACATTCATGGAAGATCCACTTAATCTCTTGATTCAAATTAATTAGCTTTAAACAAGATTAATCAATATTTGTGCAATTCTTTAGAAATTGGCCCTCAATTAACCAAAATGGTTAGAAAATCATATTACTAGGTTAGAATTTGATTCAAGAATAATTGGAAGGCTATGTTAGATGAGTTAGAACTATATTCCCATTTAGTATTTTCTCAACACAAAATAACAAAGGTACGTGATGTATACTAACGAATTAGAAGAAAAGAGTGATTCAGAGCACAAAAAGGATAAATGATCATTTTGACTCAAAATGAATTGATCAAAGTTATGAATCACATAAAATGCATTGCCCAATTTATGGACACATTGGCTTAAATCATCACTTGTTTATGACAAGCTCAAATTATTTAGCATGTTTTTAATGATTCTGACCTAAATTATGCATTTGAGTGTAATTTGAATAAGATCAACAATTTCAACATAAATGGTGTTATCATTTGGATGTCTACTTGAGGGGCCATAATGAATTTTTAAAAACTTGAGAGAAGGACACTTTGGTATGAATTCAACACTTCTTATTTCCCTTTTACTATATTTTGATAACCTTCAAGCCATAACTATTGAAACTTAAAACACAGCTCACCTTCATATGTATGCACTAAAAATTATTTCCCACCAATGAAAACATGCTTGCAACCTATAAATAGCGTTATCTTAGACATTTATCACTCTTATATGCCTAAAATTATAAACCAAAGGTTAAGGATGCCATGAAATGTCTCTGTATGACTGGGTAAAACATGAATAATCACCAGTTTGATTAAATAAACTAAAAACTTAATGAAACCATTCCCCTTATTTTGCCCTATGTAGATGAATATGATGACCAGGTTGCCTTGCTTCATAGAATTTGTTCATAGAGCTCAGAATACTAAATCTAAAACAAATACACATGATTGGAAGGTCATCGAGTATATTTTCTTTGGTCAAGATCTTAGACCTTCTCTCTTTCCCCCGTATGAATTGACCACAAACATGAAGTGCTCTCCATGTATGCCAATGATCTCAATAGGGAATAGAATATATTTTTGGCTCATTTGGCCTTAAAACAATTGTATCTCTTCATCATAGGCCTATGTCAAACTCCCTTTGCAAACCCGTGACTTCACTTGAGAAAATACATATTGTACTAATCTATACCGCTCTAAAACTTCTAAAACTATAAATTTCTTGTGTTTTATCATGTTTCAAACCAAAAACCATTATTAGTAGGTAGGAGGAGGTAAAATAGGGGTCATATAATGTTTTAAAGTTCATGGTATGACTTGAGGAGTTAAAGGAGACACATTTTCACATATGTAGGTCCCATTTAATAGCAATTAGAGGTGTTGAATTGTGAAAAACACCTCACTAGTATATGAAATGCTTGGATATGGCAATGTGGTGCTTGTGGGGGTTTTAAAATGCATTTTTGATGGATTTAGTGGCATTTTGAGGTCAAATATCATTATTTAAGGCCCAAAAAACTCTCCTTTTAAGATAATATATCATTTTTCTAGATGAAGGCTTCAAATGAATGACATTTTTAACACTTATTAAAAGGATTTAGAACCTTATAAATAAATAAGTTAGTCTATCATGTATAATCAAGACATACCTTGCATACCTTAAATACACTAGAAAGGTTCATGATGAGTCATCAATTATAACTTGTAATCATCTCCATCATGGCATACTTTGGATTATTTATACCACTTAAAGACTTATTATAGACCTTCACACATGATCAAACATAAGGAGGACACTTAAAACAAGTTGGAATAGGGAATAAGGGCAACCACCATGATATTTTCTTATTATGATACAATACTAGACTCGTCCTTGACATGACATCTAGTAACTTCCTTAAACTATCTTAATTCATCATGAGGTATGACAACTTTGACATTTAATGGTGGAATAGGGTTCTTAGGGTTTATATTGACCTTTTTCTAGGCTTGATGATAGAAATTGGTCAATAATACCCATTTTAGGTTTTATACCAATCCCAACTGAGTAGCATATTTTATGCTTTAGAGATCTCCACTACTTTAATTCCATGAACTCTTGGACTCTAGGCTAAAACTCCAATTTAATATGTATGTTTAAGAGTTTTCCTACCACCTTAACTTATAACTTGTCTAGTTGGACTACTATTTATTATATTTTATAGGGGTTTCTCACAAATTTTGATAGATTATAGAAGGCATGCCATTTTTAGAGGCTCCCAAATAGACCAAATAGTTATAGTATGAGGAAGAAAGGAGGAATCTAAAATTTGATATTTTGTATTAGGATGTTGGTCTCTGCACAGTTTTACTTAGTTTGGGTCAATTTTTTTTATTAAATACTTTAGGAGGATATTTATATTCTTGGTGAACTGGGATATCTCATGTGTAGTGTGGTGTTTACCTTGATCTTTTTCATATCCTTTACTATGTTATATTCAATCCTAATAAGAATATGTTTTATTTTTATATAATTTTTGTGATTATTCACCTTTAGAGGTGGAGGATAATTTTTATCTCTATGGTCAAGATGGGTTATACCATTATTTAGAGGAGTGGATATAATAAGGGGTTGTTGTACCAAAATCCTAAGAGCATAGTTTTTTTTGTATACTATTAGAAATCATGAATCTCATTAGTGACCTCTTTGATTTGGTTGTCTTATTGTATAGGAAATTTGAGGGTCTCTAATACTATAATTTTTATTTGAGGCCTCAATGTACTAGATGTGTCAAATGGGTTGGTGACATTTTTATGGTTATAGACTACCTTATATCCTTCCATCTCCTTCAATATAATGTCAAAGGCCTTTTCGAATTTGATGTGATACAACTCTTCATGTTGAGTAGTGTTATACACTTGATGATATTTTGGTAAATCCATCTCACATATATTTATCTTATATAGTTTGTTGGGTGAAGGCTTTGGCTGGTTATGAGAGTGGTTAAAGGGATAGTTGTATCTTTGGTAGGTAAAAATCCTGTTGGAATTTTCTTTATCAGTGTTTCCTACCTACATAAAAGGCCTAAGAAGTCATTACTAAGATTTTAAACCATGCATTGGATGGTATCTAACTAATTCTTGGTAGACTCATAGGGTATATTATTGATGTTGTTTGAATCAAGGTTCAATACTTATTTCTGAGCTATAAGGACTACTTCACCATTGACTAGGCTAAATAAGCCTAAGTGTTGGTTAGGTGTAGCATGCATCAAGGGGATTTAGTTGGTTATTAACATTGTATGTGTCATTAACACATTTTCATTATCATTGAGGATAGGTTTCAAGCTTGGTAAATTTGGTAGTATGTTTGGTATGGATGCCACCATTTAGCCTTGGGGGTTTAGTTATGTATCCACCTTGATGTCCTCAGTGTAATAAAGAGATAAATCCATGATAAGGGGATACTTGAGTAATAAAATATTATTAAAATGGTCGAAATCACCATTATACATCTCTAAATCTAGTTTATATAGTGTAGTGGCCCAAATATACATTTTATATAAACAAAATGGCATTGAATGTCTTGATGGGATCATTTGATTCCCTATTAATGCTATAAAATAGTTGGTACAAGACATTAGGGTTAATAAATTTCTTTAATTATGAAATAAAGGTGTTTCTAATTTGGCATTATCTTATAATGGAGTTATTAGATATATTTTTAAACCAATCACATGCAACATTCATTAGGGTGAATGCAAAGAGCATACAAGCTACATATTCATACACAACCTTTAGGAGTATGATATTTTTTTTACATGAATTCAATTGATCTTAAATAGTAGACCCACTATTGGTTTTGAACCATGGAATATATCTCTCTTTGTTTTTAGGTAGGTCATGGATAAATCTAGAAACATTAATGACAAATCTGACTAACTAGGCCATGGGTATAAGGTTAGCCATGGGTATATGACTATTGGGAATGGAGTGAGTGGAAAAAATAGATAGATTTATTGGAGGTATTTGTATTCCTTTTCTATACCTAGTTATTAAATGAAATTAAAAAGGTGAAATAAATAACCTACCAAGATCAAACCTAGATCTAGTGGTGCATGTATGAGGCTTCAGATTGTCTAAGAAGTTTAATATGTGGTTCTAAGCATTAGTGAGCCCTCATTATTGATCCACTTCCCACTTATCTATTGGGACCTTAAAATTAACATATTAAATTTGGTACAATAATATACCAAGGAATAATTAAGGGAATTTTGTCCTCTCATTTTAGGATTGCTACTTAAATAGTCTATGGCATGAGTTGCTAGTATTGGGTCCATTAGATAACCTGCTTGGAATGAGTCTCCAAGAGATATGTTTTTACCACCAAAATATAAACACTATCTACATACACAATAAACTATTATGCCAACTAATCCTCTCTAAAAAAAATCTACTTCTATAACTTGGAAATATAAAATTTAGATATGAGAAACTTGATTTAAAGTGTCAATCAAATAAATTTCAAGAAGAAAAGGATAAAGTAGAAAAAGAGGATTTATGGTTGAATATGTAAACATAACTACTTAAGACTAAATATGAGACCTACTATAGTTTCACCAATGTATGTCAAGTTTCACATAATATCAAATTTTAGCCACACTAGGGAAGGAGTCAAAGGAAATATCATGTGCTCAACTCCTACATTTTCTTTTTATAGATAAACACTTAAAATATTGTAGTTAACAAGCACAAAATTTTAAATATTCTATAAAATGATAATAAATGCATAAATTAATTAGAATGACATGGATACCATTCTTAAGTGGACACATTTATTTTATAAAGACTCATATCATAGCCTTTAACACTAATATTCTCCCACTTTTCACCACAATATTAGAAGGCATTGATAAATAAGACATAGTGGAATGTTAAAACATAAATGTATTAATTATTTTGTGTCCTTTTATCCAATATTTTTGACTTTATAACAATGTTAAAAATTAGCATATATAATATTGAGATTGTATCCCCCACCAGTTTCTATAAAATCTTACTATGAGCCATTGTGTAAAAAAATGATTATAAAAATACAATAATTTGTCCTAAAAAATATAAAATGGGGAATATATTACACATAAAACATGAAAAAAATATCCCTTTTATGACAAAAATAAGAAAGGAAGTATAATTAGTTCGAGCCCTGAGTAGGACCACCTCCTAATTACATGTAGGTGTTTTGAAAAGCTAGAAGTGCCTACACAATGATATTTTCCTCTTTGTCGAGTTTGTGTATATTGATAGGTGGTTACATGAATATAACCTTAGACTATGTTATTAATTTAAAATGTGCCTTAAGAGGGTCCTCAAGAGAGATGTTCACTATGTTAATATGGTTGATGCTAATGGTGGATTGCATGATAAGATCCAAAAAAAACTTGAGATCCATCTCTATTAGCTTTTACTACCTTATTAGTCATGGCTTCATTGAAATGATCAAGATAAAATTTTAATTCATTAGTGATGAGTAAAGTGCCATCATAATGGAAGAGCATAGTAATGTTGACCTCCTTGAAGTAAATAATAATTTATTCCCTGCTTTTATCCAAGTATCTTATGGTACCCTAGATGTATCTTAACCAATCTTATAATGTATTCCTCATGCTCCTTATTAATATATGGTACAAATTAAGGTCCATGAGGCATAATTTTGATATTGGGTAAAATCCCCTTCTTGATGAACACTACCATCATCTTCCATATGTTGTCAATTATAATGATCTAGTCTAGGTACCATTATTCTCTCTAGAAAATCACACTACTCTATGAAAGAGCTTTAGTCACCTCTATTAAGGTTTTAAACAATTATAAAAATGTTTTTTACACCTTACCAATAAATCAAATAAGAATGATCTCCCAACATGGGAATCAAAGGTCTTGAATTGCTCCTTGAGATCCTCCATGAGTTTCTTTGTTATCTCATTTGTGGCACATACCACAATGAATGGTTCCTCTAAAATATTTTCTTCTTACATGTGAATCATCTTCTTGGTTAGGGAGAAGAGGACCTATTATATTCTATACATATTAGGGTCTCCATCCAAGATTAATATTTGGGTCATAACCATATTCATCTTATTTTTAAATTAGATATGCATTTATATGTCCCAATGGTATACCATCTCAGGTCTCTATGACCCAAAAATTACATGGTAATAATTTATTATTGTCCTCCCATTATTACCTTAGATGAATATGATGTATTAGTGGTGGAAATAGATGAAATTTATGTTGGGGGCATGGGTAAAGGAGGGAATAATGAAGTGGGACATGGAATGGGATGAATGATGAAGGTAGAGGCATAGGTAAAAATGGAGGAAAGACCAAGGGATTTGACGATGGGAATAAGTGTGATCTTAGTTTTTTTGAAGGCATATAGACTTGCGGGGTTATTATAACTAAGAATTATGTGTTCACATTGAATGATGAGATGGGTTGATCAAAGCCAAACCCTGGGGAACCAAGTGGGTGAGAGAGAGACCCAAGATGGATCAGTAAGTGTAAAGAGAGATTGTGTTGATGGATTTATGGAAATAAACCTTAATAATTTAGTAGGATTCTATTGTGGGCTCATTTGTGGTGTCGTTTCACTTGGAGAAGTAGAACCAAAAGGGGCACGAGGTGAAAATATGTTCTTTATGTAAACTCTATTAATACTCAAGGTTTATGGGTTGCCCAATGTTTTTGAAATTGAAATTATTAGAGCACTAGAGGCTATAATAGTAAGGGAACCCCACAAAATTAAAATTAGAGGAACTATAGAAGTAGTTGGAATAAAGGGATAGACTAAGGTTGTAGGGGACACAATGGTTGTGGGGGTAGGAATCAGAGCAATGATAATGACCAATATAATCACTTGGGTTAGCCCATGGATAATTATAGGAGTGTACCAAGCTGGTGTAGCATAAATTTAAGGGGAATTGAGGCATGGATCACCAAGGGTTGAATAAACTAATAGATTAGGGGACTCTTAGAGAGAAGTTATAGGGGAACCATTGAGGGAGTAATTATAAAGTAAACCACTAGGGTAGTTTCAATACGGGAATGTTGTACTTGGGTTTGAAAATTATAAGGGTATTCAAGTTGATGCTTATATATAATATAAATAGATTTAAAGGCTTCATGTATTACAAAGGTTAGGATTGAGGGGAGTTACCCTGAGATTTAGAGATGCTATAAAAGTGAAGAGTAATGACAACATGGGTTTGAAATACTTAGAAAATAATTGTAGGTGAAGTAAAAGATAAATTTGATGGAGTTATTATTGGGATCCCTTATAAGACTAATTTAAAAATACTCCTTGTAATGGTTAGGACCTCTATATTAGGTTTTGAGGGAATGGGCCTTTCTTTCAATATGTGTTTGGGATATGCTTGTTGGGTTTTGTGAATATGTGAAACTTATATATTTTAAATCACCTCAATATTATTGTTAGTTTTGAGGTGGTAAGTATCATGTGGGTGGTTTTCATGATGGTAAGTTATGTTCATCCTACCCTATATAATTCCATATAAGTCTTCACTTTGTCTTGATGATCCCACTCTTTATCCTCATATTTTAGAAGATTTAAAGAGTTAATTTGTGTATCCATGGCCTAAATGGTAGGTAATATATTATACCCATGATGTAATATAATGATAGGAATGAAAGGGAAGACATTTTTTTCTACTAAAGTAGAAAATAGCTATGTTAATGATGATCTAAAAAGCAATCTCTTACTCTATTATTCAGTCTAATATGATGTATGGTGACTTGAAATGAGGTCCCAAAATTCCATCTACCTTTATGACCATGTGGTCCTTTTCATATCAGTAAGCACCAATGTTGAGGATGAAATATTTCATTTCCTATGATATCTTATGCATGGGTTTATCATTGATTGACATGTATAAAATTAATCATATATATCCCAAATGTGATGGATGAAGTGGTAAATCTATATTTTTTGAATACCATATGTAATGGATAACCCATAGGTCTCCATTGGGTAACTTATTTCTCTTAAAGTTGAGTTTGAAACAAGTGGTATAAACTAGATAGGACATCATGTATAAATTACCCCTAGTACATATGCACCTTAGGAATCTACTACACTATATTGAAAGTGATGATGTCCATGAGAGTTATGACCTACTTCCTTTCAAGGATGATGTTGAGTAGTAGAACCCAATATTTTTGGATATATATGATGGTACATTCATCATTAAGATAATTGATTAATAACATGCTCATATGCAGTCCCTCTCTAAAGGTTTTACTAGTTTAGATTTTGACATCCTCTTTATTAACATAGTGTTCAATATCCTCATACCAATCCTTTAGGGCCTCATATATTTTGTGTCTTCATCCACTCAATGGTGATTTCCTTTTTTATAGACTATCATAATTGAGGACCTTGTAATAGTTATTGAAAATGGTCTTAGAGATGTCTATAATTTGGATCCTTCTATTTAGTGAATAAATGATATCATTGGTTAACTTGGACATCCATAATATAGTGTAAAATATATCATTATAATTAAAGAATTCAAGCTTATACACAACATTGTGCATTCCTTAGGATATGAAATATATCGAATCACCTATGAATTTGATATCCTCCTCTTTTGGCTCATCATCACTAATAGGACTTTAAATATCTTCAATTATCTTGAAGATTTCATCATAGTGCTTGAAGCACATGATTCTTAAAGGAATGTAATAACCCTAAACTCCTTCTCTAGATTAATATTGGATTTGTATATCACCATTATTGAATGTTGATATTATGTTATGCTAAACATTTTTAGACATGTGCTTTGAGCTTTGAGAGTAACTCAATAAAGGAATCTATATAAGTTGAATAAAAAAGAACATATAATGATTAGTTTAATTTGGATGGAATCTTAAATATATCTATGATATTTACGTAGTAATTACATCAGGGACTCATGATATACAAATTAATCTCTTATTTGATGGCTTGATTTTCAAGAATCCATTGTTTGTCCTTTTACTTGGATTTAGTTTCATGAAAATTCATCCTTAATTAGATTGGTTGGAGTTGATGGTAACTTTCAAGGTTTTGAATCATGAACTAACAAAATGGGCCAATAAATGTAGAGCGTGATTGACACATGCCTATATTTAACTCTTGTGGCACTTAGGATACATTTGTAACCTGCTAAGTGTCATGTGTACCATAGTGAAAAGTGTGATGCTATAGGTTTAAATACTTGAGTATTTCATAGGTATATATTTATCTAATTGTATGAATACATGTGATCTCTAATTGGATCAGGCCTCCTAGGCCTATGACAACTCTAAAAATTCCTTGTATATGATTTCATATGGTGATCTCCGATTAGATCATACCTTCGATCCTTTGATATCTCTAACAACTATAGGTGTATGAGTACACATGGTGATATCTAACTAGATTAAGCCTCTTAGTATTTTGATAGTTATGACAAGTCTAGGCATACAAATATATATGGCAATCTCTTATTTGACTAGTCCTCCTAGTCTTATAATACTAATTAGATTAGGCCTCTAATAACTCTAAAAAAATTGAGTTTATGAGTACACATAGAAATCTCTAATTGGGTTGGGTCTCTCGATTATATAACAACTCTAATAGCTATATGTATATGAGTACACATGGTGATATCTGATTGGACTAGGCCTCCAAAGCCTTTGGCATCTCTAAAAATTGTAGGAATTATAAAATTCACAAAATGACTAATTTATTATAAAAGTGTTTCAAAAATAAATGGTTTCCTTCCTTTTATAAGAGACCCTCCTAGAGGATGATAGCTATACTCCTAGAGTGAGACTCTAGGACAAATATTTCAAGATCTATATTCATTCAATACTTTTTAAGAGAAAAGATAATTTAGCACCCAAAAATTATTTAAGTATAAAATCACTTCAAAATCATGATGGGAATAGCCTTTTCAAAAATAGTAGCCTATGAAATATATTAAAGTATAAACAAATGGGATTCATCAAAACTACAAAAAAATCTTAAATATTGGGTTATAATAGGCACCCAATATTTTTAAATCAAATGGGATTTAGATTAGGCTTGATAAAGGGCCAAAATTTTGATATTTTAACCTTGCATGGGTCCCATTTTCTTCTACAAAAATATATGTGTTGTTCATAATAGGCACCTTAGTAGTTTTCATTACTGATTATTGCATCCATTTATTTATCATGGGGAGAATTTATTCTGAGTGTAAAATGGTTGTGATCTTAGAAATGGCATTATCTACCTTTGCTTCATAATATTTTTTGTGGAGTTATTACCTATCATTTTCCTATAAGTCCCAAACATGTTTAATGTAACCTTTTAGGTTTTAAATCATATCTATTTATTTAATAGCAAAACTCATTAGGCTAGGTGGTAGAGGAATCTATGAGGTAAACCTTTTATTTCATCCCAAGTTCATACCTTGATCAAACCTTATTATTTTTTTATAATTTAGGGTGGGTAGTGGCATCATTTTGAGTCACAATATTCACCTTTTGTCCTTGTGTTATTTTAACTTCCTCCTTTGGAAGCCATTTTGTCGTTGGGTGCATGATGTTGACTATCCATGCCCCATTTTCATACTTTTCCTTTTATGATAGCTTCATGTATAGGTATATACATTATTTCATTTAATTATCATTGTGATAGTACTTGTAAGTTAGAAATTTTTAGATAGTGTCATGCCCAAACAATTTGTCTCAAAAACCTAAGTTTAACATGGTAATTTATTTTATTAATTAATTTCATTATAGCTAATTATTCATTATTTTTATCATTCAATGAATGTAATAAGAGGAAGTGTGACACAAAATTATTTCAATAATTAATTAATGTATTTATTTATTTAAACTATAACAACACTTTCCATATTCATCACATATAAACATCTCTAATATAGAATTATATTCAAATGTGGTTTCTTAAATTACCACACCACATGAAGGTAAAGTTTAACATCTTATTATCATCAATTTTATGAAGTGGATAAATAATAACACTAGTATGTATAACTAAGATATCTTAACATAAAGGGTCTCTTTTAATTATAATTTATTTTCATTTGCTTAAGTGTATGAATACAAACCATCATTTTATGGGGTCAAACATACACAAGTAAAATAATATTAAACATAGGTTACATTGTACATCTGATAAGGATGCCACCCTATTACTATCAAGGAGAAGGTAAATGATATAGAACTAACAAAAATCTCTCCAAGGGGGCATGGAACTAAAATAAGTTTACATTACTATATTCATCTTAAATTTAAGATACATAATTTTTTAACAAGTATAATAGACAGGTCATCAAAACTTAGGTCATATATTGATAACAATTATTTCATTTAATTCTTGTACTAGAAATACTTGAAAAATAGTCTTAACTTAACATGAATATTAGTGACAAGGAAAAGCTAACCTAGCCTATGACCTGAGATCCAATGCCCTACAACTTAAAAAAATACATATTTAGTCCTCAAAACCAAGTTTAGATGTATTTATCCTCTTGCATTTTTAAAGAGTCTCTTCCATGATATGTCATCAATTAAATGGATGGAAATATAAGCCAAAATAAGGAATGAATAAATATCACTACACAAATGAGCTTCTATAAGATCTAGACATAAACACCTAAAACAAATATCATTACTTACAAAAAGATCCTACATAAGACACTTCAACATCCAAAGGCCATTGTGCTAACACAAAATCATTATCCCATAGGCATACATATGATTTTAAATGAAGTGATAAAGTAACCTATATTCCTTTGTCCTAACTAATTAATAATCCCCAAAAATATTCACCCACACACAACTTGGATTAGCTCTAAATTTTAATAGTTTTTAAATCAAAAACAATGGTTTAATGAGAAAGATCATTATTTCAGAGTTCATTAAACTAAAAAAAAATCATGTCACCACCTAGATGTTTTAATCATCCTTATGATCTACAAATTTAACAAATAATAAAATATACTTAACGCATAAGTAAATACATCATTTAGATTAGTAACCAATGATCGTGATCACTTTGAAATTTGCTTACATATCTGATATGATCACATTCATATGAATAATCAGGGTTTGTTTTATTTCACTTGTTAGCAAATCAAGTGTTAGTTTTACTATGAAATCAACTAGCCTTTTCAACTCAATCTCACAACTTTTGATTTCACAGTTACCCTTATAAGAAATGTTGGTTCCTCTAACTAGCCCATACATAGTTAGATGCTACCAAGGGTGATATGAGACACATTTTTATGTGTAAATAAATATTTTTGTAATTTCCTAATCTAAAAAATTTATGTGGGTTTTATTATTAGCATAGGCCCAAGTCTATTCCTAATTGATAGCTTCTATAGATCAAACATAGAAAAACTAAGCCAAAATTTAATTAAGCTCTGTTTAAGGTCCTTAACTTGGACTAGGGTTTTTAATGCATTTCTATGGATAGTAACATTCATTTACTATATTTTTTACCTAACATAGCTATATGGATATTAAACAACTTAAACACTAGTATTTTTTACATATATTATAGCTAAGAAAAATCAAAAGAAAATATGTCTAAATAATTATATAAAAATAATAAATTAATTTTATGATTTTTTTAAATTTTAGTTCAAATAATTCATAAATAATATACAAGCAAATATTTAATATATTTAGCTTAAAATTGGAAAGTATTACAAGGGATATTATATATCCAAGAAGATAGCTTAAATAACCTCCTAAGAAATAGGATGGTTCACAAACAAGAAACCCAAAATAAAGTTCATAGGTGAAATAATACAAATAAATTTAACAATAAATATTCCTATAGTGAATTAAATAACTGAATTAATAATCTAACATTCTTCCCCTTAATTCAACATAGCTTGAAGTGAACAGGGGATAAATTCTCTAAATGCCTCAAATTTGTCACATGCGAGTGATTTGGTGAATTCATATGCATGTTGTTCTTATATCAAAAAATATTGGAGCTATATGTTGTTCTGTTGGACATTTCATGAATGAAATGAAATTTCACCTCAATGTGTTTTGTGCATTCATGAAAGACTGGATTGGAACAAGTTTGAGAAAACCCTTGTTGTCATAGTATAGGATGGTGGGTGTCTTTTGTGGCACTACAATCCTTCCAATATGTGATGTAACCATATCACTTCATAGATAGTTCCTCCTATAACATGATATTTTTCTTCAGTAGAAGATTGAGAAACAATTTTTTGTTTCTTACTCCCCCAAGATATAGGACCAGATCATAAAAACAACACATATCTAGAAGTTGATTTTTTGTCATCAATATTTCCTACATGATCTGAGTTGAAATATCCTATCAAGAAGAAATTTTTAGTCTTCTTATATTCTAGGCTGAAGTCTATTTTACCCTTAATATATCTTAGTATTCATTTTGTTGCTTTCTAGTGAGACATCTTTCGCTCTTGCATGAACCATGAAATATAGATAACTGCATAGCTCATGTCTATCTTAGTATATGTTAATTAAATAAGACTCCCAAGAAACTAATAATAGAGAGTTGTATTTACTTATGGTGATGGATCTATACAAGACAATTGAAGTCTTGTATCCATAGGTGTAGCAATTATATTACTATTTATCATCCTAAATTTCTTGAACATCATCTTGGCATATTTCATCTAGGACACAAAGATGTGGTGTTATTTTTTCCATACTTCTAATCTAGGACAATAGTATAGAAGCCCAATATCTTTCATGTTGAATGATTGGTTAAGATCTTTCTTGGTTGTATCTATCATCTCCACTGAACTACCACTGATGACTAGATCATCAACACATACTACAACAAATACAACCTATCACCCTTGTTGTTTTAGGTAAAGATTTGGATCATATGGACATCTCTAGAATCCATGTTGGATGAGATGTTCATTGATCTTTATGTATCAAGCTCAGGGAGCTTGTTTGAGACCATATAGAGATTTTACTAGTTTACATACGTTTCCTTCATTACCAAGCAAGACAAAACCTTTTGGTTGTGTCATGTAAACTTCTTTTTATAGATCTCCATTGAGAAAGGCACTTTTTACATCCATTTGGTAGATCTTCCATCTAAATTGTGTAGTTAGATCAAATATCATTCTGATTATTTTGATCTTGGCCATAGGAGCAAATGTCTCTTCATAATCTATGCCTTCCTTATGTGTATAACCCTTTTCTATGAGTCATGCCTTTTGCTTGTCAACACTACCATCTACTTTGTATTTTATTTTGTAGACCTATTTACAACTGATTGGCTTCTTTGCTAGTGGAAGATCTTTAAGCTACCATGTTTTGTGTTTCATCAATGATTGATATTTTACATCCATGTCATCCTTTTAAGGTTTATAATCTAGGGCTTCTTGAACTCTTGAGGGATCTATTTATTTTAAAACTATGCTCATTAAGGCCAAATTGACCTCATCTTAAGTCATACTAAGAGTCCTTGGTCCAGTAGTCGATGTGTCTAGAACTCTATCTAGTTTAGCATCTCTTAATGTACTTGTATACCATTTAGGCATATGTTGAACTATTTTGTGGGTTGATTTGCATTAACTAATTGATCATCCTCATCATTATTATCTCCTTCAGTGTGGTTATGAATTTCTAAGTTATATAGAGGTCTAATTACTAAATCTTATGAGTTTGTGGAAGGCAAATTAGTTTTACTTTTCTCATCAAACTCAACATCCCTACTAATAGATATCTTATTTATTTTAGGGTCCATCAGTCTATAGGCTAATGACTCTTCACTATACCCTAAGATGATATAAGGCATGGATCTGGTATCTAGTTTCTTTATCTTATTTTTAGGAACATTCATATAAGCTTTACATCTAAAAACTCGAAGATGAGCAATAGAAGGTTTATGCCCTGTCCAAGCTTCATGTGGAGTCATATTATGAAGAGTTGTAGTGGGTGACCTGTTCAACAAATAGACTATTGCTTTCACTACTTTTGCCTAATATGTGCATGCCAAACCTTAATTTTCAATCATGTTACACACCATTTCCATGATAGTGTGGTTTCACTATTCTATAACATCATTTTGATGTAGAGTGTATGATGGAGTCATTTATCAATGAATGCCCTATTCCTTCAAATAAGTAAAAAAAGCTTTACTAGTGAATTCTCCCACTCAATTTGAGTGGAGAGATTTGATTTTATGACTAGTTTTTGTTTCAACTATAGCTTGGAACTCTTTGAAAGTATTAAAGTCTTGGTATTTGGTCTTGAGACAGTAGACCCACATCTTACATGAGCAGTCATCAACAAAGAGCATGAAATATTGAAAGCCATAGTTATTGGATCTCATGGGGCCACTACATTGGTATGCACTAGATCAAGCTTACCAAATTCTCTTGAGGAACTTTGACTAAAAGATGTCTGATAGTGTTTCCCTACTAGACAACCCATATAGAGATCTATATTTTTCTTCAACTAAGGAAGTCCATGGATCATGTTTCAATTGTTGAGTACTTTAAGGTATTTAAAACTGACATGACCATATCTATGATGCTATATATTGGTTGAGTCTAAATTATAAGCTACAAGTTCTTGATTATTTGATTAAATAAAGTCAATTTGGAACATTTTGCCAACTCATGAGGCTCATGTAATAATTCTCAAGCATTTTAACTTATCTTTGATCAAACACATCTTTTTTAAAATTTTATAGTCAAAGTCAACTTTGAGGTTATGATCAAGTAGTTGACTAACTAAGAGAAGATTTTTTGTGAGTCCTAAGACATATAGGACATCTAAGATTTTACAATCATGTCATCCAAGTGGTAAGGAAATATTACCAATGCCTTAAACTCAGTATGATGAGTCATCACTTAAAGAGACACGATTTTTTGGGGAAGTCTCATTCATGATATAAAACTAATCTTGTCTTCCAATCATATGTCAAGTTGTACTTGAGTCGACATACCCGATAGAAATTTGTGATGTTGACTCATCATGAGACTATGTAGCATATAAGAAGTCCTCATCCTAGTAGGTGTCTTCTTGTTAAATAATGTTACCTTGCTGATTGGATTTATTCTTCCAATGCCATTTTTTTTGTCCTTTATGTAGATGAGATGATTGTTGGTGATTGGGCTTCTTGTTACTTGAAGAGCCCTATGTAAATGAGTTATACCAATAATTCTTTAGCTCATGGCCTATTTTTCTATATATAAGGAAAATTTTCTATTGTTTATCTCTCTATGAATGACATTGTTGACCTTGATTTGGTTTAGAAGACTTGACTTTATTCTTTCCTTTCTGTTGATTAGAGGCAAGATCATGATCTTCTAATTCTTCTTCTATATGCATAGACTCTTCTTATTGCAAGAAGTTTACCAACTTGTCAAAAGATGGTTTATATTTGATGAATATCAAAGTAGTCATGAAGATTATATAGGAGGGTGGTAGTTATCTCAAGATAATAGGTACAAGGGATACATCTAACATTATTTCACCTAATGTTTAAAGGTGGGCCCTTAGGGTTATAACCTGGTGAAGAAAAACTTCCACTTTTTCACTAAACTTTAATTTGAAGGAATGAAGTTGACTCCATAAATGAAGAATGGTTCCTTCATTTTTGGCCTCATAAACTATCTAGAGTTTATCCCAAGCATATTTTATTGTTTTGACCTCATGGATATGAGGTTGTACCTCATCTGATACTCTGAACATGATTATCAACTTTGTCTTTTGATCGACTTTGCACACTTACTTTGATGATTAAGTCAATAGCATGTCAGGTAAGAGTGCCATTATCAACAAACCAAATGTCTTAAAATTTCAAGTATGTCCTAATTTTAGTTTTCTAAGTGGCATAGTTGTTGCCACAGAGAAGTTATGAGTCTAGCTAAAAGAATTTCGGCCCATTTCTAGCCATTGTGTAGACTCTGATCAAAGGTGCTGGATTGGTTCCTTATCACTCTAGGTATTAAGGTCTCCCTTTATATATATAAATCAATCCATTATATAAAATCTTTCTTTATATGCACCCTTCCTTTATACCCATCAGTACATGGAAGAAGTTTTCCCTTTTTATATACCTAGTGGTACATGAAAGAAGTATAAACATACGTGAATGTCTAGTATGTGGTTTTTGGATAGTACTAAAAAGGTTTCATTCAATCACTAACACCTGCTTAGATGGATTTTTGCATACGTGTGCCTAACTTCACTATATAATTGGAAATACCATTAGTCAAGATTTATGCCCTTCCATTAAAATGAGTAGGTAGATGAAGGGATGGCAATGAGTGCATGTGCCTTTATTTCTCCTTGATGATTTAAAGGGATGATACCCAAACATCATTATTTTAGCTATGTTAGGCTATGGATGTAGTAACTCAAGAATGATGGCTTTACCCATAAATGTGAGTTAGAGGCACCACTTGTATCGAACACTATGATTGAGTTTGAAAAAAATCATGATTTTGTAATTTATTTGCTTGCAAGAATGAAATATTACAATGTTTTTGTAAATAAAAAGTATAATATATAGAAAAAACACCAAAATCATATTTTAAAATAATATGCCCCCTTTTGATTTTTTTAGTACATTTGTTTCTAATTTAGTTAGTTATAACTAAATTTAGTAAAATGGACAAAGTTGGAGGGCCGTTAAAAGTTTCTCTAAAAAATGTTTTTAAGGGATTTGAACCTCCCACCTCCTCTTTACCAAAAAAGAGTGCTCACCAACTCCCCTATGCATCAATACATGTTTTAATAAGACAAAACTAATATTTAAAGGTGAAAAATTATGATTTTGAAGGAAAACCACTAGCTTTTGAATACCACAAGTTAGACAAATAGGTAGTTTTGGAAAATTTTGTAGCAAATAAAGAACTATATGGGTAGTTTTAAGCATTTAATCAGTGGCTTTAGAGATTTATAATGTGGTTTTTATGCATTAAGCAAATAGAAAGCTTTATAAACATAAAGGATTAATGTAACCAACCTAATTTAATCATTTAGAAAGCTTATGCAGCAAAAAAATCCTCCTTTGATAAATATTGCAGACCATTTGAATGGTGAAATCCCCTTCACACTTTGGCTATAGTCTTTTGTTTGGATAATGACTTTTCAAATAAAAGTATGGCACTTCTAGGTTGACAAAAAAATACTATGACACTATTTAGATGTGATGCCAGCCTAATTTTGTAGCTTTTGTGTTTTTTTAAAACTTTTAGAAGCCTATATGGATGGTGCTTAGGCTATTTGAATCCATAGTGTTCTCCCTGCTCCACACTCCATGCAAGAATTGACAATGTGGCATTGGAATTTTTTAAAGCTCAACACCAGTCTTGTAGTCCTCAAAAATGGGAGATAGTCTTCTAGTAATATAATGATAAATTGTAATGTCATTCTAGAAATAACTTGAGAGTGTATGAGATCCTCCTAGGGTTAGATAAAATTTGAAATTGAAGTAAGAGAGAGAGAGAGAGTAACTCAAGGCTCCTCATATTATTGTCTCTTCCTAAATGCAAAAAGATATTTCCCCCTACTCTGATATCAAATATATGAACAAATATTTAATATATTTAGCTTAAACTCAAAAAGTATTACAAGGGCTATTATATATCCAAGAAGATAGCTTAAATAACCTCCTAATAAATAAAATGGTTCACAAACAAGAAACCTAGAATAAAGTTCATGGGTGAAACAATCCAAACAGATTTTAACAATAAATATTCCTATGGTGAATTAAATCACCGAATTTACAATCTAACAAATAAATCACTTAAATAATTTATCTATGAATGGACACAAAGGTCTCAAAATAAAATAATAATTTTGAAATAAAGTTTTTAGTCTAATTTTAGGGTGATAGATTGGGTATGAAAACACCTTTAAATTAATTCTTGAAAGTGATAAACAATTATAGTGGTACTTATTTTATAATCTATATAGAATAAAATCTAATCATTGGATAATTTTTATGCAATATTAAATACAAAATTAATCTTTAATTTCATAATGGGTTTGAGAAGTTAAATAGTGCATTAATAAATTTCACTTACAAAACTAGATTTAAATATATCCAAAATTAATAGTAATTCTCAATAATAAAATTATTATTTTATGGAATTAATGAATTTTAGTCAGCTAAAACTAGTTTCAATCCTTGGATTTTATAAATTTTATTTTTTGGATATTTAATTTATCTATAATCCAAAATGACTTTAACGACATAAAAATACCAACAATTTGCTTGTGAAATATTCTTTTAGAGTCAAACTATTTTATTTGAAATATTTTGTAATAAAATTTAATCATATATTGATTTGGCATTTCTCAATCATTTGAATATTAGTTCAATTTTTAAATTTAATTTTTTTTTATAAAGGGTATTTTTTCCCCTCTATTATAAATGTGTTGTACTAGTCTAAAATGAAAGGGAAAAACATTAAAACCTCAATCATTTGGATGTGGATGGATTTAAAGTTATTTTATTAATTTATTTTAGTTTAAATATGGAATATATTTTTAAAACCCAAGTGGTTTATATTAAATGTATAAAACTTGTCTTTATGGCAAGATTTCACTTTTATTCAAAATACCACATGGATACTTCTTAAGTCTCATAGTTGTTTTTTAGGTATTATATTAAACTTATTTTATATGTGTCTGATTATGATTTTAATGGATAAACTATGATTTAATTTAAGTGAGGTCAAGTTATCTAATATGTACTCCAAATTTAACTATTTCAAATTATTCCTTTGTGCAAGGGTGTATAATTTAAGTTGTGATTTGCTTTTATAAAACTCAAATATCATTTTTAATGAATTTTTTGAGGGCACAAAGGTATATATAAAATTGTTACGAAGATCATTAAAATATCACACTAAATTTAAAATTCAAGTGTTTAATAAGTATATAAAATTATCCTCTCTAAAGGATATAATAAGTCCCATAATCTAATGGTCATTTAATATGCATTTCACATTTGGTCTTATGTGGATATGGCTTGATTGCTTCTACCATTTTTGTTTTTAGGTTTGGGTTTATATTTCATAATATAGGGAGAGGATATATATACATAATTTATATACCAAAAAATATATTTATATCTAAATATCAATAAACACAAATATATTCTTTTTGTTCAACTATGAGTGTATTTTACATAGTTTGGGGAAAAAGAGTAGATTCATGTATATGTAAAATATTCATATAGAATATATATAAATATGAATGTGGTATTAATATAAAGTATGAATATCAAGGAGGAAGCATAGGGGGACTCAGCTGAAGAGGTCCAGATTCTATCTTGTATCCCCTCTTTGGTGACCAGGGATATGAATGAGTATTTGATGAGGGATATATCCTTGGAGGAGTTAAGGAGGATAGTCTTTATGATGTAGAAAGGAAAGGCACCTGGTCCAGATGGCTTATCGATTGAGTTCTTTTAGGAATTTTGGGAAATTATTAAATTTGACCTCTTGGATGTTGTTCAAGAATCCTAAAGGACAAGCAAATGCTTCAGGCTTTGAACTCCACCTTCCTGGCTCTCATTCCTAAGGGTGCAAGGGCTGATAGGCTGAGTCTTTTTAGGCCCATTTCTCTCTGCAATGTCACTTATAAAATTATTTCTAAGCTGATTGCTGAGAGGTTAAAAAAGTGGCTACCTGCGCTTATTTTAGTGGAGCAAGGTGGCTTTGTGGAGGGCCAATAGATTTTGGATGGGGTGGTGATGGCTACTGAGACTATACATTTCATGACCTAGTCCAATGAGAAGGTGATGTTTATCAAACTAGATATGTCAAAGGCCTATGATAGAGTTCAGTGGTCCTTCCTCCAAAATATCTTGGGCACCTTTAGTTTTACAGAGGATTAGATTCATTGGGTTTTGAGTTGTGTGAACTTGACCTCCTTTTTAGTTTTGATTAATGGTGATCACTCTAATCTCTTTGGGGCTTCTTGTGGATTGAAGCAAGGTGACCCTCTTTCTCCTTACTTGTTTCTTCTATTGGCAGAAGGCTTGGGTCGATTGATCAAAAGAAATGTGGGTGATGGTGCTATTCAGGGTTGGCAGTGGGGAGGGGAAATCCCTGTATAATCCCATCTCTAGTTTGTGGACAATGTGGCTTTGATGGGTAAGGCTACTATTAGGGAGGAATCTAACATACACAAGAGCCTAGATGTTTACCTTGTAGCCTCTGGATAGGTAATTAATGAGGTCAAATCATCTATTTTTTTCTTTAACACTCCTCTGGCCATATAGTGAAGAGTGGATCTTATCCTCAGGTTCCAAATTGGGAGTCTCCCACTACTTTATCTTGGGATTCCTATCTCTACTAGCTGGCTAGCTAAGGAGTCATGGAAGGGCAATCCTAGACAAATTCTAGGACAAGGTGAATCATTGGACCCATCGTTGGTAATCCTTTGTAGGTCAAGTTCAATTGATTCAATCAGTGGTGCAGGCTCTTCCTATCTATAAGTGTATGACCCAAGTGGCACTGATGAGCTTTATTAAGGACTTGGACTCCTTAACAAGACAATTTTTATGGGCTAGGAATTTATCTTCAACCAAGTGTGTTAGGTTGTGGAGCTAAAAGCTTCACCAAGATGCAAATAGGAAGAGGTTACTGAGGTGCAGAGAAACTCACGTCGATCAAGCCAATCGACGTCAATCATATTCAAAGCACAGGGCTACCGACATCAGTCAGGATCAATCGACATCAGTCATCTCTAGGCAGAGAGGGACCAACTTCGGTCACCTGTGTAGTTTTGGAACTGTCAGTTTCATGAATAGTTTGTTAATGAATCGATTATTTGCATGTTAAAGGCTAATTTTAGTCTTAGAGCTGTGGATCTAATTATTGTAATTAGATGTCTAATTATTATTTGCATGAGATCTATATAATAGACTCATGGGCTGTATTGTAAAGTGTTCTAGTTGAGTAAGAGCAAGGTTAGCTCCTTCAGAGTGAAGAGAGCAAGGTGTGTTCCTCCTAGTTCCATAGGGGTGCTGAGTGTGTATGATCTGGTAGAAGATCCACCGGGGTACTAGTTTGGAGAATCATAAGGACTTGGTGAGGCAGGGACAAGGGTTTTTTAGGGTGTAGAGAGATCTACATGGTAAGTAAGATCAGTTGATCTATAGGTGTGTGTGTGTGTACGAGATCTAGGTTTACAGGTGTGAAGAACCAAGTTGATTTGTAGGTGTGCAAGATCAAGGAGGTTAGCAACACAATAGGTAGCAAGATCAGGTGAGATCTACTTGGAGTACATTGTGTACTTGGAGTATGGTGTGTACTTAGTCATGGAGTACATGGAGTACTTGTGTACTTGTAGTAGTGATACTGACTAGTGATACTGGCAGTAGTGATACTGACTGGTTGGAAGTGAACACCAACTCTGTGTTTGAGTTGTGTGTTGGGACCGTAATTGAGAGAGTGAGCTCTTGAAGAGATTTACTGTTTATGCCCTAGAGGTGTGAGATCCCTAGAGGTGTGTAAAGAAGAAGACTATGGCATCTTCTTTGTTGTATTTCCTTCTGGAAGAGCATTAATACAATTAGGTATTGTCTCTCATATTCTATGTTATTTCTGAATTCTAGTTACTTGTTACTTCTGGTTTAATTTTGTGGTTAGTTGCTTTTACATGGTATTCAATTGTGCTTCTGGGTCCTAATAGTTGGTATCAGAACTAAGGTTATAGGGAGCAGGTTTGTGTTTGATTACAGGTCACTCTCAGGGGTTTTTGATTGAGTGGGAGTATAACAATGGCAGAAGAAAGTACACTAAGAATGGAGGAATCCAAAGGCATGAATGATCAATTATGGTGTTATGGAAAGTAAGAGTAGGTAAAGAAATATTGTTGGTTGGTAGAAGATCAGCATGAAGGAACTGAAGAAGCAGATATTACAGGTGTTATTGCATAAGATGCTCTGGTATGTTTCTTGGATAAAGTAGAATCTTGGTTTATAGATTCTATTGCCTCTTTCCATGCAGCCCAAAATAGAGCATTTTTCCATGTTAAGGTCCATGGAGACTTTGGAAAGATTTATTTAGGGGTTGGTGAGCCTTTTCAAAGTATTGGCAAAGGGGAAGTGCAGCTGAAATTGCAGACGGCCAACACATGGGTGTTGAAGGAGGTCATACAAGTCCCAGTCCTAGAGATGCGGCTAATTTATATAGGAAAGTTGGGTGATGAGAGATGCATAGTAACTCTCACAGTGGATTCTTGGAATGTTACCAAGGATGCACTTGAATTAGCATGTGGTAAGAAAGTAGGTACTCTTTATCTACTTGCTTGTATTATTGATTCCACTTTTGTTGCACAGGTGTGGCTTTGTAGGCTTGGTCACATAAGTGAGAAGGGAATGGATGTTCTTAAGTCAAATGGTAAGAGTTCAACTTCGGAGAGCATAGATCGAGATTTTTGTGAGCAGAGGGATGCTACAAGAAAGGATTGTGTTTATTGTAGGAAAAGGAAGTCTGATGTATTTGACAAATTTAAGAACTAGAAAGCCTTGGTGTTCTTGGAGGAGATGACGAACAAAGATCAGTGGATGGGGATGGATACTTCTAAGCAGGATAGTTTGGACATGAGTATGATTCAAAGAAAGCTCGCAGGTAAAAATTCATCACTCACAAGAAAATATAGGTACCGACGTCGGTTATGGGAAACTAGCATCGAACAGACAGGCACCGACATTAGCCATGTGCAGACCAGAGAAGTTAGTGGTGTTGAGAAGGTGGTGATCGACATCAGTAGGATAACTAGCATTGATGACTAGGTTAATTGTATGGAATCGATGTCAGTAGGATGCAGACTGGGTGGTGATCGACATCGATCACTAGAACAGATTTTGGGCAGACATCAAGCTATCAAGGAGCCTCAAATACCCATGTGGAGGACTGAAAGGGTAAGTAAGCCTCAAATTAATTATTCCTCTTCTTTATACTACTTGTTGCTCACTGATGGTTAAGAACCAGGAAGTTTTTAAAGAAGCAAAGCAAGTAGGATCTAGGAAACAGTGGGAGCATGGCATGAATTCTTTGGAGAAGAACCAAATGGGAGATTTGGTAAAGTTGCCAATTGGGACGAAAGCACTAAGATGAATGGATTCCAAGGTTAAAGAATAGAGAGAATGGATACATGAGATGGAAGGCTAAGGTACATGGTCTTGAGGAAGCTCCAGGACAGTGGTATAGGTTTGACAGGTGGATGACAAAGCATGGCTTTAGTCAATGTCATTGTAGCCATTGTGGTTTCTTTACCAGGTGGGTGATGATTGCAACATCATCCTATTACTGTATGTTGTGTGTTTGCTTGATGCAGGGTTGCACATATAGGGTTTTTCTGAGCTAAAGGTAAAGTTAGTTTAGAGGTGTGTCATGAAGAATTTGGAGGAGCAAAATTCTTTGGCATGAGTAATCCTAGAGAGAGGGAAGATCACAAGTTGATGTTATCACAGGATGATTATGTGAAGGTAGTGTAGGATGCAGAATGGCAAGCACACCTATGGATGGATAGTTCACAAAATAGGGTCCCTAATCACATGATGAGGTTGAGTACATGTGTACTCCCTAATTTTGCCCCAGCAGTGGGAGTTATCAGTAGGTTTGTGGCCAATCCGAGAAAGAAGCACTATAAAGTGGTTCAATGGGTTCTCAGGTATTTGAGAGGGACCAATAGTAGGTTGACATGCTATGTAGGGTTAGGGACTTCTCTACATGGGTTTGTAGATGTGGATATGGTAGGTTACTTAGATGACAAGTGTTGCACGACAGGTTGTGTGGTGGTTGGTCTTCAAGATTGATCTTGAAGAGGGATACAAGCCAGGAAATAAATTAGATGATGTACAAATATAGGTATAGGTGCATTTGTTTATCTCCAAGTTGGAGATTGTTAGGTTGTGGAGCTAAAAGCTTCACCAGGATGCAAATAGGAGGAGGTTGCTGAGGTGCAGAGAAACTGACGTCGGTCAGGCCAGCCGACATCAGTCATATTCAGAGCACAGGGCTGCTGACATCAATCAAGATCGACTAATGTCGGTCATCTCCAAACAGACAGGGATCAACATTGGTCGCTTGTGTAGTCCCAAAATTATCAGTTTCATGAACAATTTGTTAATAAACTAGTTGTTTACATGTTAAAGACTAATTTTAGTCTTGGAGTTGTGGATCTAATTATTGTAATTAGATGTCTAATTTTATTTGCATGAGATCTATATAATAGACTCATGGCCTGTATTGTAAAGTGTTCTAGTTGAGTAAGAGTAAGGTTAGCTCCTTTAGAGTGAAGAGAGCAAGGTGTGTTCTTCCTAGTTCCACAGGGGTGCCGAGTGTGTATGATCTGGTAGAAGATCCATCGAGGTACTGGTTTGGAGAATCATAAGGACTTGGTGAGGCAAAGACAAGGGTTCTTTAGGGTGTAGAGAGATCTACATGGTAAGTAAGATCAATTGATCTACATGTGTGTGTGTGTGCGAGATCTAGGTTTGCAAGTGTGTAGAACCAAGTTGATTTGTAGGTGTGCAAGATTAGGGAGGTTAGCAACACAATAGGTAGCAAGATCAGGTGAGATCTACTTGGAGTACATTGTGTACTTGGAGTACAGTGTGTACTCAGTTGTGGAGTATGTGGAGTACTTGTGTATACGCAGTAGTGATACTGACTAGTGGTACTGGTAGTAGTGATACTGACTGGTTGGAGGTGAACACCAACTTTGTGTTTGAATTGTGTGTTGGGACCGTAATTGAGAGAGTGAGCTCTTGAAGATATTTATTGTTTATGCCCTAGAGGTGTGGGAGCCCTAGAGGTGTGTAAGGAAGAAGACTGTGGCATCTTCTTTATTGTATTTCCTTCTGGAAGAGTATTAATACAATTGGGTTTTGTCTCTCATATTTTGTGTTATTTCTAAATTCTAGTTACTTGTTACTTTTGGTTTAATTTCGTGGCTAGTTGCTTGTACATGAGAATCAATTGTGCTTTTAGGTCCTAACAAAGTGGAGCCTAATTAAGTGGGAAATGGTTTACAACCTAAAGAGGTTTAGTAGGCTAGGATTACGGCAGTCTGTGCTTTTTGGTACTACTTTGGCTACCAAACTATACTGGTGCTAGTGCATGGAGCAAGATCGGTTATGGGCTAGAGTGTTGTCCCATAAGTATTTTTTTGGAATTCCCTAGAGGGATATTCCATGGTATGATCTGGTTGGTAAAGGCTCAGTAATTTGGGAGACTCTCAAGAACTGAGCCACGTTGATTAAGAAGGGTCTTTTCTGGATATTCAAGAGTGGGGTGGAGGTCCAGTTTTGTCATGATTCATGGGACGGTTTCCCTCTTATAATTTACCAATATCCTCAACTAAGTACTCTAGCCTAGAGGTTTTGTGAAGCTAGATGGAAAAGGGTGAATGACTTTAAACCCTTTCCTTTCAAGGGTAGGTGGTGGTTTCCATATGGAAGTCCCCAGAAGAGTGGCTGATTCTTGGTTTGGTAGTAGAGTGCATGGACCTACAGAATATTCTGTCCCGATGTAGTTGCAATGCACTTATGGAAAGCGATGTGTTAGCCTAGTCCTTGAACCCCAAGGGGAAGTATATGGTGTCTTATGGCTATTAGGATTTGATTTCCTAGTAGTATGAGGATAGAGGGGAAGTTCAATGGTGGAAGAAAGTTTGTAATGGTTTCTCATGGCTGAAGTGTAACTGTTTTACATAGACTTTAGTGTGGAATAGATGTTTGACATGGGACAATATTTGGAAGAGGGGATTTGTTGGTCCTTCAAGGTGTGTGCTCTGCAATAAAGAGGAGGAAGACTCCTCTCAAATTTTCTTTCACTATCCCTTCACTCTTCAATTATGGCATTTCTGGTGGGATGCGTGGCGATGCTAGTGCATTCACATTGTCTCTTTGCTAGATTTTTAGTCTAGAGTGGGCCGTCCCCCTTCTTGTAGGATGCATGATACACTGGCCCTATTTTCCTACTCTAGCAAGTTTGGCTAGAAAGAAACTGGAGGATTTTTAAGGAGGAAAAATTAGTGATTCAATAGGTTTGGAGTAGAATTAAGGGAATGATTCAGGAATCTATTGAAGCGAAGAGTGAGGTTATGCTGCCATTGAAGAAAGGGGACGCTGATGTGCTGGAATGATTTGGCATAAGAGAGTTATCTCTAATCTTAGCTTGTGTCAGACGTGGTACACAGGGGTAGTGGAAAATTCAATGGTTGGGGAAGTGGATGCCTCCACTTGCTGGGCTTTTGAAACTTAATACGGATGGGTCATCTAGTGGCAACCCAGGGGTGGCTGGGATTGGTGAGATTGCTAGGGATTTTTTAGGATCAGTGGTTTTTATTTTCTTGGCATATCAGGGAGTGTAGATGGTTAATAAGATGGAAGGTTTGGCTATCCTATATGCTTTGAAGAGAGCTTATGGTTTGGGTTGGAAGAGGGTGATCTGTGAAGTTGATTCTTAGGTCCTAATTAACTTGATCCTAGAAAGGAATTTTTTTGATGTGAGCTGGTAGTTGGCCATGATAGTGCAACAGATTTTATAGGTGAGTTCATGCATGGAGTCAGTATCCTATGCCCACATTCCATGGGAGTGGAATAGGGCAGCTAATTATTTGGTGAAATGGGCATCGAAAGAGGGAGAAGGCTGCAAGGCAGATGAATGGGAGCAACTGCCTAGTGATTTACATTAGGAATTAGAACCCATTCTTGATGGAGATATTGGTGGAGTTGAGGTGTGAGGCTATTGTTTTTGGTTTGCTTGTCTTTTGGGCTGTTTGGATGCTTTTGTAATCTGATGTTTTAATTTTAATAAAGTTTTTACCCCCTTTTTATAAAAAAAATATAAAGTATGAATATGAATATGAATAAAATATTCATATAAAATATCAATATGAATGTGTGTGTGAACTAAAAAGGAATATATATTTTTGCATGACCATATGCATATAGGCAAATGGTTAGACTATGTTGTCTTATCAAAATGAATGGTGATGGGACTACCCAATCCCCACCACCATTTCAACATATAATTTATGTTAATAGTCATACCATCATATTTAGGGTTAAGTGACATCTATGCTATCCTATACCTTACACAATCATGGGGGCATTGCAATAAAGGGTTGTAAGACCTTTGGATAAAAAGGAGGGAAGAGAATTTTAATATCCATAAAATCCAAGGGTATTTAAAATTGATGAAAATATAAAATTCAACTAGGGGATAGTAGGAAAATACAAGGGGTATTACATTCTCCCCTATTATATAAGCATCATCATAGATGTTATAGATAATAATTATGTCAAATATAAATGCACTTTCAAAAGATAAACTAAGTTAATTATGAAATACATTCATATCACTTAATCAAACATATTTGAAATAAAAACAATTTTTTTTATTATGCCCTAAAGACACATCATTAAAGAATAGATTAAATTAATGGTTTACTTTTCCTAATTCCTTTTGAATGAACTTAATTTTCTCAAAGTTTCCATCAAATGATTTTCACACCATGTATTTTAATGCATTTTTCTCATTTTTAATGTCTAAAACAAAGATGTAAAAAAAATTCAAACTTGAAAATCATTTTTGTTATTAATTATTTGGATCATCTCTTATAAGTAGAGTTTAATACCTCAAATGTTTTTAAATCAATTTTCTCATACTAAATTTCTCCTTAAACCTCCAAAAAAATATTCCTGTGACCTCCCAAAAAAATCCTCCTTAGACCTCCCAATAAAATCCTACTTAAACCTCCCAAGAAAAATATTCCTTAGACCTCACAAAAAAATCAAAGTAAGTATTTTAGCTAGATCCTATATAAAATCATCATGTCTAATGGGTAGGAGGATGGGCTCAAGACTTGTCCCACAAGATTGTTACATCTCAACCCTATATATTTATTTTAATCTATCATCTTCTCCCCCATACACACATAACTCATAAAATTATTCACATTAATACATACACATTTTTTTAATTTTTAAGAAATAAAATAATGTCTCAAAATAAGTCAACATAATATTTAATATAAATCAAGGGCCAACTAGCCACAAAATATTTTTATAAAAAAAAGAATAAAAATTAAAATATCAAAGTAGGATAAAATCAAGAGATAAATAATTAAATAACCTTATAAAGTTAATTTAAAGGGAAAAATGTTGATTTTAAAATCAAAATAAATCATCAATCAATCTAAAATAAAATTCATTCATACCATGATAATAAAATTTAACATCACTTGTACTATGTGGCTTAAGTATCCACCTAAGGGGAGAAGGACATGAAGGATCAATATAAATCCTACTTATACCTATCAAAAAGGTTCACAAGTATAAAAAATAGAGTGTTTACCACAAGGTTAGGTTAAAAGGATGGAATTTAGACTACTCAATTAATTCACATGGGCACTATAGGCACAAGGTACATGTTGGCCACACTACATAATTTTATCTTTTACATAGTATCACATACATCATGATCACATGTTAAAATAATTATTTTATAGATGATTATTTTGTTCCATAGTTTATGTATAGATACATTATTGTGTGAGGTCTTAAACAAGAGGTTTTACTTACATACATACATACATACATACATACATACATAAATTTACACAAAGGTTAATGAAAACTATTAATAATGCATGATACACTAGTCCATATTGTTTCACAAATAATAGATATAATGAATAAAACACATGAAAAAATATTAGGAATAGGTACATAATTATAAAGATCAAATGTCATCTCACCATTCCAAAAATATAATACACATGTTTTCTCTATAACTTAAAATCAATGATCAAACGTGAATCATTACTATTATCAAAATGAAGAATATTAAGCAAGCATACCTATGAATATTATCATATCTCATCAAAATTATAATAATTATATCATTAATTTATTAATCTCATCAAGGAACATAATGAAAATTATAAATAATTGTTTTATTTTTTATAAAAGATAGTGAACCATCAAAATTTTATTTTCCTAGAGTTCCAAGTGTTGAACATGTGTTACGATGGATAGTCCCTTTAATAGTGATATGTATATCAAAATTTATAATAAATTAATGGTGAAAATAATCCACCACTATGAACACCACCCATTCCAAGCTATGGGTTTTGTTCATTATATTATCATTGGTCCTAATTTTAAGGTTCGACCATTTTATGGCATGTATTCCAATGGTGCACCTTATGAATTTCATCTATAAAATAATATTAATTTTTTAGGGTGGATACTTTGAATATATTAAAAAAATTAAACCTTGATCTAATTTTCCATTCATATAAATTCAAATGCATACACATCTTGGTCCTCATGGTGAATCTCAGAATACTTAAGCAACACTATTATATTGCATTCTAGATAATTGTTTTTATTGTGGCCCTCAAATTTATAGTCAATGTACTATATGACACTATGAGTATCATGTGAATTATTACCATTTATATTTTTTATTCCATTTTCCATAAAATAAATATATGATTCCATGAGTGGGATAATGCACATATCCACACTTCTAACAAAATTATACCTTAATACTACTTCTATTGCCTCTCGTAGGTTTGTGAAATCCTTCATTTACAAGGAATGATTAAAATTTAGTATTATTTCTCCCATTAACCATTTTTAATGTTATGAGATACATATTTCATATGAATTTTTTTATATTAGGGTCTTAAACCTATTATCATAAGTGTAAACACTCTCAGTTAATTAATTTTTTATTTATTATAAATAATCAATACTTTGTTTTTCAAATTATAAGACATAAAATTATTTTAATAATTCCTCCTTCAACTAGTCATAATATATAATCACTTTATTAGGTTCATATGTGTGATACCACATATGAATAAAATCTAACAATTTGGTAGCGAACTAGCTCACTTCCTTCCTAGTGCAGTAATGTCCATCCCATGCTAGATGAGATCACCTTTATAGTCATGTTTCATGGTGTTTAATACCCATTATATTTTTGAAAACACAATACATATTATAGATGACTTGTTGAGGAAAGAATGGTTGTACTACTAGTGTAACCAATGCACTATAAATTAGTTAGGAACTCAAGGTTTGGCCACCTCTTGATTTGCCTCCTCCAAAACTAGTTAAATTTTAATTTGTATGGGAATTTATCTAATAATTATAGTTTCAAGTTGTAGTATAGCTAGCTTAGTACATTGATTCTTTGCTATAACTCAAAAAACATTATTTATATTAAAACCACCCCTAATGTTAGAACTACCAATTTATTTTGGGTTTTTTAGACATATATTTTGTCAAAATAGGTCCCAAAGGCTTATAAGGTATTACCCAATGTAGAATAATTTTTTATAATTATCTTTTCTTAAACTCCCAAATATGAGACTAATCAACATTGTCTTCCCTTACTATTTTTAGGTCAATAAACACACAATATTGCACTTCATGTAATCTTAAGGGATGCACCTTATTATATACATTTTATAATATATTATTAGGGCTCAAAATCTCTATGTATTCATTTTTATAAATTTCACTTTGCTCATCAGTGTATGTTCATACTTAATAGATAAAATTCCCTCAAAAAAGATCCATCCATGGCATCATCATCATGTGTGGATCATTGAAACATATCCAACAATTAACTCTAATATCTCTCTAGGGTCCTTTGATGCCATCGTATTTTTTTAAATCTTGTCATAGTTACACTATTTTATTTCACGTTTATCTATGTTTCCTATAATATTATTGTATATATTATTTCTTAATTCCTATGAGTGACTTGTTAATTTGCTTTAATCATATAGTTCTTAACTCAAGAGTCTCATAGGTAGTTGAAAAGGTATCTTTAATATGAAGTGATAAGCCATTTATTAGCTTATATATTTGTAATTGGTTACTCATTCAAATTGAATTATGAAATATAATTTAATTATCATTCTGTAAAATATTTTTGGCATGTCATTAGTATCAAAGCCTATAAATTTTTTCATTATCCTTTATTATAGTCATACAACCTTCAATAAATAGAATTCATACATTAAGATTTTGTAATTGGATATGTAGTAGACTAATAATAAAGTGTTTTTCTCTAAAAGGGAAGCATACTTATTCTCTACTTTTTTCTATGCAGTTTATGGCAAATATTCAAAGCTTTCTAGTACCATATAAACTATTTGAAGAAGAAACTTTAGATATTTAGTAGTATTATCAGTGGATCATTTTCTCTTATTAGACTATGAAAAACACATTTTTATGGTATTAAAGGTGAAAATATTTCTCTAATTATGTTTGTCTATATTTCTATTGAATTTGGCATACTAGACCTACAAAGATCATGTTAGTTGTATTCTTAAGGTAATATGTGTTGAAGTCTTCATTGTGGTAAGGCATTATGCCTACATTTAACAAAATACTACCCTTGGTAAGGTGTTATGCTTGTATGTGAAAAATTCTACCAATATATATGCAATAGTTGGATGTGGTTCTCTTTGGTAGTATTTATCATGAAGGTTAGCGCAATTTTTGGATTATTTTGTCCTTTCAAATGCATGTTACCAAAGGATGTGGTTTTAAATGATATTTTTTAGGAATTTTGATCCATTTAGATGTTTTAAAGAGGAAACACTCTATTTTAACACTTTTTTTTTTATTTTGAGGACTTCAGCAGACCAGGAGGCCATATATTCTATTTATTTCTCATTTCCAATATTATAAATACAATAAATAATTAGAGGAGATAATGTACAAAGTTTATTATTTTTCATTTAAAAATAAAAATTAATTTAGATTTTAAATGTTATTTTTAAATTTTGAAAGCATTTAAAATTTAAAACATTTGAAGCAATTTTTATTTTAATTTCCTTGAGCATACTTCTCTACGAAAAATTGAGAAGAAAATAACCAAATTACTTGATTCAAGGAGAAATAAAGAGAGATACTCTTTTACCTATTTTATTTTGTCAAAAAAATATAAATATGGAAATCAAGACAAAAATTGAGTGTATTGATGTATGAGGTTTTATTGTTAATCTGAAGTTAATGAGAGGGTGAATACTTTTCATGTGCCACCTAGGTTCCAAATACCACTCTGCTTTCATGTACCTTAAATCCTATTTTACATACTATTATGTATATAGAAATGGATAAATTATTCCACATACAAATAGGTATATAGGAAGGGTAGGTATATATAGAGGTTTGGTATGTATATTTGGTGTTATATAGAAAATTAGACCATTTTGGAGTGACAAAGAACCAATTGGGGTTAACAAAAACTCAAAACTTAAAACCATGCATCCAATCAAATATATTATTAGCACAACATTGATCGATAAAGACATATAGTTAGAATGGTATCGGTAAGTGAAGAAAAAACTCATCTTCAATGATATATTGTTAAGTATTTGTAATAGGGAGAAACAACCAATTGAGATAACATGGAATGTAAATGATAATTAGACATGGAAACATAAAAATAAAAAATCATTGGACTTGTTAAGGTTTTCAATTGATAGATATGTGTTTCATAATATACATGGGTGAATTAATCCATGGGATTAATTTCAAAAACTAAAGGAACTAAATTATTCCCACTCAGAGTTAGAATTCATTTAGTTGAAGTTAAAGTTGTTCAACCTTGAGTTGAAATATGGTGATGTAATGAGATTAGATTTAGAGATGCATGCCATCAAGCATGATGTAGATGTAATATGTGTCACAATTAACATATATATGACCACATTAATAAAATACCTTATTACCAGCTATTTAACCTATTTTGAGTCTCTACAGGTAAGAAATTAGTTGAAAACCCTCACATTTGATCAATTGGTTAAAAATATGGTAGAAATAGAAGGACTTTGGAAGAAAACTCAAGTCCACAATATGATAAAATGTGTGCTATGTCAAATAAAATTACTCCAAAACATCTAACAAGTCCATGTATTCCAAAAATAAAGGCAATAATAAGTACAAAAAGTACAAGGGAAAAGGTGGCAAAAATGAAAATAAAGGTGGTTAAAAATATAATGATAAAGAAAAATTATATTGTGGATGGTGTGACAAAAAAGGAATCCATGAGACTCATGAATGCAAAAATCCATGGGAGAAAATTAAAGCATACCGTAAGAATAAAAAGTAAAAATAAAATAAAATAAAAGAGACAAACTCTACCCAATTCACCAGTGAGTATGGGTTTTCTAGTATATATGATGAAACAAATAATGTCTCAATTATTTATTCATGGTTTTATGCTTAGGTTATTGATACTAGCACCAATTTACATATGAATTTTTTAAAGGACTTATTTTTAGAATTCAAAGAACAAAGTTGTGGTGTGGTATACTCAAGTCTGTAGCCATAAGTAAGAGGTACAATATAACTCAAGTGTCTAGGTTTTCTAGATTTTAAACTAAAAAATGTTCTCTAACTTACTCAATTGAAACAAAATTATTTTACCTAGTTCTCATAAGTTAATAAGTCCATTCCATTTTACTAGATAATGGTGATGTCACTATTAAGATAAAAAGTGACAATGTAGTTATGTTGACTGGATATGAGGAAGGTAAACTACTAAAACTTAGGGGTGAACCATCAAATTCAATAAATTATGCTCATATAATATAATAATGAATATCTCCAAACATTTTATGGCATGCTAGATTTGGGCACACTCACTATAATAGCATTTGTGTATTTCAAAATAATGGTGTTGTTGGCATGCCTACATTGCCTACAAAATTAGATGAAAAGTGTGAATCATACATCTTGGATAAATATTCAAAATAACTTTTCCCAAAGCCACATTGGAAAAATGACATAAAATTACAATTAGTTCACTCAGACTTGTATTCTCCTCCAATCCTCTCCATTGGTGGTCATAATTACTTCATGTTATTCATTAACCACTATAGTAGGCTGATCTAGATATACTCTCTGAATAAAAAATTATAATCTTTCAAGACTTTCAAAAAGTTTCAAATAATGATTGAAAATGAAGCTCAAAACTACATTGAGACACTTAGGACAAACAGTGGTGGTGAATACATTTCAAATAAGTTTAAATCATGTCTTGATCAAAATAGGATCAAACACCATCTCATAGTTCTTTAGACTTCATAATGAAATTATGAGTTATATAAAGGATGAACATAACTATGATGGATATAGTTTGTGCTATGTTGTAATAAAAAGGGTTAAATCTACAATTTTGGGCTCAAATAACTAAAACAACATTATACCTCTGCAATAAATCACCATCAACTACTCTTGAATCTAAGACTCCATATGAGATGTGGTGTGTTTATCTTCCTTTAGTGTGACATCTTTGTATTTTAGGATCCACTTATTATGCATTTATTCCAAAGGATAAAATAAATAAGTTTGACCATAGGAGTTGAAAATGCATTTAATTAGGATATTTTAATCATTTGAGGCATACAAGCTATATAATAGGAAAGAGAAGAACTTTATTATTACAAGAGAAGTTATATTTTATGAGACTATAATGGAAAAAAAAATATTGATTGACATCTAAGTTTAATTGATAAATATGAAATTTTTTATGTCTACGGATAAATTGATTTGGATGTTCTAAAAAAGGAGTGGGGGATATACAATTGAGAATCTATCAATTTTCTATTGTCTCCTATACATGAGATTGAAACACCTCCTAGAGGAGAGAGTAAGACTTCATTATAAAATGAAGATGGGGCACAAGAATAGAGGGTACAAAGTAATGGAAATTTAAAGGATGAACTTGAAGAACATAAAACATAGAGACATATGCCTAAGTGGGATACTCAAACATTAAAAGATGTGAAACCTAATGATGGGGAAATAGGAACTAGAAGTACACATGCAACCACATCATAATCAGATAATTCCCTTGAATAAATTCAAGATATATTAAAATTATCTCCTTAAATGATTCTTTAGAAGAAGAACTCAATGTTACATTTGATTAAGAACTAACAACTTTCAAACAGACTGATAAGCTTGAATCTTAGAGAAAATCAATGAAAGATGAGTAAAGTGAATTGGTAAAAAATACAACTTAAAAATTAGTTGATCTTCCATATGGATTTAAACCTATTTAATGAAATTGGGTCTACCAAAAAAATACAAAGTTGATGGCTCACTTGAGAAGCATAAATCAAGGCTTGTCACAAAGTTATATGCTCAAAAAGAAGAATTGACTAAAATGAAACCTTTACACTTAAATAAAAATGGACTATCATTTGAACAATCTCAGCTCTAACAACTCATAATGGATGGAAAATTCACCAAATGGATGTTAAAACTACATTCATGAATGGTGACCTTAATGAAATTATATATGACACAACTTGAAGGTTTTGCTTTAAATGGACAAGATCACAAGGTGTGCAAACTAGAAAAATCATTTTATGGTTTGAAACAAGACCTTCAAATAGGGTATGAAAAACTAGTTGAGCACATCATGAACATGAAATTAAAACATTTTAAGTTTGGATATGCATATATTTTCATCAAAATAGTTGTATTTGTGTTGTTGTATGTTGATGATTTTCTTATCATAGGCAAAATTAAAGGTACACAACAAAGTTCATATTAGAGTTGATGAAAATATTTGATATGACTAATTTGGGTTATCTTCATTACTATTTAGGTATTAAAGTAATTCAAAAACTAAAGTATTTCTTCATCACTCAAGATAAGTACATTGGGGACATTTTGAGTAAGATCAAAATAGAATATTATAAGCCTCTCAACATTCCCATGGAATAAAATCTCAAATTAACATTTGAAGATTTAATAGATTTGACTAAATATATACAACTCATTATAAGTATGCTTTATGTGACCACAACTCGACTAGATATATCATTTTTAGATGGTCTTCTCTCAATATTCATGAAACAACCCATGTCTAGTCATTAGGTAGTATCAAAAAGGGTCCCTAAATATGTCAAAGGAACATAAAATTTTGGGCTCAAAACATCTAGGGTAAGAGAATTAAAATTGGTTGGGTATTCAGATTTAAACTATGCTCCTGGAGATCTTGAAGATGGAACTACCATCTTAGATTGATGATGAATTTAGGAACTATAGTTATCAATTATAAATCCAAGAATAAATCAATATTAGTAATTTCTTTAGTGAAAGTAGAATATATGGCTACTTCAAAAGCAACTAGAGAGATATTGTGGCTCATAAGGGTTCTTTTAGATTTTCAAGAGCAATAGATTTCATCAACACTTCTCATAGTTTGAAACACTTCTAAAATACAGATGTTAAAGAATACAATATTTCATGACCAAACCAAGCATATCAATGCCAAATTTCATTTTATTTGGAACTATGTGAAATATGGTAGTGCTAAGTTACAGCATTGCCCTGCAATAGAGAAATTGGTAGACATCCTGATGAAAGCTTTGGATGATAAAAAATTTAAAAGTTTGAAGGAATTTTTGGGGTCACAACAACCCCTATGGATTAAGAGGAGATGTAATATTATTGTATTACTTATTTCTTAATTCCTAGGATTAGTTGTTAGTTTTCTTTTATCTTGTATTGGTTAACTCAAGAGTCTCATAGGTAGTTAAAATACATCTTAAATATGAAGTGATAAGCCATTTCTTAGCTTATATATTTTTAATTGATTACTCATTCAAATTGAATCATGAAATAAAATTTCATTTTCATTCCATAAATAATATTTCCTACCTATCATTTCAATATTAAAATCTAAATTTCCTTTCTTTATCAACAAAATCCAAACAATATCCATCCCTCACCTCCTATCATACATGAAACACATACATTAAGGGAACTTAGCTAGACATAGATATATTCTTGATCTGAAAATCTACCAAGAGTTTATTTATCTCCAAAGGGAGTTTTACAATATATGATCATATGGGTTCACACTTAAAAATACCTTCTACATCCTTAGGATAGGAATATGTGGATATTTAAAAATCTATAATATATCTATATAAAGTGACATGCCACCAAACAATAACTACTCTAATCTAGATAATATCTATGTTCTTCAACAATTTGATGCATTCTTAGGTATAAACATAATTTTGTCTATAATTCCCACTTTTTCCCACAACATATGTATAAATCCATTTGTCCAAGTATCTTTTCATCTTGTATAAAAAACCTTCATACATTGGGTCATGAAAATATCTTCAACCCACTACTTAGGTTGTTATTGTTGAAGACTAAGAACATTACATGTAAATTCACACTTTATATTCTATAACCAATGATCAATAATTTTTGAGTTAGAAATGGTGAATCATCTTCACTTAATATTTTTTAAACTTATTCAACTTAGTATCAACAATGGAACTAATATTTTGGGTAGTTTTTTCACACATCCTAGTATTTATACCACACATATTTATAAATGCTTATAAACTTATCATTCTATAATATCATGATAATGATTAGTGTACTCACCTGAGGTGTAGAGGGAGCATTGAGACTTAGATGGGTTAGTTTTAAATAGATGCCATTAAATCATTATTATGTTATTAAATATACTATTAATGTAAGAAAATACTTAGTATAGTCCTAGTAATTTTATATATCATTTAAAATATATACTTATACTTGTTGATTATCATACATAGATATTCATAAATAATTTATAAACTAATAAAATTTTACACATAACAAAATGCAAGAGTAGATAATTACTTGATAAATATTTTACTTCTTCTCATTAACCTCATAACCTAGAACATGAGTTTATATGATTCACTAATATTATTTCTCTATTATAGTAGCATAACAATAAAAACCTATAAAATATATCAATAAAAGAGTTAAATTTAGTATTTTATAGTATTAAATTTCCACCTTTTAGTTACAATAAATTAATAGGTATCCCATAGGGTGCATAAATAATTTATATAAATAACATTCATAATTACTTTATGTTGAATCTTGGCCTTGATTTAATAAATGATATATAGAACTATGATCTGGATGGATTCATAGCATCCTTGAAGACCACTAGTGCTCTCAAGCATCAAAACTAGACATATTTGGAATAGAGGAGGTTGCCCACAAAGGACATCCTCCAAAATTATGTGGATCTATCTTAGATATCATTAGATGCCCTAAAACCATGGGAGTCCTTTTATGACATGGTCTAGGCATACGACCCATCTAAAAAATTATTGAAGGGGATGAAGAAGTAGCTCACCTAGTTAGATTGGAATGAAGAAAAAAATTTTGCCTTTACAAAATATATGTATGAAATCGCTAAGCCATACTCAAATTATGATGATGAAGACACATATGATACCTTCAAAAAGCTTTGAGATGAGCATCATCTAGAAGAGGGCTTAATAGAAGTAGAATCCTCTTATGAGATAGTAGTAGGAGGAGATGAATAATAATAATAATAATAATAATAATAATAATAATAATAATAATAATAATAATAATAATAATAATAATAATAATAATAATAATAATAATAATAATATGCCCATAGGTAGCAAGAAGTAGTTGCACCATAGGAGAAGGCTAAGGTTTTGGAGATTTTCAAGCCTTTAACCTAGTTGTCTCCCCTATATCCATATCCTATATCCCCATAGAAACAAAAAATCCCCTCCAAGCACCTTATGACTAGTTCACTCTAGTACAAACATCCTAAGGCACCCAAATCCATCCTTCCACCAAATCCCACATAGAAGAAGATTTACCTAATAAATCCCCTTATTTCTACCTCTACCTCCTTTATTGCCTCCATGTCTCCATCCACCATCTTGACTTAGGTTGTGATACCCTATACTACCTAGCCAATTACTTCCCTAGCACCACTCTCCTCTTTATCCACTCAGGCCACCATCAAGCTCTCACCACTTTCTTCTACAGTCCTGATCTCTTCTTGCATGCCTTTTTTGATCCCTCCACCTTCAAAATCCACCTCATCCTCTATCATGTCATAATATCCATTCACCCTACCCCATGATCTCCTAACTTTATCTCCTTCTATACTCACCCTCCATACACTCACTTCTATGGGGACATGGTCTACTACTTCATAGCAACAAGTGACCATTCCATTTACACTACCATAGGGAATCCCCTTTGTAGGGGTGAGAATTCAAGCATTAGATTAGTAATATTAGAAGATGGACTCAAAAAGGAATTCCCATAAGGCACAAATGGAAAATAAAAAGGGAAAGTAGGCTAGGGTGTTAGGTTGTGGAGCTAAAAGCTTCAACTATGTAGACGAAGAGGAGGATGCTGAAGTTCCAGAAGTACCGGCATCGGTAGCATGACCGACATCCATCATGGTCAATGCAGAAGGCAACTAGCATTGGCAAGAAGTCAGTCAACGTCGGTTAGCACCAGTTAGATAGGGACTGATGTCGGTCACCTGTGTGTTCTAGAACTGTTCGTTGCACGAATAATTAGTTAAGTGAATGGAGTGTTTGCATGTAAAGGCTATTTTGAGTCTTGAGTTGCATGTCTATTATTAGTAAACTAAGAGTCTAAGTTATTGTTTAAGTTTGGGATCTATTTATAGACCCATTGGCATGTATTATAATGATGAGCTAAGAAGGAGGCAAGGAAGATCCTTCCATTGTAAGATCATTGAGTTGCAGGTTGTTGCAAGCTCATAAGAGATCTACATGTGTAAGTATGGTCTGTTGAATTGCATGTTGTAGGTTCATGGGAGATCTACTTGAAGTACTTTAGAGTGCTTGGTGTACTGGCAGGGTTATTACTGACTGGTTGGAGAGGTGAACACCAATTTTGTGTGTGAGTTGTGTGTTGGGACCATTTTTGGTAGGAGAGTGTTTTGAAGAAGAATTACTGTACACTTGAGGTGTGGCAAGCCTCTGTAAGGTGGAAGAGCATGGCATCTCTTTATTGTATTCTTTTTTGTACAAGTATTAATACAAGATTGTATATTGTCTCTCATATTCTGTGCTATTTGTGAATTCTAGTTACTTGTACTTCTAGATATTTTTGCATGTTTAATTACTTGTATTTGGTAATCATATTGTGCTCTTTTTGAGGAGCAAGATCCTAACAAGTGGGATCAGAACAAGGTGTGTTTGTTCTTGGATTCCCTGACAACTGGTATCAGAGCTTTTGGTTGGGATACTAACAGGTTGGATTAGATCTGGTTAGTGTGTGTTGATTATAGGTTACTCATAGGGTTTCTGTTTGAGTGGGAGTAAAGTAATGGCAGAAGAAAGTAGACTATGAATGGAGAAGTTTAATGGCAGGAGGTCCAAGTCCAGGTATGGCAGAATAACCTATTGGAAATGTGGAAAGCAAGGGCACTTAAAGAGAGATTGCAGGTCAGATGAAGATCAGCATGAAGGACATGAAGAAGAAGCAGACGTTGTGGATTTCGTTGCACAGGATGCTCTGGTATGTTCTTTGGATAAAGTAGAATCTTGGGTTTTAGATTTTGGTGCCTCTTTTCATGCATCCCCAAATAGGGAATTTTTTCATGAGTATGTCCAGGGAGACATTTGAGAAATTTGTTTAGGGGATGGTATGCCTTGTTAGAGGGTTGGCAAAGGGAAAGTGAAGCTGAAATTGCAGACAGGTAACACATGGGTGTTGAAGGAGGTCATGCATGTCCTAGTTCTAGAGTGGAATTTGATTTCTATAAGAAGTTTGGGTGATAAGGGTTGCATAGTAACTCTCACAGTGGACTCTTGGAAGGTTACCAAGGGTGCAATTGTTGTAGCAAGATGTAAGAAAGTAGGTACGCTTTAGCTATCTACTTGTATTATTGATTCTCTTTCTGGGTTATCTACTTCAGCTGTAGATTCAAAGATCTAGCTTAATAGGCTTGGTCACATGAATAAGAAGGAGATGCATGTTCTTGAGTCAAAGGGTATGCTTTCAGATTTGAAGAGCATAGATCAAGATTTCAGAAGAAGAAGGTAACATTTTTTGAGGAATTCGATGATCGTGACAAGAGCAGGAAAGCCTTGGTTTTAATGGAGAAGGTGACAGACAGAGTTTAGCATAAGGGGTAGAAGAATTCTAAGTAGAGCAAGGGTGATTTGGACAAGGGTTTAATCCAAAAAGAGCTCGTGGGTAGAAGTCAGTTCTCACAAGCAAAACACAGAGACCGACATCGGCTAGAAAACTAGCATCAGCATCCAGACAGGGACTAATGTCAGCTATGTGTAGCCTGACATCAGTGACTCAAGATAGATAAACACTGGCATCGGCAAGGGGAACCAACATCGATAGTCAAGCAGTTATAGGGAACTGACATTGGTCGGGTGCAGATTGAGATGTGACCGGCATCGGTCACTGAGACAGATTATGGGTGGACAGCAAGCTGTCAAGGAGTCTCAAGCACCCATATGGAGGACTTAAAGGGTATGTAAGCCTTAAATTTGTCATTTCCCTTCTTTGCACTACTTGTTGCTCACTTATGGTAAAGAACCAAGGAGTTGTTAAAGAAGCAAAGCAAGTAGATCTAAGAAATAGTGGGAGCTTAGCATGGATGAGTATGTGATTCCTTGGAGGAGAACCAAATGGGAGTTTTGGGTGGAGTTGCTAGTTGGAAGTAAGCACTGAGAGACAAATGGATGTTCAGGATGAAGAAGAGTAGGAATGGATACGTGAGATAGAAGGCCAAGATATATGGTCTTGTATAAGCTGTAGGACAATGGAGGTTTGACCATTGTGTTTCTCTTTACCAGGTTGGATAATATTAGCTACATTATCCTATTACTATATGATGTGCTTATTGCAGAGTTACATATACAGGGAGTTGCTAAACTAAAGGTAAAGCTAATTCAGAGGTGTGTCATGAGGAATCTAGGAGCAACAAGATTCTTTGGCATGAGTGTGTTCTAGGGACATGGAGGGTCACATGTTGGCTTTGTTTCAGGATGATTGTGTGAGACCAGTTAGCACGCCGATGGTTGGACAGTTCACAGAATAGTGTCTTGATTCACATAATGAGGTTAAGTGCATGGTATGTACTAGACCTGAGTTTTCCCAAGCAGTGGGAGTTATCACAAGTTTGGAGCCAATTCGGGAAAGAAGCATTAGAGGGTAGTTCAATGGATTCTTAGAGGGACCAGCAGCAGGTGCACATGCTATGCAGGGTCAAGTTATTTTCTACATGGGTTTGTAGATGTGGATGTGGCAGGTGATTTGGATGACAGGTGTTGTACTATAGGTTTTGTGGTGGTTGGTCTTTAAGAGTGATCTTGAGGAGGGAAACAAAGCCAAGGGAACAAATTAGATGATGTACAGGTACAGGTATAGTTGCAGCTATTTATCTCCAAGTGGGAGATTATTAGGTTGTGGAGCTAAAATCTTCAACTAGTAGACGAAGAGGAGGATGCTAAAGTTCTAAAAGTATCAGCATCGATAGCATGACTGACGTCGGTCATGATCAATGCAGAAGGCAACCGGCATTGGTAGGAAGTCGGTCGATGTTGGTCAGCACCAGTTAGATAGGGATCGACATCGGTCACCTGTGTGTTCCAAAACTATTTGTTGTACGAATAGTTAGTTAAGTGAATGGACTGTTTGCATGTAAAGGTTATTTTGAGTCTTGAGCTACGTGTCTATTATTAGTAAACTAAGATTCTAAGTTATTGTTTAAGTTTGGGATCTATTTATAGACCCATTTGCATGTATTGTAATGATGAGCTAAGAAGGAAGGCAAGGAAGATCCTTCCATTGTAAGATCATTGAGTTATAGGTTGTTGCAAGCTCATAGGATATTTACATGTGTAAGTATGGTCTATTGAATTGTAGGTTGCAGGTTCATGGGAGATCTACTTGAAGTACTTTAGAGTGCTTGGTGTACTGGCAGGGTTATTACTAACTGGTTGGAGAGGTGAACACCAATTCTGTGTGTGAGTTGTGTGTTGGGACTGTTTTTGGTAGGAGAGTGTTTTGAAGAAGAATTACTGTACACTTGAGGTGTGGCAAGCCTCTGTAAGGTGGAAGAGCATGGCATCTCTTTATTGTATTCTTTTCTGTATAATTATTAATACAAGATTGTATATTGTCTCTCATATTCTATGCTATTTGTGAATTCTAGTTACTTGTACTTCTAGATATTTTTGCATGTTTAATTGCTTGTATTTGGTAATCATATTGTGCTCTTTCTGAGGAGCAAGATCCTAACAAGTGGGATCAAAACAAGGTGTGTTTGTTCTTGGATTCCCTGACATAGGGCCCCTACACAAACTCACATGTAGTCGATCTATGACCTTGCATTATAATCTATCATGATTACTCATTTGGACCCTCAAGTAGTCAAGCCCCAAAAATAGATGAAATTGGGGGACTATGCCATATAAGCCATTAGCCTAAACCTGAGCTAGGCTAGACCCACTGATAGGGTTGAACTAATGGAATAAATGTAAAAGTTTATAACCATAGACTATATTAAGGTGACATGGTAGCTATAAAAGAGGAAGTTAGATCTCACCAAAGAAAAGGCTATAGTTGACTACCTCACTACTAAGGCTAAAGCCAAAGACATGGAACTCAATAAAGTAAGTTTTGACCATCAAAGTTATATCTCTAGTGAGATCTTCCAAGTAGAAGCCAATCTATGAGTGGCAATCGAGACCAAGTTATAGGAAAAAGAGATTAAATTGGCATAGACCCACCAAAATCTCTCTAATTCTAATTAGGATTTTTAATAATTTTATTATTATGCACACCAAGAATACTTGATCAAGGATGAGGAGATTAAGAAAATAATGAATGAACTTGCCACCCATATATAATCCATAGAAATCCTCCTGTGGTCTAGCAACTATATAATTTTTACTAGGAAAGGATCAAGTGTATGATTGTAAACCTGAAGTTGGCCTTCACCTTATCATGGAATCACATAGTTTAAGCTCATAAGTGATCATGTCTATTGATTAGGTCATCACCTTCCTAGCTCCCAATGTCTCAGATTTATAGCTCCTCATCCAAAATCTTTACAACACTTTGAATGAAACACTAAAAGAAATAGGGGTGATCAACTAAAGGTATGTGGCAAAAAAATTCCATGAGTTTCTAGGCTATAAAAAGGTAGATAATAAGTGCAAGGAATTATTTAATGCCTTAGAATAGGGGTTAAGATAGGTGGAGGAACATTGAAAAACTAGTCCAACTAGGACTCCCTTCCCCTTTCTTGGTAGATAATAGTGTCCTCCCCGAGGACCAAATCAAAGTACTGCTAGAATAAAAATAGAATGACCAAACCATTTTTTATGTTTCTTGGTAAATCACCTAGTGTCTTTGATGTGGATAAAATATTATAGCCACTCACCTAGCTTGAGTTTTAACAACTACTAGTTGTTTAGGGTTTGGGAAACATCTCCTTCAAGGAGATTATTGATGTAGACAAAGCCTTTGAGGATCTTAGGATGAAGACCTAACCCAAGGAGGAAGATTGGGGACATTTACAAGTGGCTCTTCAAAAATTATAAGTTCTCAATCCTTCCTCCTTTTTTGAAATTTTACCCTAATTGGTTTGTGCACTAGATTTTTTGGTTCTCTCATCTACAGGAAGATGCCCCTAGAGTCACCAAGAATTATGGATCAATATCCACATTTTAATATTTTAGAGTAGTTCATATTTGGCTTAAAACTCACTTGGTGTAACTAATAGTTCCTTGACATCTTCCATTAGTTCTCCTTTCAACCTCTTCCTCTCTCAAGATCCCTTTTTGAAATTTTTCCTAAGTATCAGCGTCCATTCACTTCTTCCACATGGTAGCCTACTACTCATCCATTTTGAAGAGTATATTGTTTCACTCTAATGGAGTATGGGTTTGATATGTGGAATCCCCATGTTTTTCAAATCCATTTCCTTTTGGGTCAGACCTCTAAGTAGTACTATTGGCCATTTGATAAATAAATAGGACCCAGTTAGCCATTTAATTGGTGAACACATTTCTAGCATGTGATGCCCTCATGCTCAATTTTGAAAAGGAATGCCTAGCTTCCCATAAGAGGAACATCTACTTTACACATGGTTCCCCTAAGCTTAGCCTTGCCAAAAAAGTGCCTATTTCACTTTGGTGGATTGCCAAATTGACACATGTTCTCCTTGCACTTATCTAAGAGTAGTTTTGGTTTTTAAAAATTTAGAGCAACAATATTGGATAGAGAAGATTAAAGGGGACCCATCAGCTAGTTGTAACAAGAAAGAGATGATCTTTTACACATGGTAGCCTCATGATATTTAAAGGCAAAGGTTTCCCTGTTAGAGCAAGGAGTTGTGCCATTAGCTAAAGCAAGTGGATTCCTAACCCCAATGGCATAGTAGAGACAACTCTAGAGATCCACACATGTCATCACTACATCACTCATGAGTTTTGTGGTCTTAATAAGATAGAGTGGCCCTTAATAAGTGGCCCTCATAGGTGTGACTAAACATTTTATATTTTCCCTTGAGGCATTCTATATTCATTTTTCCATCTAACAATGAAGAGGATATGATATTCTATGTCAATTTGCGTGGTAAATTATCTCTATTTTTATCTCTTTTCTTTCACTTCTATAGTATCAATATTTGCTTTCATTATAGATCTTAATTCATGCTTTATGCTCCTTTATAGTCTATAGTGTTTAAAGATTTGATCTATTTTATGAAATTATAGTCTAAGTTCTTTAAATCTCTTGGCACATCACCTTATTTTTAATCTCAGTTTTATTTACATTTTTCTCCCCACTTTTCACACCCAACTTTGAATGAAGAGCCATCTTCTAAAATCCCAAAGTTTGCTTTATAAATTGTACTCAGTCCCACACCTGTAAATCTTCCCATAGGAGGTTGTTTAACCTGTAGTGAGAGTTTTAGGAATTAACAAATCTTCTTTATTATGAAGTTATATTTATTAAATTTATTTTCTATATACATGTGGGGTTCATGGAAATTTTGTAAAGAGAATTGAAACCTATCTAGCCTTAAGTGTCTATATATAAATTTAAATCATTTGGAATTCATGTTGTTTCAAATTGATGGCACCTAAATCAATAAAAATTGAACCAAATTGTATTTGATCCTTGACTCTTTGTGTGTTTTGATTTGTGTAATAGATCGATGCGTAACTAGTTGAATCACAACTTTTTAGTGATATCATGTTTTTGTGTTCAATTAAATTTGTGTGCCAAGTTAGTGTTACTATAGTTATATGCATATGAGTTAGTGTGCTCATTGGAATGTTTAAAAATTGATGTGGTTTTTTGTGTGTGTTTGATATGTAAATTTTGGGCATTACAATTTTAGGTTTGAACCTAACACATATCACATGGATATTATCTATAGTCATCAAAGGACATTAAGATTATTGGTTTGAAAAAAAATGAAATTCATAACCACTAATGAAAAATACAATCATCTTCATATATAACTAAAATATCATAATGCATAAAATAAACATTAATCAAAACATATATTAGGTGTCTCAGTAATCTTAAATGTCTCACAAATCATTACAACATAATACATTAATGTTGCGATCTTAGATAGGATATGACATAATGTCACAGATTAGTCATTACTAGTTTTCATTATCTTAGATGTCAAATAATGAAGTGGACAATGAATAAATAAGAGATAGTAATGAATGACATGATAGGGGATGAGAGAGATATAATGGCACACAGTCCCTAGGTTCTTCATACTATCCTATAAATAACCATTGTATACATGTGAAAATAGGAAGTTTAGTCTAATAAGTGAACATGAATGTTTTATGGATGGTGGAGACATAATGAAACTATATCATGGTGTTATTGAATTATATTGACATTTGAATAAAATTATGAAGACATAGCTAACTCTTTTGAGCAGACTAGGTTGGATAATGTTTTTGATCAAGAATAGTATAATACCCACCATTAAAAATGGAATGGATATGTCACAAACATAATTGGGGCATCATATTTTACATGTTTTGGTTCTCAAATGGAGTACCCTTGATACTATCTTAGGTCTTATAGACTACTATATTCATGAACATTATTAAATCATTCATCAATTCATTAATTTAGATAGAACCTTAAAATAATGAGGTCATGTACATCTTAAATAAGAAATGTTAATTCCATGAAAAGGAATGAATTCATGCCCTATCACATACTAATATTATTTTCATTTTTAACTTCATTATGACTTTTTTCCACTATGCATGCAATGTTTCATATTTATTAGTTAGATTAGTTGGATACATGAAATGTTTCACATTTATTATGACCCAACATTTAAAAAGTGTTTAATTTCCCACTCTAAATGTGAACCATTATAGGCTCAATTATTCAAACCTATTTTTGAATTTATATTAGGCCCCTTTTTTTAGCTAAGTAACCAATCCATGCCAACTCAGTGAATACCTAGGTGTGAGGCAATCATGAAAGATGATTATTGTTTTGTCTTCTAGTAGCATCAACTGGCTAGAAATTCACAACTCCATTTTGAATCAATTAGCATTGAAAAGTGGATGCATATGATAGTGATAATATTTTAAAGATAAGTAGCTCCTTTTGAATCAAGTAACATTGGGAAGTGAGCACATAGAACAATGATTGCACATTAAAGACAAGGCATAGCGGAGGAAATGGGATGTACACCTTTAGCGCTAGCTTAAAAATTGGTGTGATCCATTCCCCATGATATTAGGATGCTCTAAATCCATATAAAAGGAGGCCAAGTTTAGTTAGAGAGAAGAGATGAACTAAAGTAGTGAATCTCTATTAAATGGCTACTATATAGCTGACATTAGCATTAGGACTTCATCCAGGATAATTTTTAATGCTCCCCTTTATAATGCCCAAGCTCTCCTATGAGCTTTAGTGTTTAGTAGATTATGTTGAGCATTTAATCCATTTAAATTGACTATACATGTAATGTTATTGGATTCTATTAATGATTAACACTTGTTAAATGTTTATTGATTACATGCTTTATTATATCAAATGTATGATTGAGTTTTCACAATTTTCTAAATTGACTCATTCATGGTAGACTTGCAGCTGAAAATGAACCCTATACCTAAAATAGGAATGCATTAAGTATGGTCAAGACCATGTGCCCCAAAATGATGCTCGTGCCTAAGTACAAGTTTATGCCCAAGTCCCTTAACCAGATATCTAGTTAGCCCACAAGTGCCTGAATGCCATTGATATTATAAAACCCAAGGCTTAAACCCATGAATGAATAACCATCATTACACTAACATAAGCCCTTAAATAATAGATTTATGCCATGGTATAACTATCCTAATACAGACCCTGGTCCCTTCTCCACTATGCTTCAGGTGAGAACATAAGGTTTGCGCCTTATGTATATTAATGTTAATGCAGTCGAGTACTAAATGTTGAGTGCCATAGGATTAGTTAGGGCTTATGCCATCCTAGAAAAATCCTAAATTTGACTTGGATAGCTAGGTAAGTTCATAACTATGCCCATGATAAAAAATCCTACTTTTCTACAACATTTTGGTTATGTTTTTAGGAACTTGTTAAATTTTGTTTCTATAATGGTGCACTAGGATAAGGATTTGAATCTCCATTGAGAACATTAGAGAACTAGATGGAATGAGTATAAGATAGATTTGTACTGAGGCATCTAGATTATAAAGGACAAAACCCAAGGAAGTGGGTCTAAAACCACTTGTATGATGCCTTGTAGAAGGTTTTCTTCTATGAACTACCAGAGCAAGTGTACCAATGGCTAGCTACTTATATGACCCATAGAAGCTAAAGCTATGGAAAACACCTTAAGTGGATGAAAGATCACATATATATGCTTGAGAAATTATAATCCACCTAGACTAGAGCCACAAATAAATGGTGTCAAAGGGAGTTGAACAACTACATGCTTGAGTTTGTAGTATCAATGTACTCCTACCTTGAAGAAGTAGAGTACAATTTTTTGCATGAGCCCAAAGGTGCATTTATGAAATAAGATAACACTAAACTCAAGAATATGATGGTAGATTATGGATTAAAAATAGTGAGGATGAAAGGATAAATTCCTCCCACATATGAACATCACGACATGGAAGAAAGGGATATGCAGGTGAGGTGAAATGGAAAGGGGTGAGCAGATTCATAATTGAGAGCTTAGGAGGTAGGCTTATAACAAGAGGAGACATAGACTAATAAAATATTTAGAACCTAGAAGTGTTGAGAGGACCCATAGTGAGTGGGAAGGGCATGGGGAAGGATATTTTGAATGAGACTCATGCCGAGAGGAAGAAGCCCTTAAATATATGGAATAAGTTCCATAATTGATGGGTGAATACTCAAGGTTCCTTCAGCACTTAAACATTGGAGATGTGACAGATACACCTACCCCCTTTAAACCTATGGCACAATCTCATGCACTATATTCCCCAAATAAAAATAGAAGATTGATAACTAACCTCATTTTCAGCATATACTTTGATCATATTACAAATTTGGACTATAACTTTGTGATTGAATAGGTTATCTTGTACGAGGAGGTTAGTGAATATACCTCTATAACTGAAGGAACTAGCCCTACTAGAGAGAACATGAGCACAAGCACCCTAATTTGGCTAATGTTAATTATGTAACCTAAGTAACAACCTATAGGAAGTGGCCTTATGCCACTAGTCAGTAGTATAATACCACCATCTTCTACACCACTAGTAGTAACCACAAGACCAATACTTAGCCTAGTAACTGGAGCTCTTGGAGGACCAATGCCAAGATAAGAAATAAGAGGAAAAGTGCCCCACCCTAGCCCCAAATCTATTAAAATATGGTCATGTGCCTTCTAGAGTATTAGGCATAGAGAATGTCATAGAACATGTGCTCAAGTATGAGTTATAATGGTGTGCCCAAGGAATAACCTAGTCTGAGTGTAAGGTAATCCAATTCATGACAACCTTGTTTGATCATATTCATACTTGGTCTAGGAATTTTGATCCTAACTAGGCTATGGTTGATTATGACACTCTAAATAGAGACTTATTAGAGTTTGATATACCTAAGTTTGAGAAATAGAGTATTGTCATGCTCAAGGAGATCAACTAGGGATTATCAAAAAGCATGTACTTATATGATGCTAGATTCAATACATTCTTTTCCAAGATCCCTTATGATATTCTTCCCTCCTAACATGTGTAATGGTTCAGTGGAGGATTGTTGGTACCTTTTAGAAGGGTTCTATCAATTAAAACATTCATAGACCCTAAAAAAGTGCTTGAAGCTATGCTCAGGGCTAAGTAGTTGGGAACACTAATATAGGCATTAACCCATTCATGGAGGCATATATTGCATCTATGGCATCCTAATTATAGAAGCTAATTGTGGGTTGATCATAAAATGCTTGAAGTGGGTTATGCTACACTAAATATGAGATGGAGGGTCATAATAGAAATAAATACCCTTAGAGGAATGTATACACACTACTTATCAATGGTGAATTTTGTCATGAGGTACATGATATTTACATCTTCCCCTTATTTAAATTCACTAGTTAGGTCGTCATAACCATCTACTACAAGTTGTGGAATGCCTATACTCACAACACATTTGACTACCAAGTAATTGATGAAATTCATTAAAACATGGAGAGGGGTATATGGAAGGTAACTAAAATAGTCAGAGGGTAGGTGAATCATTTATATCCTTTCAAACTCAACCCTTATAGACCCAAGTATCTGTTTCAGGCCTAGATCCATCCCCCTAGGTCTCATTCCCTTTGAACAATAGTTTTGAACTTTGATAGGAGAAGTAAAACCTATGGTGTCTTATTTTTAGCATTATTGTCCAAGTACAAATTTAGTTCAAATAGTCATTTTCTCTCAGATCCTTATCAGTGTCAAATTAATACAAATTTAGTTAACCCATGATCATTAAATCCCCTATTAAAAGCTATTCAAAGTCAATTTAAAACGTTTGGCACTCATTTACAAGAGAGAAGCAAGAATACAAGTACACTTAAGCAATTTTCCCTATTCTCTACATACAACCTTCCAATATTATTCCTAGCTTGTTCAAACCCTTACACCAATCATTAGCCATCTAAAGTACACCTAGTTTTGCATCTAGTTACATTTTCATACATAATTGCACCAAGCACTTCAATGGGAGAACTACATTAGCTTGATACCTCCTCAGAGTATTGGTATGTAGGCAGTGTGCCCACACACAAAGTGTGAAGTGTTTCTAATATATCCTTTACAAACTAACCCCTTATCTCTCTTTCTCAAATTGTCCTTTCAATTTCAAGCAAAAATAGCTCCCAGGGCTTTGGATATTAAAATAGATGCACAATGAGCTCCATAAAATTTTAGGCTTCGATATTTCAATGACAGGGTAACATAGACCTATCAAGTAGAACCCAAAAAAATTAGATCATTTAGATAATAGTGTCATAAAAGGACTATGGCACCAAAAACTAAGGTGTCCCACTTTTGCCACTCTTGTCCATTCAAAAAATGAAGTTCAAGAACCTGTTTTTGATACTGTCCTAGTCTAGTACCTAAATTCTTAGACCAAATAACACAAAATAAGCTGAATTACTTTTTTTCTTGCTCTCTTACTATTTTTAGAAAGGTCAAATTGCAATTAAATTTCAAAAATTAGTATCCATAATTAAGAATATTATTTACTAATTTTCCCTAATTAGACTTATTTATTAAATAAGAATAAAAATCCATTATTCCTAAAAATAATAAAACAAGGGTTATGGCCAATAGAATGATGGCTATGGGAAACAAAGAGGTGTCAAAGGTAGAGGTGAAGGATATGGTAGAGGAAGATTCCCATTGTGATCATGTTAAAAGTGTGAGTCGACCAAGAATTATTAGCATGACTATCTGATGCATCCAACATATAGGTATTATTGAGGACTACATACAGTTAAGGAGTGCTTTGACTTGTACAAAAGACTAACCCAAGGAAAAATGGGCACTAATAGGGGTAGAGGGATTATCAAGAGCAAGCCTAAAGATATAAAATGGGCTCCAAAGGTGTAGCTAACATGTACAGAGTCAATCAAAGTATATGAAACCACATGGAGTGGGTTCACCACTTAGCTACCAACTACACTAACATAAGAGCTACACTTGGAATATGGAAAACCAAACCACACCAAGTGAATAACATGGTTTGAGCCAAAAGTTATGCCCTACCCTAATATTACATGTTAAAATGACATCTTATAATAAACCATGAGCATAATACAAAATCTATAGGGAGAATTACATCTAGCTAGAAATCTAGAATCATAAGCTATTACATCACATAGAAATTAGAGGCTGAAGTATAGGAGTTGATAGAGATATTATTCCTCCTAAAAATGGATGGGATGCTTCCCCTACTAAAAACTTTACTCTTAGAACACACAAAGAAAAAACCAAGTGAAGTTGTTGAGCCCCACATAATTAAAGTAATTTTGTCACATATGGAGTGGGAACATGAAGTAATCCCTACTCAAAATGTAAAGGATGGCCAAGAGTTGATAATAAATTCCACCATAAATGGATGGTCTACCTATGAGGTTCTGATCAACATTGATGCAAAGGTTAATATCCTAACCAAGAATTCATGGGAAAAGATGGGTAGGCTAGCTATGAGGCCTTCTCCCCATGTACTCTTTATGGCCAACGAGACTCGAGCATAGCTGATCAAGATTTTTTAGGGTGCCATTGTAGATATTATGGGCATAAAATTCCATAATGACTTTGAGGTTATTAAGTTAGTTGAATAGGATAAATACCTAGCACTTCTATGAAGGCCTTGATGATACATCATCAATGTAGATATGTGCTTCAAAAAGGAATATATGACCTTCATAAATGGAAAGGAAAGGGTTGTGATCCCCTTTTTGGGCAACCAAGGACCCCCTATTTGGATAGAATTGATCTAAAGGATGAGATCAGCCATATATATAACATCATGGCACAAGGTGTTGAGAATCTCCATAATTCTAATCAAGGGGTACTTTTCTGGGAGGATGGGTAGTCAGCCTCATACACCACCAATGTCTCTTATGACTGATGGGTAGAAGAGACATATGAGGTCACTCTTATCTAATTATAAAATGAAGTTTAGTAATCTAGTTTTGACTTTGTCCTAGTCTTGTACCTAAATTCTTAGACCCTATCTTAGATGAGACAACATTGAATAAGCTAAGTTACATTTTTGCTTGCTCTCTTACTATTTTTAGAAAGGTCAAATTGAAATTAAATTTCACAAATCAATATCCATAATTAGGAATATTATTTACTAATTTTCCCTACTCAGACCTATTTATTAAATAGGAATAAAACTCCATTATTCCCAAAAATAATAAAACATTTGGTGAACTTGACTTACTTTGAATTTTGCACAAAAACCTAAAAATCATTGAGTAAATTATTTATAATTTTTTACCATAATTTATTGTTCTTTTTATATTTAAAAATTATAAATCTATAATTTAATTAAAAAATTATCATATATTTTTTTAAAACCTTAGTTTTCACATACTATGTCCTTTTTGCATACAAACACATTCCAAACTCTAGGAAAAATATATTGTTAGTTTTAGAAATATTTTCTAACTTTTCCTAATTTTTTTTAAAAAATTCTACAAGTTTTCTAAAAATTAATATAATTTTTTAAAAATTGTTATACTAATTTTTTAAAAAATCTATTCAATAATCCCTAGTTACATTAACTAACTCCCAGTTATTTTTCAATACTTTTCCAATCATTTTGTAAATTTTTATTTACATATAAACTAAAAAATTCAATTTTAAATTTAAAAATTCATATTATTTTGCATAAATATTTTTGAAAAATACTTATTTACATATAATAGCACCTATTTTCTTCTTTAGGTATCACTTTACATGTTTGGGAGTTTTATATCCTTTGTATACATATTCCAGTTCCTTGTTTAGATTATATCAGCTTAATATTTTCTACTATTATCCAAGTTGTTTTCTTTATGCCACCTAAGTTCCTTGTATCTCTTCATTTGAGATGAAGTGTAATACTTAGTGGAAATCCTCCTAAATTCACCTAGATTCTTGTAACTTAGCCATATGCCATGGATAAACAACCAACTCAAGTTCTAGTCATAGATTTTACACATCTAGATTACACTAATTTCAATTAGGATAATTTTTAGAAAGAGAAGTATGAAAATAACAATGATTATGTACACACCAATGCTCATGCTCCACCACATTAGACTACTGATCCACATCCACTCATTATTGATAGTTAAGTTGTACTCAACAAATATTTGATCCTCCAAAACTCTAGAGAAAGACTTAAGGAATATCTAAAGATCATGCACTAATTTTGCAATCTATCATGGAAATAAAAAATGTTAAACAAGTTAAGTTTTGCATCCCTATTGAGTAACCAATTTAAAATGACATTATGAGGATGACCATGTCTCAACAACCCCCTATAGTAGCCCAACCTACCTTTATGCCACCAATTACAACTAGTACATCCTTTTCTCCTGATGTGGTAGTCCTTGTGCAAGAGATAAGATCTCTTCAGTCTAAGGTGCTACATCTTGAGCAAGGTACCACTAGACCTACATAGACTTTGGATTATTTTTCTCTTCTACATACACTATTGGCATATCATATTGCTTCTACACCCTTACTACAAAGTTTTATTCAACACAAGCTTACTCATTATGATGGCATGGGTGATCCAAAGACACACTTGAGAGAATTTCATGCAGCATCCTTGGAATATGTACCCAATGATTGATACTTACAAACTTATTTCCATGGAACCTAAAGGATTATGATTTAAAATGGTTCTATAGTCTACCAAATTAGTTAATTCATGCATTAAATCCTTTATCTAATATGTTCTTATCACACTTTAGCATTAACATTGGTGATAAGGTTTCATATGCTCAAATTGATCAACAAAAATAATGACCAAATCAGCATCTCATGTACTATGTTCTATAGTATAAAACAATTTTACCTAAGAGGACTAATCCCATGGTAGATTAGGAGTGACAAGACCTCTTCAAATAGAGTCTTCTTCCAGTACTTCATGAATCAATTATGTTCAAGTGATTATCTTCATTCACTAAATTGTGTCATACATTAAACAAAAGAGAATTAAAATTCATTTCAATGGGAAAACTTAAGTATAAGAGCATTTAAGACACAACTAATAAGAGTAACAATAAAGTCCCATACAAGGTCAAGTTCAATGCTACAAAAGGGAAAAATCAACCTATAGTAAATGTAGCTTCAAAGCCTCCTTAGTGTATAGTTTTATCAGCACCCCCTTGGTGTACTTTCTCACATCTTTCAGCTCCTCCATCCAGGGGTTTACAATAAATTTTGGATTGTAATATCATATCTCTCCATCCTATTCAGGAAGTTGATCCACCCAAACCTCTTCCTAAGGGGTATGATTAATAGTCATTTTTTAATTACCATAGGGCACTAGGCCACATTTCAAATAGATGCATTAGTTTGAAACATAAGATATAGGACTTGATAGATGACAACCTATTTGATCTTGGCACTTTAGTTGAGCATCTATAGGCAAAACCAACAGATGATAAATCTTTAAAAAATCTTCTCAAATCCATTTCCATAGCATTCAAAATAGGATATAGGGGAGACATCAGGGGTTCACCACACATATTATGCACATCCACCACCTATTACATACCAAGAACCTTTAGTTGAGTCACATATTTTAAGTGGTATGATTGGTGTGTATGAGTCTAGAGCTCCAGCTCAACCTTTGATATCCTTCTTAGATCAAGAGATTGTGGAGGATAATTTAGATTACAATGCACTCTTTATCAGAGCACATATTCATAATCAACCCATCTATAGTGTTATCAGCGATAATGGTTCCAATGTTAACATGTGCACCATTACATTATTATAACATTTGGGCTATTTAAATTAGGATATCACCCTGATAGATATAGTTATTAGTGGATTCATTGGGCACATATAGAGTTCATTGGGTGAGATTGTATTTCCTTTACAGATTGTTCTAACACATGTGACCACACATTTCACTATAGTTCCCAATGTAAGAGTTTTTGATATGTTACTTGATTTCCCATGGATTTAAAAAATACAAGTAGTACAATCTATAGTTCATAGTTGCATGAAATTCATTCACACTAATTAGGTTATTATAGTTGGTGGTGCTCCATATGAGTTACACTATCCACTTTAGAGCCATTTACTTTTTAGTCACTAGTTATAGCTTCTTCACTAATTTTAGTTTCCCCACCGATTATAGTTCTTCATCTAGTACATATTCAAACATGATTGACACATGCATCGATAGTATAGAGAGTTCATATACCACCATAACTTTGGGATTCTAGATAGCTTCCAGATACATTTTTCACACCTAGAGTAGTTTCATTGAAATATTATGGGTCTACACATAAAGCACATGTTTAAAGAACATCTCCTACTTCTAGATGGGTCCCTAAGATCCCTACAATTACATTCACTTCTCATAATTATAGAAGGATCCCAAAACCAGTTTCAACTTTAGAGATTTTAGAGTATCTACAACATATATAGATTTTAGATCCACAGTCTTAGCATTTTCATCATACTTCACATTCATGAATGATTCCATGCCTTGATATACGACACCATGATAGGGAGTCTCCCATGAGACTCATTGGTTAGTATCATCCTATCCTAGCATACTTGTACATATTCTCTTTTGCTTGATAGTACATAGCTTATATAAAAATACAAAAACAATAAAAAAATAAAAAAATATAAAAGCAATATAAAATTCAAAAATACCAAAAATATTTTTATTATATGAATCATCCATGATTTACATTACTAATATTATCTTAGGACTTACATTTGATATTTCATGTTATTATTTTTCAATTATCTACATTTCCATGCTTCACTTGATCTTTTTTGAGTGTGTGCAGTGACATCCATCTACTTGATTACTTCACTCTACCCACTGAGGGGGTATTCCTACTTATACATTCAAGACACACATCGATATACATACCCACTAGGGGAATCTTATATATGACAAAACCATCTAGGTTATGTCAGTTTTACACTACACACTCTGAGTTATCATACTAATGTACATTACTTACCATATTACATAGATTACTATATCAAAATTTCAGTAGTATCTAGCACTTGTGTATCTCTTAGCATATACCTAGTCTTATACTAAATGTATCTTGAATACTTTCAATCTTGCTTTGATTATTTATATATGATTATACCTTTCTAATTTTTACATTCTTTCCTTTCTTGATGTATGTAGCTAGATAAGACTGCATTTCTAGTTTTAGTTTTATTTCTTATATGTGCCTTAAGAAATCTACAAATGACCTTTAATTCTATTCATGTGTGTGTACCTTTGGAAATTTTACAATTTACCTTGCTTGTACTCTTCTATGTGCTTATGTCCCTCATGCCAATAATTGTTTGTTTCAAATTTTATGTGAATGTGGCATTTGAACATGCTTTGTATGTTTGATTTCTAGTTTGAGTGACATGTGCCCATATTACTTATTTTCATGTTCCCTTGGCAAACCCTATATGATTATTTATTTTTTCTCCATGTGCTTATTTTCTTGATTGATTTTTTGATTTTTATGATGCCATGATCCATATCATGCATTTTCCTAGCTTTCTTGGATGCCATAATGGACATCATACTCCATCCCTCCTTGAAAACTAAAAACTAACAACTAACAACTAAAATATAACATTTCTAATTCTAGTTCAATACATTATACATGATTTTACATTGTTATATCTATCTAGGCATACCCCTATTTATTTAACAATCTCTTAATACAAACATTGTTATATCATATATCTATGCAGCTTAACACACTTATATGACTCTTTTCATTTGAGGATAGTCATTGTAGGTTCATAATTCCTATCCTTAGAAGAGGGGGAAATAAACAAGGGTTTTGTCACAAATATAAAAGCTCCTAATAGTCAAAACAATAGCATTCAAATCACCCAATCTAGAATCTAGAGGTCAAACAAGTCAGAATAGAATAAAAAATAGTGATGATTCTAGATCAACAAATAGTTTCAATAGAGGACAACAATACCACAAATGGATAGTAGCACTAAACACAAGGGTGTCCTCATTTTGGTTCTCTTTTCTAGGTATAAAAACACCCATGTTTTCTAGTAACATGTAAATTTTTTAGCTCAGCTATAGTTTTTACACATCTAGATTAGTTAGAATTAGAAATTTCTATACAATTTTCTCAAGGAATCTAGATATAGGGGTATCATGCAAGGAATGATGACTCTCACTTCCAATTTCAAATTACATAGTTAACATAACTTATATATTATAATCCATGTTATAAACACTAGTGATGACATATTGGTCTTCTTTATTTTCAAGTTTAGTTTATTACCTAGGCATTCTTAGTAGTTGCATGCCTTACTCCATCTACAGGTGGTTGGCATCATTTCTCAAGTTGAACTTTCATAAAACTTTAATTTCTCAAGTACATGAGTTCTAGAGTTGGTTTTCACATAAAAAATTTTCATTAATTTTAGAGTGGATTTCATACAAGCCTAACCTCCATCTTTTGAAATGGCTAAGAGTGGCCTAGTTTCTAGCATAAATTTAGTTATCCACACCACATTATCATATTTTTAGAGCATCTATGGGCTCTATGATCCATCTCATATGACATCTATTATCTACCAATATCACTTCATAGCTTCACTTCATGGGGTAATAACAGAGCTAAAGGAAAAACCTTTGTATTCTTGAGCCACCTATTCAGAAGGATTGGACACATAGTCCATACATCAATTATCACATGCATGATCATTTAGCTTCACTTAGTAGGTGAAAATGGAGACAAAGAGTTAGCCTTTGTATTATTGAGACACTTTCTATGGAATTGATAACTTATCTCCATTTGTGATATAACTTTTGGTACAACATCATCCAACATAGTCCAACATTACTCAGCTTTACTTAGGATCACAATAGTTTTTGTATTGGTTCACATACCAGATGAGGTGTATTCATTCCTTTCTCATCCTTTTATTTTACTCAGCTTTTATATGTTCTTATTTTATATCATATATCATAAAAACTAATCTACTCTTTGTTCATTTCATATATTCACACTTACACAATGTGCTCTCTATGCACTATCCAACATTACTCAGCATCACATAAGGTTCATGGGTTTCACCTTTGTACATAAGTTTAGGTACGCTTTCTATTTTTCCTTTATCCTATTATTTTGCTTTTTTGCATCACTAGAATAAAGTGGGGGTGGGGGGTGCAGGGATGTAGTCATGTAAAATGCAAAATTTGGTTACTTTAATGTGGCTAATGACACCCAATCCATTGGACCTCCTACTTACTTACACAACCCTTATAGGCTTATCTTTCACTGATTCCCAATCATTCATAGCCTTCTATACTCAACCCTTACATACTTGAGAAGCTCTTTTAGGCCTGGATCCATCCCCCTAGGTCTCATTCTGTTTATACAATAGTACCCAACTTGGATAGGAGCATTAAAACCCAGGGTGTCTTGTTTCTGGTGCTATTGTCCAAGTACAAATTTGGTTCAAATGGCCATTTTATCTCAGATCCTTATCCTAATTCATGTTAGACTAATGTGAATTAATTTAACCCATGATCATTAAATCACCTATAAAATGCCATTCAAAGTCCATTTAGAAGGGTTGACACTCATTTATAAGAGATAATCAAGAATATAAGCAAGTACACTCAAGCACTTTTCCCTATTCTCTAAATACAACCTTTCAATACTATTCCTAGCCTATTCAAACCCTTACACCAATCCTTAGCCATTTATAGTACACCTAGTTTTGCATCTAGTTGCATTTTCATACACAATTATAATAAGCACTTTAATAGGAGAACTATATTATTTTGATCCCTCCTTAGAGTATTAGTATGTAGGTAGCATGCCCACACATGGGATGTGAAGTGCATCTAACATATCCTTTACACACTAACCCCTTCTCTCTTTTTCTTAAATTTTCCTTTTAAGTTCAAACACAAAGCCCTCCTAGGGCTTTGAAGATTAAAACAAATGCATAGGGAGCTTTGCAATCTTTTAGGCTTTAATATTTCACTGATAGGATAACACAAACCTACCAAGTAGAACCTAAAAAACTTAGATCACCTAGATAAATGTGCCAAAAAAGGACTACATCACCAAAAACTAGGATTTCCCACTATTGATGCTCTTATGCAATCAAAAAATGAAGTTTGGGAACCTATTTTTAACACTTTCCCAATCTTGTACCTAAAATCTTAAACCTTGTCTCAAATCGAACAACACATAATAAGCTAAGTTACATTTTTATTCGCTCTCTTAATATTTTTAAAAGGGTCAAATTGCAATTAAATTTCACAAATTAGTAACCATAATTAGGAATGTTATCTACTAATTTTACCTACTAAGACCTATTTATTAAATAAGAATAAAACTCCATTATTCCCAAAAATAATAAAATAAAGGTTATGATCAATATAATGATGGGTATGGGAACTAAAGAAGTGCCAAAGGGAGAGGTGGAGGACATGGTGGAGGATTAATGCCATAGAAATCATGTTATAAGTATAGGTTAACCAAGCATTAAAAACATGGTTGTCTGATGCATCTAACATATGGGTATTATTGAAGACTACATACAGTTGAGGAATACCTTGACTTATCCAAAAAATAGCCAAACAAAAAATGGGAAATGATAGGGGCATAGGGATTATCAAGAGTGAGCCTAAATATATGAAATGGGATCCAAAGGCATAGCTAGCATGTACAGAGCCAATCAAAGTGTAGGCAACCACATGGAGTGGGTTCACCACTTAGCCACTAACTATGCCAACATAAGAGTTGCACTTAGAATATGAAAAATCAGGACATACCAGTTTCATAATGTGTTTAGAGACAAAAATTATGCCCTACCCTAATCTTGTATGTTAAAAGGATGTCATATAACAAGCCATGAACATAATACAAAATATGTATGGAGAAATACAATTGGCTAGAGATCTAGAATCATAGGTTATTACATCACATAAAAATTAAGATAGCTAGGAAGTTGAAATATAGGAGTTGATAGAGATCATGTGCCTCTTTAAAATGGATGGGATGCTTCTCCTACTAAAAAAATTGATCTTAGAGCACATAGGGAGAAAACCAAGTGAAGTTATTGAGACCCACATAATTGAAGTTATTACATCACATATGGAGTGGGCACACGAAGTAAGCCATACTCAGAATGTAAAGTATAACTAAGAGATACTAGTAAATGACACCATTGATGGATGGTCTATCTATGAGGTGCTGATCGACATTGGTGCACAAGTTAATATCTTAACCAAGAATGCATGGGAAAAGATGGGTAGGCTAGCCTTGAGGCCTTCTCCCTATATACTCTTCATGGCCGACAAGACTCAAGCATAGCCAATCAGGATTTTGTAGGGTGCCATTGTATATTTTAGTGTCATAGAATTCCATACTAACTTTGAGGTTATTGAGTTAGTCGAATAAGATAACTACCTATCACTTCTAGGAAGGATTTGGTGCTACATCAACAATGTAGATATGTGCTTCAAAAATCAATATATGACCTTCAAAAATGGTAAATAAAGGGTAGTGATCACCCTTTCAAGTTACCAAGGACCCCCCTATGTGGAGAGAATTGATCTATAGGATGGGATCAACCATATATATAACATCATGGCACAAGGTGTCAAAAATATCCATCCTTTTGATCATGGTGTACTTTTCTAAGAGGATGGATAGTTAGCCTCATACACCACCAACATTACTTATGATTGATGGGTTGAAGATGCATATGAGGTGACTAGTCATAGATGCCATTTGGTACATGCAAAGTCACTAAATCCCATGAAGATTGGTTGGGTCTAAACTGATCACTCTTTGAAATGATGGGTCCCACACCAAGAGAAGAAATAAAATAGGGCATTTTTCTTGAGAAAATGCAAGCTTGTATTGATCCCAAAATTTAAAAAGAACAACCCAGTGGAAAAGTATGTCAATGACCTCAAAGCATATATCCCTAAAGAGATAGATAGAATGCACACACTAGTGTATCTTGAAAAGCACTATCACACATTGGTGGGTATTACAAAGATCTAACTTACCAACCTAGCCATAGGTAATAGTGGCCATTTGCACTAGATTCAAGATTAATGATAATTTAGATATCTTGATGTACTTTGGTGACTCTAGCCCCATGGTGAATGTGAACCTATGTGAAGAGACATGGACTAACTACGGCATGATGACCCCAAAAAATTATGGGTGCATGCCTTTTATAAGACTTTGAAGACATGGGTGTGATCATGGTATGTGTTTAATGAGGTGTACCAATAAATAACTAATTTGGAGTTCCTTGAGGAGAATTTTGTGTATACATTATCCTTTTCCTCATAGAACTTGGAGTTGGTCGAACCACTACAAGTAATTTAGAGGGTAGTGTTTAAGGACACCACAATCCTTGAAGAGTGCTTAAAAGACATGTTCAGGGAAAAAGGGATAGTGCTCTTGACTTTATTTGAAGAAAGAAATCTCAATAGTGACTCAAGTGAAGAAGATGATGAAAATTAGATGTAATGATACTATAAAATGTTGACTTCTATAAGAAATCCCATACATCAAGTAGATGATAGCGCTCTCAATAAAGAAGACCCCACTCATCTTCATGTATAGACAACAGAGGTAACTAAGCAAGCTGAGGACTCACACCAGGAGAGTAATGAACCATACCATGCACCTTTAAAGACCATCAAGGTAGATATTAGTATAGAAGGAGAGCCAAAGATGGCTACCCTAGGCACTTGTGGGTCTAATTTAGAGCTAGCACACATCATAGAGCTCTTAAAGGAATTCTAAGACTTGTTCTTGAGGACTTATCAAGATATGAAGGGCACACACCCATGCCTTGGGAATATGATCATAAAGTTAATCGATAATGTAAGACTACTCAAAAATCACCCCTATAGGATAAATCCCAACCTCAACACCAAGGTTAAAATAGAGATCAACATAATGCTAGCCACAAGGGTCATTTACCCTATGCAAGAGTCTGACTGGATGATCCTAATGGTAATAAGCATCAATAAGGATTGATGCATTCACATTTGCATCGATTACAAAATATTGATTGTTACTTGGGTAAATGACCCCTTCTTTAATCTATTTACTGATGAAGTCTTGGAAAGCATCATAGGCTATGATATCTATACCTTCACTAATGGGTTCTCTAGCTACCACTAAGTTTAGATTGAGGAGGAGGATAAGCCTAAAATAACCTTTATAACTAAATGGGATTTATTTACTTATAACATGATGCCTTTTGGACTAAAGAATGTGCTAGTTATGTTCTTTAGAGTAGTGATCATCACGTTTAAAGATTTTATCAACAAGTTCCTCAAAGTTTATCTAGATGATTGGATAGTGTATGGCCTCATTAAGGACCATTATGACAATATGTGCCTAATATTTGAAAGGTGCAGGTAGATTTAGATATCCTTAAACCTTAAAAAGTGTTTCTTTGTAACATCATTTGGAACCCTACTTGAGCACATCATCTATAAAGATGGTTTTCTCATTAATCTAGTGAAGATCACCATTATCATTTAGCTCCAGACTCCTACACAAAAAGACATTTGTGCCTTTCCTGGTGACTATGGGTACTATAATTTTTTTATAAAGAGTTATGTAAAGATTGTGGCATCACTAGAAGAGCTTTTGTGCAAGGATGGACCATTCTACTAGGGTGAAGTGTAAGAGGATTCCTTTAAGACCTTAAAGATCAGATTAGCTAGCACACTTATCTTATAGTTCCCTAATTGAATAACTCCTTTTCATATCCATTTTGATGCTTCTAGTTCCAAAATTAACACAATATTGGTGTAGCCTCATGAAGGCAAAATGGATCATCCCATCTTCTTTTCCAGTAAAAAGTTGACCTCAGTAGAGTAGAATTACATAATGATAGAGCTTGAGGCACTCGCCATGGTCTATGCTTTGAAAAAAATTAGATAATATATGTTGACAACCCCATTCATCTTTTTCACTAATCATGAGGTGCTCAAATACCTTGTGAACAAGCCTATTTTAAATGAGTGCATATGCAAATGGATAGTTCTATTCTAGGAGTTATAGTTTTCAGTTCTTATTAAGCCTAAAAAGTAGAAATTAGGGCCATACCATTTATCCTACATCAATTTTAGTGATATGACAACAACTATTGAGGATGACATGTTGGATGTGAAACTATACAAAGTCTAGCACATCCCCAAGGATTTAGCAGATATCACTAACTTTCTAACATCTAGATCTATGCCATAGACTATGACAAATAAGGAGAAGAAATAGCTAAAAATTCTCACCACCCCCTTTTATCTCATTATTGGAGAACTATATAAGCTAAGTAGAGATGAGGTACTAAAATTATGCATCTTAGATCATGAAAGAGACTCCATCTTGTGAGATGTGTATGAAGGCATAGGAAGAGGACATTGTGTTGGAGATGTAATGACATAAAAATTATTATAGTTAGACTTATGGTGACCAAACCTATTCCAAGATGCAAAGGACTATACCAAGGCATGCAACATATTCCATTGCATAGGAAAACCCAACCATCAGGATGAGATGCCCCTCATCCCCATTCTTACCTAAGTTCGATTTGAGAAATGGGTCATTAATTTTGTTGGGATAATAACTCTCACAACATGATGCATAAGTGCAAGGTATATTCTAGTGGCCATAGATTATTTCACCAAGTGGGCTGAGGTCATGCCAAAAAAGGACTACATAGCTACCATATCCACATGCTTCATTTGGGAAAACATAATAAGACTCTATGAATGCTCATTCAGTCTGACTAGCAATAGGGGCACTCATTTTATCAATAAAATAATGTGCATCATATTGAATGAGTATATGGTGGTGTACCATAAAATAACCCCTTATCATTTACAAGAAAACAACATAGCTGAGGCATTCAATAAGATCTTATGGATGTGCCTTATAAAGATATGTGATGTTGATCACAAGGATTGGGATGATCAAGTATCAATAGTAATGTGGACATATCACATAACCTACAAGTGCCTAAATAAGGCTACACCATATTAACTAGTGTTTGGTACTAAGGAAATCTTGTTAATGGATTTTTTAGTACCATCATTATAAATTGGTCAGTTAGATGACCAAGATTCACTAAATGTAAGGATGGAGGAATTGGAGCATTTAGATGAGACATGCACCCAAGTAAAGTGGAGCTAGAAGATTAAAAAAACATGCCAAAAGCTCTGACATAACACACATATAAAGAATAAAGACATAATAAAAGGATCATTTCTTTTGATTTATGACTCCCAGTATTGTAGGCACCTTGGAAAACTATAAAAAAGGTAGATGGGCCCCTATATCATCTACTACATATTGGAGACAAGTGCATGCAAGTTGTGCACATTGACTAGTGAAATGCTCCCTAGGCATTTCAATAGAACCAAGTTGAATCCATATTGATAATAGGATAGAACTTGTGCCATGAGATCACTGACTTCTTGGTCACTATTTAGTTCTAATTTAGATGACCAAAATAACATTTGGCATAAGCTAGATAGTATTTTTTGTTTTATTTTAGATAGTAGTGTAAAGAGTGAAGAAGTGGCACTTTGAATCCCACTAAGAAAATCTACTGGTACTTCATGCATAGTTTTAGCCATGTGAGTCAAGTAATTGTAATTTCTAAGCACTTGAGGATAGACACCTAAGTTTTGGGTGTATGAGGGTTGTTAGCTTCAGGCAAAGAAAGTACACTAGGCTACCATGCACCAGATCCTAGATGTAGGGCACTTTTAAGCCCCTAGGTAGACATTTTCCTAGCCTTTCATGCATGATTCCTTCTAGATGAGTTAAGCCCTTATGCTTTCTAAAGTGCTTGAGGATAGAAATCTAAGTGGTGGGTGCGTGAAACTCACTAGACTCAAGAGGAATATGCACATAGTCCATTTGTTTAAGAGATATTATAGGGCCTTTAGAGGCCTAATAAGAACTATTCTAGAACTTCCATGTATAATGCTAGCTAGGTGAGTCAAACCCATTTTATTTCTAGGTACCTAAGGCTAGACACCTAAGTTTTTAGGTATAAGGAGGTTATCAAACTTAGAAGAAATAGGAGCCAAGTGAATATGCATGACTCATCATGTGCAAGAAAGATAGTGAAGATTCACAACATGATCATACATAAGAGAACCACAAGAGGAAAGTCATGTGCTAGAGGGCCAGTGCTAGGGATTTATAATGGGTAGGATAGTTCAAGGAAAGATGAAGCACAAAAAACTAACTAATATAGATAAGTGCACAAGAATATAAGATGAAAGTGAGGAGGTTGCATCATTCACATGTGAGGTGTTGTTCCCAAGTTACCATATTCAAGGTGAAGGTCATGCAAAGAGAACAAAGTGTAGAAAGAGAATCATCTAAGATAGCTGGCATCCATCAAGATTTGAGTGGAAAGTGACCATTTGAACCACAAGTCACTTCACTAAAATACATTAGGAGCATTGAATAAGGTGATGGTGGAGGCATAAAGATCCATATTAAATGAGTTGGTGGTAGAGATTTTTTTCAAATTTTGTGGAATTTCATAGATTTTAATAAATCTAGATGCCACCATGCCATTAATGACTTGCATTAAATATGGTAGATGAAAATAAGATATAAAACATCAAGTGATAGACTAGTTTTAGTTACAAACTTTATGTGAACTTCAGACATCAAGCAAACTAGAGAAAACCACAAAACTAGAGATCCAAAGCACAAAAACCCTACTAGATCAATAATTTAAGCACCCTCAAGCACCTAAAGTGAATGATTATGAAGAAGGATAAATTGCAATCACATTTAGATTGGTGTAGAGAGGTGTGGGAAGAGATTTTTGTAGGAACTAGTCAAAAAAACATGAGTTACTAACAAGGCCACCATTAATAGCCCATAAAGCTCAAAGTTGAAGGTACAATGGTAGACATCATGACTATTAAGTGCCATTAATAATTCAAGGCTTCAACAAACCTAACCTACCATGCTTTGATACCAATATATTTAGGATGGGAAAGAAGTGGAAGGGATTGAGTCTATAGCAACAAGATCCAAATTGGGTGTGTATAGTAGTAGAAGTGGCCACTATAAGAATAGTAGTAATGCAAGTAGGAGTTATCACATGTAAGTCAATACAAAGGCACTAACCAATATATCCTATTAAGTGATGTAATTTCCCTAAGAAGTCTTAGTATTGGAAAATTAGAATTATTTTATGCATACCTTCCAACTAAATGAGTATGACCATTATACCTCTAGCCATGCATAAGACCTAGCATCAGATTGGATGGTTGATACAAGGAACAAGATGAATTAGGGAATAATGTTATTTGATGTCTTGATTTGAGATAGGTTGATGACCTCTGGCATAACTCAGAATTATGAGTTGTCATTATTTAGAAAGTAATAGAAACTGATTTAGTTCCTTACTTTGTGAGTCCATGAAAACAACATTTATTTTATGGGAAGGATCATGAAGATTTTGACACACCTAATAACAAGGATAATTGGGATTCTAGACACTGGAAAAGATATCCATGAGATGATGGGCAATGATGAAGAGGTGGAGCACATGAAAAAGATCTTGAACTATTACAAGGGGGGATTTGCATTTCCCATCAAAGACTATAAGGACCCCTTCATGAGGGAAAAGTGTGCCTCATAAGATCAAAACTTTACCTTGGTGTTAAATGGACCGACATCATAAAAACTTACCTCTACATTGCCTATCATATAACATAAGTGTAAAGTTTAATATTTCTAAATTTATAGTGGAAGAATTTTAGAAGAATTCACTAGAGTGCCACATGACAAAGGGGACCTTCAGGTGGGGGTCCATTATAATCTTAATAGTCATAGAGGAGATCAAGATACCAAATGGGGATGAGGACAATCTCTAGATTTTTATAAAACATAATGACTCCTCAATGTAGAAATATAAGGACTTAACTTACCCTAGTTATTTTAGTGAAAAGTATAAAACTCACATGATGGGGTGGTGTGAGAAGTATATAGAGGCATTTGGGCTAGAGTGTTGCATCCCCCAGGAGCTCCTCAAGAGTACATATAAGATGGAAAATTTTTTTGTGTAGCATTTTTACATGGTACCCTTAGTTCTAGTCGATGGTAACAAGTTTAAATAGTTAAAGATCCCATACACTTTCTTGGCCTAATAATTCTATGACATGCTTAGAAGAATCCATAATGTGAAACAATTAGATATTCTAGTGAGGGAATAGGACATGGAAAGGAACAAGTTGTAGTGCCACTTTGTGTACCCCAAGAGAAAAGCAATGAAGGATGAAGAGGATGATTTGGATTGCATTGACAATCACCCCCTTCAAGAAGTAACCATAGTTGAGCACATATATAGGTTATACTATGAGATGAAACTAAGGAAGAAGGGAAGCAGTATCGATCAAATTGATCACCCCCATCAAGATTAGTGATTAAGGCATGATAATGCCAACTAGAAAGAATAAGTCTCTTAAGCAAAAGAAAGGGGATAGACTTGAGGATATTGAAGAGTGCATAAAGTTTAAAATCACCTAAAGTAATGAAGCCTCTTTATTGGCCCCAAAAAATTAGCATGTGAATTTCATGCCAAATACTTCTCATGTCTCAATAGAGAAGAAAAAGAAACCAAAGTTCCCTTTGATTATGCCGACCACCCTAGCAAGCATAGAGGAATAAAAGGACTAAGAAGAGGAGGATTTAGGAGGTGGTAAGGGTGTGTATATTATTCCTGAAGAAGACTCCTCATCTAGTGAAGAAACTCCCCTACCACCTTAAAGTGAAGAGGAGAGGTAGGAATGAGTATGGAGGAAGCTTGGCCTTAGTAATATATATATTAATAAGGTGTGGGAGCTAGAGAAGAGAAGGGAAGAAATGAGGAAGACCAGCATGACCAAGGAAGGGATTGAGGGGGTTGAGGTTGATGAGTTCAAGGCAAAAGAAGAGAAGTGAAATGTGTAAGGTGAGAAGAGAAAAGTAGAAAATAAGGTGGCCCAAGAGGAAAGGGACAAGAAAGATAAAGATAAGGTTATTTCCAGCACAAAACTTATATAGGAAAAAATATCAAAAGAGGTGCCAAGTGCCCACACTAGCCTAGTAGAGGAAGCTATAGAATAGGTGTACCCTAGTACTAAAAGGGTACCTATAGATAAATAAGGAGATGTTGACACTTTAGAGAAACAAACAAAGAGTTCAAGGGAAGAATATGTTAGCACTAAGAAGGAACCAAAGGAGGTTTTCATCAAGGAGCCATAGGAAGGAGAAGCTAATACTGAGTAGGAGGAAGAACTGGATGAAGGGGAAAAGTCTAAATAAAAATCCCTACATAAGGAAAAATAAGGAGAAGGCATTGAAGAAGGTATTAGCACCAATGGGGAGGATCAGGAGTAGATAGTTATAGCTATCAAAAAATAGGAATTTGAGCCAAGATATAGGGAGAAGACATAAAGGGGGTACACCCAAGATGAGGACTTTTAGATGTTAGAATACATGCTCCCTAGATATTTTACAATGTTGACATGCCACCAAGTGTCCTTTATAATTTATTACTACATGGATGAGCCTCACTTCAAGGTGACAATAAAATAAATCCAAAACACTAAAAAACTAGAAGATGGGCATGACTACCAACTTGTCAACCCCTGGGATATAAAATCGATAAGGTTGGTTAATGCCCTCCTTAAAATGGTTTCTGAGGCATCATGTAAGAACATTGTTAATTATGTTCTCACCACAAAAATGAAAGGGTATAATGCTTAAGGCAAAGGAAGAACTTAGTGCTATAAAAAGCAAGCTCTAGTAGTTGACCTAGTGTATGGAAGAAGAAGATCCATCCCTTTTGCCTGGTATTGAAACTTCTAAACTTTTAAAAGTGGATAAGGTATGTGTGCTGGTAGAATAGATGATATTGAAGATGAATTTGGTACTGGAAGAGGAATAAGACCCTTGTGAAACCATGAAAAAAGAGCTCAACAAGAAGCTTGATGAGGTAGAGGACCTCTTTATAAGTCTATAAGAGCATGTAGATGATGCCAATGTTATCTTCTGCAACTTCTCTACCTAGGATTTAGTCATTGATTTACACCTCCAAAAGGTGAAAGCAAATAAGGATGCATTAATGAAGCAAGCATTCACTGTCAATAGGTTTGAGCTCATGTAGTTTATGGCACATGTCAACACTTTGAGTGCCCAGTTGAAAACCCAAGAGCAAGACCTAGAAAAACTCTTCCATGCCTTTCAAACAAAGCTGAGAAAGCAAGGAGCAGTCTTAGATGGTGGGGTTTGAAAATAAAAGGAAATGTTAGAGGCCTTCAATAAATAACTGGACAACACTAATGTGCTCACACTTGAGGCTACCTCTATGGAGATCAATTATGTCATTAAATAAATCAAGATCATAATCTAAAGATTTGAATATTTTAAGGTAGAATTTTAGTAGAGCATGCCCAAATTTTACATAGGTAAGGCATTGGGAGGTTAATATAAGGTTGGACTAACGTTTTTGTATGGGGTAATATTGGGCCCCTTTTAGAGTTAAGTAATGGATCCATGACAAATCAGTGAACACATAGGCACAAGGCAATCATGGAAGATTATTGTTATTTTGTCTTCTAGTAACACTAATTGATTGGCATCTAAAAACTCCATTTTTAATTAGTTGGCATTAAAAATTGAGTGCATGGGACAACAATAGGCCTTTAAAGACAAGTAGCTCCTTTTGAATCAAGCAACATTAGGAAGAGAGCACATAAGATAGTGATTACATATTAAAGACAATGCATAGTGGAGGTGGTGAGATGTGTACCTCTAATGCCAACTTAATGATCAACGTACTCCATTCCCCATGATCTTAGGATGCTTTTAAACCCTATAAAAGGAGGCTGAGTTTAATTGGAGAGGAGAGATGATATGAAGTAGTGAAGCTCTGGTGAATTTCTACTAGATATTTGACATTATCATTAGGACTTCATTTGGGATGGTTTTTAATGCTCCCCTATGTAATTCCCAAGCTTTCCTATGATCTTGGGCCTTTAGAAGCTTATGTCGAGCATTTAATCCATTTATATTGACTATACATGTATTTTTATTAATTCTATTAATGAAGAACACTTGTTGAATGTTTATTAATTGAATGATTTGTTCTATTGAATGTATGGTTGAGTTCTTACCAATTTCTAACTTGACTCATTCATGGTAGACCTATAGTTGGTAATGAACCCTACACCTAAAATAGGAATGATTAAGTATGGTCAAGACCTTATTCCCCAAAATGATACCCCATGCCTAAACACAAGTCTATGTCCAAGTCTCTTAACTAGATGTCCAGTTGGCCCTCAAGTGTCTAAATGTTATTGAGCTTATGAAACTCAATCCTTATTCCCATAAATTCACAACCATTATTTAACTAATTCAAGCTGTTGAATAATAGATTCATGCCATGGCATAACTAGCCCAACATAGACCCTGATCCCTTCTCTATTGCACTTTGGGTGAGAACATAAGGCTTAAAACTTATGTATATTAATGCCAAAATAGTCGATTGATAAATTTTGAGTGCCATTAGATTATTCAAGGCCTACACCCTCTTAGAATAAGCCTAATTCTAACCTAGATAGATAGGTAAGCGTGTAACTAGGCCCATGACCAAAAAGCTTACTTTTCTACAACATTTTTATTTTCTTATACATAATATTAATGTTTTAAATGAATTAAACCTATTATAGTTGTTAGAGTGAGTGGTCATCCTCTCTAAATTTGAAACATTATGTTAGATCTAAATTAGATATTGAAAATAAATATAACTTTGAAATGCTCTCAGAGTGGGTAGTTAATCAATTTAAATTTGAACCATTAGACTATATGAAAACAAGTGTCACTTTTCCTATTTGTGCTAATACCTAATATTTATATTCTAAATAAAACCATCATGATAAAAATATTAGAGTGTGTTACCACCCACTATAAATGAGAACTATTTTAGGGATAGTGCAAAAAATAATATTCTACTATTTTCCCAATTCCTAAAATGGATTATAAGTTATGTTGGATTGTGTTATTGTCATAAATAAAACCTAAGACTTATATTCAAAATGAATAATTATGAGAAATATATTAGATTTGGTGCTTGCCCACCTTAATTCTAAACCATTTCATGCATAGTGAAAACAAATTCCAATTGACCTATTTTCACTATGCCTTCACTATAAGTGTGAACCAATTTAGATAAAGTGAAAAAATGTTCCATTTACTATTTTAAATGCACGTGAAATGGATTACATGTATTATTTAATTTATTTTTTTTATACCTAAGAACAAAAAATTATATTCTAAATAAACTTAACGTGAATATGTTCTTAGAGTGGGCAATCACCCACTTTAACTGATTTAAAAAATTATTAATCAACATGTTTTAAATATTCATGCATTAGGTAAATTATTTGATTAATTTTTTTTTATATATTGATTTCATATTAAAAATGAATCACATTTATAAATTCTCTCAGAGAAGGAAACTACTCAATATAAATGTAAATCCTTTCAAACAAGTGTCACTTGTCCTATTAAAATTAATACCTAAGCCTTATATTACAAATTAATACATCTTAGAAAATAACTTAGAGTGGGTGTCTACCCACTCTAAATGAGAACTATTTCAGGGATAATGAAAATAAGTATACTTATCTTATTTTCAAAATTTCTAAAATGGATTATAAGTTGGTTAAATTGTATTATTGTCATACCTAGCACCCAATATTTATATTAAAATGAAATCATTATAATAAAGCTATCAGAATATTCAGTCACCCACTTTAAATGAGAACCAATTTGCACTTGCCTCCACTCTAAATGTGAACCAATTTAGGTATAGTGCAAAAAAGTGTTACTTATCCTATTCACATTAAATGTGAAATGACTTACATGTATTATTAAATTTGGTTTTTTTAATACCTAAGAATAAATATTTATATTCTAAAAGAACCTAACTTGAATGTGTTCTTAGTGTGGGGAAAAAGCCACTTTAACTATGAACCATTTCAAGTGTAGTGCAAACAAGTGGCAATCAACTTGTTTGTAATATGAGTGCAATAGGTACCAATTAAATTATTTTGTTGTTAGTTAATGATTTTATATTAAAAATGAATCATAATTTTGAATTCTCATAAAGTGGGCATCCACCCACTCTAAATGTGAATTCTTGCTAAAAAATGTCACTTGTCCTATTTTCTCTAAGACCTAAGCTTTATTTTAGAAATGAATCCATCTTTGGAATTTTTTTAGGGTGGGTGAAAACCCACTATAAATGAGAATCATTATAGGGAGAGTGAAAAAAATCATACTCGTCTTATTTTCACAATGCCTGAAATGGCTTAGAAGTTATGTTGAATTGTATTTTTGTCATACCTAACACACAAGATTTATATTAAAATTGAATTAATTCTCAAAAAAATATCAGACTAAGTGGTTTCCCATTATAAATGTGAATCATTACATACATATTTTACACAAATTTAATTCAATCTATTTTCATTATGCTTCCACTTTAAATGTGAACCTATTCAAATATTGTGTAGAAAATTATCACTTATCTTATTTCTATTGCACATGAAATGGCTTACATGTATTATTTATTTCCATTATTTTTAGACTAAGAAAAAATATTTATATTCTAAATGTATCCATCTTGAAAAATATCTTAGAACCCACTATAAGGACTGACACTTATTTGCACTATGTCTGTAATATTTCACATTTAGAATGGGCGAATGTCCACTCTAAGAAATTTTATAGTTTTGGTTCATTTTTAATATTAAACTTGTATATTCTTAAGTTAAATAAATTTTAAAATGGATAGTCTCCCATTATAAAAATTTTGGTTTGACCAACTTTTCTAGAATGGGAGGCCACACTTTTTGTCATGATTTTTTTTCCAATCATCCAATTAAAAGAAATCAGAAAATTGGTGGCCTCCTATTATAAAAAGGTTGATTCGATTAATTTTTTAGAATGTAAAACCACTCTTTTTTTGTCTTATTAAAAGTTAAATTATAAAATAAAGCGATAAAATTTATTAGGGATTAAATTCATTGAGTGAGGGATGCAAACTATTTTAAAAAAATTGTGTGAGAAATTTTTATTAGGGATTAAATTCATTAAGCAAGGGAATAAAAATATTTCACTTATAGTTGTTCAATGCTCCAGTCTAGAAAAACACTAAAAATGGCTGAACACCCATTATTAAAAATTTGGTCAAACCAAATTTTATAAAATGGATGTCCACTCCTTTTTTTGACATATGAAATATTTTATTACAAAATTGAGTTAATGAAAGATTATATTATTTATGTATATAATTTTAAATATTTTACAAAGAAGAAAAAATAAATACAATTAAACTATATACAAAAAAATTAATATATATATATATATATATATATATATATATATATATATATATATATATATATATATATATCGACCCACACACAATGGTTTTACATTATGTATAATTTTTCATAAACAAAACAAAAGTATTAAATAAAATATTTAGATTGTGTATCATTTTCAACAAACAAAATAGTTAAATATTTCCATATCATATAAATATTTAACAAGGTAATAAATTTTTTATATTGTTTTAAAACCATTTTTTAAATATTGTATTTTGATTCATTAAGATGGACAAATCATAAACATAAATAAAAATAAGATAGTAACTATTTTATATGGTAGATACTCTTTTGCAACATATAAAATTCATGATTTTCAAGAAAAAATAAATTTTAATTAAAAAAATAGAAAATGAGTGAATATTCAACAATTATCATTCTATAGAGTACAAACTCATTTCTATAATTAAATATTTAGATAATAAAAATGTATACATAGAAAAAAGTTAAATTTTTCTCCTATGAATTTATTCATAATATATTAAACCCAACTTGATCTATTGTGGAATCCATCCTAGGACACAAACAAGAGGACCGAGTATTTAAGAGAGTAAATTAAAAAATTAGGGTCACAAATCACCCAAACATATAAGGAACCATATGCCAAAACAAAACAAGGAAGAGAAACAAGAAATGAGAAGAAACAAAATGAGCCAATCAAAATAAAAAAATCAACCAGCAAAAAAGTTACCTAATATAGAAGGAAAGACACTAAAGGGGGATATTTGAGGCCTTCCCCCAGGTCTTATAATTGGTGCTTTCTTTACCTACCAACTTTAGTACTATATCACCAAAATAAGGGGAGGTGATTAATGGGGTCAAGTGAGGTGTATCATCATTTTAAGTTCATTGCCTAAAGAAGCCTAAAACTTGAGGATCCTGAGGGTCATCCAACTATTTGATATTTGGGGTGTTAATTTTATAAACAAGGCCATCCTTGGCCACCACATCAAGTATAGGAAAATGGACTCAACAAATTTCCTTAATCTCTATCCTCAATGCCCTAAATTCTATGGCCTTATTCTTTAGACTTAATTCTAAGGAATGCAACCTCTACTTGGGTGAATTTACCTCAATCAGAGTAGTATCCATATAGGTCTAGAGAGCCAAAAATTTATAGAATCACCAAATTATCTCCTCCATATAGGTCTCAATTTAATATTTAACCAAATCCTTTTAATACAAAGAGTCCAAGATTAATTTATTTCTTGGTTTACTAGTCTTTACTTTTTTCATGTCAGCAATGTCAACATTCAACTAATCACACTTTAAACTTGTCTTTACTTTTATAAATGTTGAGTGGGATTTATGGGTTAGGGTCACCTATTTTCTCCTCTCTAGAGAGACACTTTTAAAAATCAATAGGATAATGGATTGGTGAAATATAAATACCTTTTTATTCCATTGAAAAGTTGGCACTAAATCCTTCAAGGAGTGAAAAAGTAAAAAGGGGATGCTAGTTTTATAAATATCCTTAAAGTGATTAAGCAACATGAAGTGATGAGAGTGAAAAATGTTAAATTTATAATCCATGGTTAAATACATCATGACTCACTTACATACCTATGACCAAGCCAATGAGAGGTCAATGTGCCTAAAATGTTTAGTGACCTCCTTAGCTTTTTCAAAAAAGTCAAAAAATTTAGAAACCCACTCATCCTTCATGTTATTATTATTTTAATGTTTGAGGTCATGAAAACTTAATCTCATAACTTCTATGATGAATTCCTTAAAGATATCCATTTACATGCCCCTCATTACAACCAACCTTTCTTTCTAGGCAATAAAAAAGTTTCTTGATAGAATGGAATCATGTCCAATAGTTTTCAACATAAATTGGGTGAGGCCTCCTTTTTCAAAAATTATCCATATGAGCATATTATTATTTTTGATTTTAAAACAATACTTATTCTCAATTATTCCCATCCCCAATTTAATATTATCCCCCTATTGGGAATGATGTTCAAATATAGCATATTTGCCTCTCTTAATCCTAAAGGAATCCTCATGAAAATACATGTAAGACCTAACAAAGAATAAATTAACTTGATATTAACCATAAAGTATAAAGAGCATAGTGAAAAAAAGGGAGCTCATAGACAACACTTAAAAAAATTAAGACCAAAATAATTAAATGAACATCAAAGAAGATAATTATAACATGACCAACTTGGGGAAGATCACTCAGCGTAATAAGGTAATGATTAAAATGTGAGGGGAACCAAGCCCTAAAAGGGAGCACCACATCATGATTTAACATGGAAAGATGAGATGACAGTGAATTTACCATGAGTAAATAAATCATGACGAGAAAAGGGAATATAATGAAAGGAATGGTCAAATTAGTTTTGCCAAAAAAAGGATCAATGTAGTACACCTCAACAAAATATAATGCAATAAATGTAATCAAGAAAAGGGTCATAACAAAGTAAATACCACTAAAAAAAATTAAAAAATAAAAGGCTCAACTAGAAAAGTGATTCATTTAACAAAGCCAAATAAAAGAGAGAAAGTAAGGAAAAATGACTTAGTAGAAAGACAAATGGTATTAAGAGAATAAACCCACTCAAATCCTAGTAGTGGAATACACATAAGCCCCCTAAATTCCAATCAAGATAATACCCAAACTAGAGCATGTACCACCATGAAGAAAGACAAAGTTTTTAAAGTCATTGGGAATTAATTAATTTCCCCTCCAAGAGGGTCCTTTAAGTCCATTTGTAATTTCCTCCTCCATTTACCATTATTTATTGATTCAAGTCAATGGCCTCCCTCTCTTTTTAATTTTTTTACCTAAACCCACCTCACATTTACTAGATTTTAACTTCCTATGCTGGAACCATTACCCTAAACATAGTGAACAAAGTCCCAATTCATCCTTTTATTACATGTCTTGACCAGTAAGCTTAGGAGTTGGGGAATTATGAGATGGTATCTTCTAGTGATCTAGATTGAATTTAATAAGATACTTTAGATCTATAAAAGGATCATCATCCTCCTGAGAGGGAAGATTTAAACCTAATTTAATCCACTCCTTAGGTTGGTGTGAGACACCAATAATTATGGGTTGAGAATGGTCCTCAACCATCCTAACAACTCTTGAAGAAGCCATGAAAATAAGTTTTTTCATGTCAAGGTGATTTTTTACATAATGAGATTGGCTTGGTATTGTAAGACTAGGTCTACCACCATCCATTCTGCTTAGGTCTCCTAAAATATCCAATTTTAACTTCAAGCTAGAAAGAGATGGCTCCTTTATAAAGAGTCATAAATCTATATCAATTTATGATAAAGGGGAACCCCTAAAATCCTTAATATTATTAAAGTTAAGATACTCATCTAAAGGTGCCAAAAACTCATCACCAAAAGAGGGAAGCTTGATGCATGGGTATGGCATCCATAGGTGATTAAAACATGAATAATTCTTACAGGATCCTAAGTTTCTATCAATCTAAAATCCTTGCCTTCATAATCCCTCTCTATACCTTAGAAGGATATACTTTGGAATAGGTTTAGAGAGGGAGACCAACACCTTAAACTTAGCCACTAAGAGTATTTTCTTAAGATAAGTATCCATATCTATTTCTAAAGGATAACCAAAATCCCTTGAAATACCTAAAATGATTTCTTCATGCCAAAACTCTAGTAGGAGCTCAGGAAGAGAGGTCCAAATAGGAAAGTTATGAAAGAAGTAATCATCATGGTAAGAACTTGATATCTATTTTACAATTGAGACAAAATATTTACCCATAAACCTTAGGACTTCACAGAGAGGTTTGTTCAAATCATCTTTGTTAGAAAAAGAGATGAGAAAATAATGATTAGCCATTAAAGCAGTCTTCATTTTATGAATAGGCCTCTAAGTTATGATTGCTTAGTTACTGAACTATTCCACACTTGGTTGAAATCCATTTCATCTAGATAGTAATGAGAGATCTAATTGATCTTTCACTTCTTCACCACTAAATCTAGAATTGAGAGATAACCCCATCCTTAGAATCTACTAAAAATAGCTCCATGTTATTATTTTCATTATCTATAGTTCCTATGAATTTGTTATCAGTATTCATGTATAAAATAAAATGTTTTATTAAATTTCTATCATAATAGTTATAATAATAGAAAACACACATGAAATAGATATTTTATAGGGAAGCATCTATAAAATGAAATATCTGAATTAAATTTGTTAAAAAATAGTTATAAATATAAAAAATATATTATAAATGAAACTTAAAAATTATTTTAAACTTAATTATGTAAATTTACTAAAAATAAGAGGCTTCAAAATAATCTCTTGTTAGATGAAAGATCCATGTCAGAAATGGTTGAAAAATATTACATAAATTATATATTAAATTTATCTAGAATTATCTTATCATTACTATTGTGAATTTGATGCCCCTGCTCCTACTACTTGTTGAATTTTATAAATGAAAGTGCATTTATTTTTCATATAACCGGTATTGATTGTTCACTGTAAAATTTCTATAATAATTTGAATGTCATGCACTTCCTTCTCTTCTTCCCCTCATTTTTTCATTATTGTAAAAAAATGAAAAAACAAACCCTATATATATATATATAAAATCCAATAAATAAATCCCATTTGATTCAAACCATGACATATTTAATATTTTAATATAACATGCTAAATTTTTCTAGTTAAATTAAAAAGTAACATTTTTAAAAATTAAAAAAAAGAGATATAATACTTATGGGTCACATTAAAATATGTAGGTAGAAAGTATTAAAGTAACATAATTAAATTTTAAATATATTGTGTTTTAATTTACCTTGCATTAAAAATGTGACATTTTAAAATTTTGAATATGCCACGTAGAGTTAATTTTTTTACTAATATTTAATATATATAATATATTATTATGCTAATATTAAATGTTAACCATTATTACAATAATTTTTTCTTATAGTATTAAATATTATTATTAAAAGCTTAAATAAAAAATTAATATTATTTTAGACAATAAAATAGTCATTTCAATCTGAAATATAAATTATTTAGTTTTACTTTCTAATTTATTACAATATTAAATGTTTTTTAATTTTATATGAGTAAACTCTTTTGAATCCAGAGCTATGAACTAGAATACCACTTTTGAAGCTAGATATATGAACCAAAAGAAAGGGTTTCCACATGTCCCACAACCTGTTACACATCCAATAGGATATTCAATAGAGTTTAGCTATAACTAGCGCATAACCTTGTTTTGAATGAAAAATAACAACTAATCAAAATATAAAACAAATAACTATCAACAACCTAACTCATTGCATAATATGGACATTATAATTACAATTCACAACACCTAAAATGGATTTTGATCATATCTCAAAACTAGAAACATGAAACAATAATTGGACACATATGTAATAAACTTGATACATGTCCCCTTATCTAAGGACCATATAATCATCATCAAACCTTAAACAAATCCTAAGCAAATATTTCCCCACCTTAAATTGATAAACCATAGAATCTTGAGAAAATATTTGAATGTGTCTTTCCCAGCTTCCAGACTTCAACTAAAAAAATACCAATAGGAAGTTGCACAACTCAAATAAAACAAGCTCACATTATGATAGAGATGAGATCCATGAATTTAAAATAGGATCAAGATGAAAAATAGACAACCCATGAAACTAACACAAATCAAGATCAATGAGAGGTAAAATAAATTTACAAACTTGAGATTCATTAAAGAAACATATGATCATGGTTGGTTTCATCAAACACTCCCCAAGGACTATATCCCCAAAAATAAAATCAATAAAACATACTCAATAAATCAATCCTTTTAAGATTATATACCTCACTAAGATACATAAATTAAGACCAAAATAAAGATAGGAACTTGAAACCTAAGAATAGATATCTCACCTAGAATATTCAACATTGGAGATCAAAGGTAAAAAACTAGAATTGAGTCAAGAATCCTTCAATAAATTGTTATAAAAATGTCACCAATATTGAAGATAAAAATCCTAGAGATATACAACAAATCAACATGATTTTGAGTGATCCCTTCCCATCATCAATCCTTCAACTACAACAAGCAAAATATGAAAAAGTTAAGCACAACTATAACATGAAACATGAAGTTATATCACTAAAGGATGGTCTTGGAGATATGTGAGATTTAAATATGAGTCCCTTTACACATTCCCATTAATCACCCATTTGATAATAGGGCCTCAAACCAAAATAATTGGGAAGATACAAAAAACCCAACATAGATCATAACACATGGACCTTATAGGCCATAAGACCATGGTGGTGACCCAAATCCACCATAGTCACCACATGGTATAATTGGAAGTGGACCATCGATCTTTGTTAAAAAAAATCCCAAAATATAATAAATAACAAATATACCTTCAGGGAGATAGGACAAGATTCAAAACTATACATAAGACCATTGAGCTAACAATAAAATGCACTTCAAGATCATAAACCCTTCTCTAACTTGTATTCCTTACTCTAAACTGAATAACATCTACACTTCACATGCCAACTATAAGATGCTTGAACTAATGGATAAACATAATGGCAAACAATGGGTCAAAGAAGTACTAGCCATGTAAAAAGATAAAAACAAAAAATCTAAGTTGTAGACCTAAAGGACATTCAAAAAGAGAAATAGGTGGGAAAGGGAGTGGGGATTAGAATTTGACTCTCGAAACAACAAAATATTATTACAAAGTGGGTTAAAATAGAGACTAAAATATTCAAATTTTAATAGTTAAATATATATTATTTTAGTTATCTATTTATAAATCACCACTAAATTAAATGTTAATAAGATTTTTTATAATTTTAAATATAATAATTATTATAAAATGTTCTTGTTATTTTTTTTACATTATTAAATATCTAAACTAATAGTATAACCTATTATTGAATTTTTTTTACAATATTAAATGTAAATTATGATTATATTAAATAATTAAAAAATTATATTGTTCTAGTATAACATTTTGCAAACTTTATTTTATTTTGTAATATTGTAATATTTAATATGGAATGCAATAACTACATGTGCATCAATATTAAATGTTACTAAATTTTTTTACAATAGCAAACATAGCATATTATTGTACCATGTTATTATTTATTTTTTCACAAAACTAAATAGATAATCTAATTTTTTTTAAATATTAAATATAAACCAATATTATTTTAAATAATTGAAACTTATCATAGTCTCTTACAAGAACATTTATCAAATAACTATTATAAATGTATATTATAGGATTTTATATTGAATATTAGAATTATATGTATACTATTATCACAATCCTAAAATATTGTAAACTAAGATTATTTGAAATTAAAAAAAATGTAATTTTTAAGTAGAAGATAATGTGAACTATTAACTACAATGTGTTATCTTATAAGATTTAATGTTTAATGTAATAATTACATGAACAATGTTATAATTTATTATAATTTTTACATATACTATTATGTTAACTATTATTATAATATGTTTTATTATAGGATTAAATATTAATTATAATAATTACATGACCACTATTATTAAGAGTTTAATTTATTGTAAACTACTATTATTTTTATGAATATAATATATTATAATTTTGTTTTGTATAATTTTATGTGAAATATTATTATAATTTTATATTATAAAGTTTAAAATTTAATGTAAAAAATACATGTACACTATTGTTTTAAATTTATATTTTAAAATTTTATATCACTACTAAATGAGAACTATTGCATGCATAGTTAAAAAAATTGTCAATCACTATTTTCATTATCCTTAAAACATTTAACTTCTTGAAATAATTTTTTTTAGATCTTAAAAAAATTATTATAGTGGTCAGTTACCCACTCTAAATGAGAACCATTGCTTGCATAGTGAAAAAAATTGTCAATTGTTATTTTCACTATCCTTAAAACATTTAACTTCTTGAATTAATTTTTTTAAGAGCTTAAAAATTTTGTTATAGTGGTCAGTTACCCACTCTAAATGAGAACCATTGTAGGGATGGTGCAAAATAATCATACTCATCCTATTTTTATTGTTCCTTAAATAACTTACAATCTATGCTAAATTTCATTGTTGTTAGATTTAACACCCAAGGTTTGTATTAAAAAAGAATCCTTCTTGAGAAATCTCTTAGAGTGGGTGATCACCCACTCTAAATGAGAAGCATTACAAGGATAGTGAAAACAATCCTACTCATCTTATTTTTCAGTATCCTTAAAAAGCATTACATGTTATGTAAAACTTATTTATTGTTATATCGAGGTTTCATAATAAAAATGAATCCATTCTAATAAATTTCATAGAGTGGGTTTTTGCCCATTATAAATGTGGGATATTGCAGTTATAGTGCAAACAAGTGTCACTTACATGTATTTCTAAATTTATTTGATGTTAGAACTAAGATTAAAGCTTTATTTTATAAATGAATTCATCTTGGTAATGTTCTTATAGTAGGTGGCCACCAAATCTAAAATGAGAACAATTGCATGCATGTTAGAAAAATCTTACTCATCCGATTTGGACTATACCTAAAATTTCTTACATGCATTGCTAAATTTTGTTATTGTTAGACACATCACCTTAATTTTACATTAAAATGAATCCATATAGAGAATTAAAATATTTTATGCATGTATTTTCACTATAAATTAAATTTTGTACATATTTTTTGAATTAATTATTATTGGATCTATGTTTTATATTCAAAATGAATCCAACATAATAATGTTCATAGAATGCAATGCTACCCATTATAAGTGTAAACCATTATAGGTACAGTGCAAACAAGTGCCAATTACATGTATTATTAAATTTATTTATTATTAAACCTAATACCTTAGCTTTATATTATAAATGAATCCATTGTGAAAAATTATATTATAATGAGTGGCTACCCATTCTAAATGAGAACCATTGTAGGAATATTAAAAATAATCTTACTTATCCTATATACAATGTTTTTGAAATGGATTACATGCATTTTTAAATTTAGATATTGTAAGACATAAGATCTAATCATTATATTAAAAAACTAATATATCATGATACATATTTTAGAGTGGGTGGCCACCCATTTTAAATGCAAACCATTGTGCTTATATTGAAAATAAGTGTCAATTGAACTATTTTCATTATTCCTATATAGTAACAAATTCTTGAGTTTCTTTGTTGTTAGATATTTTTTTGTATTAAAAATGAATCCGTCTTGAGAAATATATTAGAGTGGGTGACCACATATTCTAAATTTGAACAGTTGTAGTTATAGTAAAAACATGAGTCACTCATTATATTTACACTATTTGTGAAATGGCTTACATACTTTATTGAATTTTGTTGTTAAATAAAACACCTAAGTTTTATATAAAAATGAATTCATCCTAACATATATATTTTAGTATTTATACACCCACTCTAGATACAAACCATTATGGTCAAGTGTAAACAAGTGTATATATATTTCATCCACTATGATTATTTGGTATACCCAGTTTGTTTACATATATCATCTTTTTTATTAGATTGGTTAAAATTAGGTTAAGCGGGCCCTATTCCCATATAAAAAATAGCAAAAGATAGGCATGACTAATCAAAAATGTAGAGAGGGACAAAAAAAATCAACAATAAAACACTCTACCACCAAAAAGATACTAAACTTAAACCAATATCCTAGTGAAACAAAAGAATGTAGAGAAGAAATCAGCTAGTTAGATTCAAAATAGATGACCAAATTTCTTGGCCATCAAATTTTCACCTTTGATGCTTATTTTCCCTCTAGTGCAGTTACCCATAAAATTTTCTTTTTCATCACCCTTCCTCTTTCATTTTAGGTTAGTAAACTTGGCTTCTTCCTTCTCCTTCTTTAGTTTCTTGTTATCTTTTACCCCTTCACTCTGATTGGTATTGTTTCCTTATGGGATGAGCTCCTCAATTACTATAGGATCTTTGCCAACCTACATCTCCACTATCCCAAAACCTAGCATCTATTTTAGCTTCTCAAATTCCTATACAATCCCATTACAAAGAAAATTTTGCATTATAATCTTAGTGAATAACTTGTCCATTAAGTGCTCGATAATGTACTTATTCTTGGGATTTGGAATCCATCAGCACCTACTGGATATTAGGGACACATAAGTGGGGATACCCATATTGATTCCTCTCATTTTGGAATCCCCCTAGGAGGACTCACCTCTAGTTCCCTCAAATTGTTCCTTACCATCTTTTTAGGCATCAAAATTGATTAAAAAAAGTCCTCTTCTTTATCCAAATCCTCATGCTCACTAGGAATATTGATCACCTCTGAGACAATTTTAGACCACAAAGGTTCCCCTTTCTTGACCAAAAGAAGAATCAAACCTTGATGGCTAATGTCCATTGATGCATTACCCTTGAATTTTAACACCATAGCTTCCAATAATTTTAGCAAAAAAAACAAGAGACCAATAGTGTGTCCTTTGAAATGACTGAGCAATATAAAGTGGTGGAAGAATATCATCATATGTTTACCCTCTAATGTGAGATACTACATGATTTTTAGGTAGACATCAGGCCATTTTATTGCTACTTTAGTCTTTGTGAACCTTTTTTGGGACATTGCCTTGGGTTTTTTATTTTCCCTATTGAAGAAGATATTAATGATATCCTCCTTTTTCTTCCTATACTTAAATGCTTTGATACCAGAATAGTCCATACATATTATGTCCCTGATAAGCTCTTATATTATCAATATTCCATTCCTATTATGTCCATAAATGTTTTAACACTAGAATAGTCCATACCTTGTATGTACCCAATAAGCTCTTTTGTTATGCCCCTAATAAGCTCCTCAATCCATGCATTCTATCCTCCCTATCTTTTCATCTTTGGGTGAATTCCTTAGATATCCCTATTTAATATTTAACTAGTCACTCCTTGAAGGTATCCAAGCCACCTTTGACCATTTTTTTCCAAACGTACTCATCAACTTTGATGTACTAATAGGATATGGGCTCAAACTAGTCATGATGACCACCCATAGTTTATTTTTACAAGCTTATTCCATAGGCTTCCAAATTCAAACCCTTAGAGTTTTGATGTGTGTTAGAATCAGGCCAAATAATTTATTATTGTGGGAAGCTAAGTTGGGTTGAGCATGAAAAATCATAAGAGAAGATCGGATAATGATCTCTTTGAATGTTTTTCCATCTATTCCCTTAAACTAGATTTGATTCATCATTAAATGGGTCATCATTACATTATGTGAGTTGTCCTCTATCTAATTTAATTAAAGGAGTGACATCAGTAAGGAAGTTAATACCATGTCATCTATAGGAGCTAGAATGAACCCCAAGATTATCCATCTTATCACCACTTTTATTCCCTTCTCTATACACATGCACCATCAACACCACTTTGAAATGATACATCAAGTATTTAGTATCATTTATAATCTCGATAATGTTTTACGATGAGTGAGTCAGCTCTTCTAGGCAATTTATAATGTTCATAGAATCACCTTGGATTTGAAGAAAATCTATGCCTAACTTGACATTTAGGTCATTTCCCCAAAGGGCTGCTTGGGATTCTACAACATGGTTTGTTTGGGTCCTTAGGGGACCCAGTAGGCAGCCCTATTATTCTCGTAAGAATCCCTAATGACACCTCCTACTCTAGTTAGGCTTGGGTTACCTTTTGTAGCCCCATAAAAATTTAGTTTATGATAATTATAGGGTGGATGAGACCACTTGACTTTAGATCTATCAACACCATGTTTATGGGAGGTACCTAGGAGAACAAGATTTAGGTGACCAATAATTTGGGAGAAAAGAGGGGAATTAGGCTTATCAAAAGAGGAAACATAGAACATCTAGTTTTTTTTCATAAAGGCCATGATTCTCTTGAAGGTTAAGGAGGGAGTAGGCCTATGATTATCAAAGATAATTAAGTTTATAGATTAAAAAATTCCCAAAAAAATATTGGGTAGGGCCAAGTTCCATCAAAATTTCAAAGGGAGGAAATCCCAAGGTGACTTCTATTGGGTGATTAGATCCCTAATGCTTCTTGGGATGACCCAAGAGAAGTTGGAAAGGCTGAAGGAGTGATAAATGGAGGAGGAAAAAGTATAGGAGAGGAATAAATGATCTATGGATTTATCCTCCTATTTATAAAGCACACACTAATTAGGGATAGGGATTCCCCTCATCAAATTTTCTACCATGAGGATCTTGTTCTAGCAGCCAACCAAAAGAAGACATTAATTTTAGGGATGAGATTTTTAATCCAAAGGACATTAAAATTTTCCTCAAACTCATCCTTTTCTTATAGATAAATATATATAGATTTGACCTAGTAGAGTCCACTAGGGTCAAATTTCTAGATTATGGCATCCTCTTTTAGAAATATGCTGATATGAATATTTTGGAGAGTTAAATGTAAAGCTTGGAGATAGAGAGTTTGGTACTGATTGGCATCTTATTTATGAAAAAATTTCCATCTTTTTCTTCCTTTTATAACCTCCTAATAATCACATACCTTGTGATGGATAGTATCCCTAAAGAAGTTAACTAGCTCTAAGTCTTGGAAGGTAGATGCTAGAGGGGATTAAATCAAGGAATCCTACCAGAAGTTAACTTTATTTACTTTTCCTATGTTATATTTAAGTCCTTTTTTGAGGATATCCTTTCCAAATCTCAGTGCACACCAAAAATATAAACCATTACCTAGACCTTCATCGATTAGGAAGGAATGACCTTCCCCAAAATTTAGGTATTTGACCCTAGTAATTTTAGTCCAAAAGTTGTCTTCCTTTATCACCCTCTAACCTTGTTTTGTTAGAAGTTCTTGGTTCATGGATCTCACCATTCTCCACCCCATTCTTCCTTTTGAGGTTGAAACACAAGCCTTATTCAAATAAATAAGGTGAAATATGAATATGTCTGTAGATCCTCTCCAAAGAATTTTTTTTTGAATTTGTTTGATTTGGTCTACCACTTTTTAAAGAATGACAAACAAGGACATGAAATAAACTAGGATGCTTTTTAGGGAGCTATTTATAATTTTTAATTTTTTGGCTTATTATAGGAGGTTTCCTCTCCACCTAGATAAATTCCTCTAAATCCTATCCATGAGGGGATTCCAAAATTTAGATTTCATGGGACTATTAAAAAGAGGAATGTTGAGATATGCAGAGGGAAGGTTTTTAATAACGTAGCCTTGAATCTTGGATATCTTTTCTTACAGGGCTACAAGAGTGTTAATGAAAAATAATGAGATCTTAAATAAGTTTACACTCTATAAAAAAATAATTTCATAGATTTCAAGGATTTTTTAATGTACTTGGCTTAAGTAACTAGCTTCCCCCATCATCAGCATGTCATCCACAAATTGTTGATGTGTGATTGGTAATCATCCTTTAATCGTTCATATGATCACATGTATTACTAATTATTATTTTTGGTATACTTAAGTATTTTATTATCTCTATTTTAATTAGTTTTTATTTTAATTAGGTAAAAAGTGTATGTTATATATTTCAATAATAGTTTGATTTTATATAGTTAACTTTTAAAACATGTTTGTTATGAGAAGATAATTTATCTCATTATTATTATTATTATTATTATTATTATTATTATTATTATTATTATTATTATTATTATTATTATTATTATGTGATTTATTTAACTTTGATAGTTAATTATTTGATTATAGGAAACAATGGTTTTGATTGCCACACCTCATATAAATATATTACATTCATAGATGGTTCCAATTATTGGGTGTTTAACCATAAATTGAGGTATGTGGGATATGGTTAAGAATATATAAATAGTTCAAGCACAAGGGTAATAAAATAATCTATAGCAATCCAATTAATTTCACACCATATAAATGAATATTCTAAATTATAATACTGATATATGCTAAATATAGGAAGTACTAAGTTATAGAGACGTTACATTGATTACAATACCAAAGAGAAATGATAAATAATTAGGTGTTTTATGTGCAATAAGATCTATAATTGAAATAGGTGGAAAGTATGCAAGATCAATAGTCTGTATTAGTCATCAAACTTTATAAATTTTACTTTTATTGTCATAGATAATAGTGTCATATCTGGGCAATATCATCAATGTTAGTGTCTGACTATGATGCAATTATCTAGTATAAAATAATTACTATATATTGATGTGACCAAATTCATTATTATACATTTTATGTCTAATTTTTGCTGATATATTAATATATGTCATATAGTTCATCACTCTTTTTAAACTAATCAAACCCTCTCTATTCACCATTCTTCACCCTTAGAATAATTTTTTATAAAATGTGTTAATGGATTCAATGTGTAGATCTAACCTTAATTACCCCTTTGTCACTAATAACTACTTATATAACCAATATTACAAAAAGGGTATCAAAATTATGTAGTTATACTCTATGTGTAGGACTATGTGTGCACAAGGGTGAAATATACTACATGAAGAGGCATGTAGTGATATAACCTATAAATTGAAAAATATCACTCATGGTTTTCTCTTTTAATGTTTTAAACTTGTCATATGATTTATCCTATGCTTGATATAAAAATAATGATGAATAGGGTAAAATAGTTTGGTTGTGTAGCTGATTGATTGAGCTTTACTATGTGTTTTATTGGTATTTTTTATATGATTAATGAGAAGGATTACATTGTATTTATACCACACATTTTGAAAATATCTTATAGTAGGTTTTAATGAGATAAATAATCTGAACCATAGGCTACAAAACATTTATAATTTAGATGAATTTTTGAAATTGGAAACTAGATAAGGATTTGGACACTATCTATATGTACCTAGAGAAGGATTACATTGTATTTATACCACACATTTTGAAAATATCTTATAGTAGGTTTTAATAAGATAAATAATCTGAACCATAGGCTACAAAACATTTATAATTTAGATGAATTTTTGAAATTGGAAACTAGATAAGGATTTGGACACTATCTATATGTACCTAAATCCACGCATCTTAATAATTATATTAAACCTGCTAATTAGTCTAATAACCATAGCCTTAACCAATTAATTAAAACTATTATTTATTATAAAATATTCCCTACATCCCATAAACCTTTTTTATACCCTTATAACAAATTAATTACCCATTAACCTACAAAATAGCCTACTTAGCCACTAATACTATTGTATTAGTTCCATTAGTTCACTTGCAAATATAAAATTACTATTTATTCAATTACCCCATAGATAACCTACCACTCTAGCCTATCCTACATACCTATGAATACTAAACCTCATTTAATCCCCATCTAATCCCCCATTATCCCCTAACTAATCAAGAAGCCTCTAGAAATAGAGAAGCTCCTCTAAGATTCTAGAAGTCTCTAAACTAGAGACTTCAAAATAATTTAAAATTCCTTAAAAATACTTTCCACCATCTTATAAAATTCATGTTTGGGCCATGGCCAAAAATAACTTATAAAATCCATAATCCCTCATTATACTCTCATAATCAGCCATTCCAAAGCATTCTCATACTCTTTCCAATCCACACAACTATATATGGAATCTATTTGAGTCATTGTGAAGCTCAAAGCAAGTAAACCACATTCAATCAATTTGGCACTAAAATACACTTAAATATCTTGGAGATAATTCATAAGGGATAAGGTGATGGTAATATTTCATTTTTAATTAATTTATTGTTACTTTATTCCCTCCCTTTGATGTTATTGTATTGTTAGATTTAATTTACTAAATATAGTAGTTTTTATCAATAACTCAAAAATACAATCATATTTTGGTGACCACAATGGTACAACCCCTTTAGTTTCAATATATTTCTTGTTAGAAGTGTTTTGATAGCTTACAATACTTACTAGATGAAGAATAAGCTTTGAATTTGATCAAATTTTTATGTATAGGTGCAAAGTGATTTTGCTCTATAAATCACAATATTATAGTAGCAGGTTTGTCATAAATTAGTGATTTTGTACTAACTATCATTTTGAATACTAATGGCTTATTTTTTTTAATTTTTTTAATAACATAGATTCATAAAAGGTGATTTTACTTCAAACATTAGGTTTTATCATATAAGTTACGATATTATAGGAAATAGTTTTAAGTCAAAATAATTAGTTTAACATATACATCTAAGCTTTTATGGGATGATATTAACTTGTTTTGAATTTAAGGATAATATAATACCTAAGTATTTATAATATTAAAATTTAGTTATTTTGAAGCAATATCACTAAAACATAGTCATGATATTGCCAAAGGAGTCATGATTTTACCTTCATAAATAATGATTTTTCTTTTTTGGTTAAAACCATCAAGTAAGCCTACTAACCTTTGATTGTTTAACATATATTTATCTCCATGTGATTATTTTATGTGTTTAGGAAAGGAGAGATACCATCCCTAGATATCTTTGTAGTAAGCACATAATACCACAATTACACAGTAGCAATATTGTCCTAAAAGTCACAATATTACTCTAAAAAATAGTAGTTTTGTCTTTTGTGATTAAAATAGTTATAATAGTTTGATAACTTTCATTGTTTAACATTTGTTTGTTCATGTGTTTTTTTCACTTATTGATAGGAGGATAGAGGAGCAACTTGAAGAGATATAAAATATCTATACATACCTCTTTTACTATCCTTTACAAAATTGCAACTTGTGAAATAATGATTTTGTGTAAAATAAATGATTTTACTTAGGCAATTTTGAATAAATATATTAAATAACTATATTATTAGATTTTATCTCTTTTAACTTATCGTAAAGGTCTAAAAAAAAATTGTAGCTAATATACTTTTCACATTGCAAGATCTTTATATAAATTTGGATTTTTATATTGTGGTCATAAATAATTCAGAGTTTTAGGGGATAAATTGTATCTTATCATTCTACCTATATTAGTAAAATTTTAAAAACATAAAAATATTTATAGTCACATTCTTTATCTTGATTAGTATAGGTGATTATATTGTTAATGTTTTTATTTTTTTTTAAAATTGTAGATTGTGACTCATGGTATTGTAGTAATAGTTGTAGTTTTGTTTAACAACTTGAAATTTTGCTTAATCCATATGGTCTCTATCATGAAAAGAAAACCATATACAAAACCAAATAGCTATAGTTTTTATATTTATTAAAATCTATGTTTTTGTAGTCTCTGAAAGCAATTTTGTGTTAAACTGACTATGTTTCTACATTTTTATAGGAAAGAAGTGGTTTTACTTATTTTTAACCTACCAATCCATTTTTTTAAGACCATATAAGGAGGTACTAGATTGATTTGATAAATTTTGTTCTTTTAGGAAGATTTCCTAAATTAAACATTTAATATTATACTTGTATATTTTTTGTGTGTCTTGCTTGATTGTTTAAATTTCTTCACATAGGTAATTAATTAGATAAACTAATCTTATTTATCTATGTACTAGCCCATTTTTTGGGATAACATAAGATGTGGAATCTATCCCCATGCACTTTATTAGACACTAGGAGTTTGTGGCATAAGTTTAATCACTACACATCTGACAAAACTCTATATTCTAATAGAGTATAAATATTAGGGACAACTATCATTAAGCTAAGTGGTTGACCCCATATAGGTCATTCATGAAGGGGAAGAGTTAATTATCTAAACCATGAATTATAAAACATCCTAAACATATTTGGGACCCACATGCCTTCTCATATCTTGGGGACTCCCTTAGATAACCTTTATATACATAGCATACCTATCAGCTAAAACTAACACTCTATTGATGGAGTTAGTATTAGCTCTTAAGTGACCATTAAGAAAAAATAAGGTTGATAGGGTTTTATAGATTATGTAATAGGTCACTATGTTATAACTTCACCGATGAATATTTTAGATGGAGTAGGGATCATGTTATACACCTATTTGGTTGACAAAAATTAGGGATCATGATTGGGCATGCTTGTGTGAGTGTTGTGTTAAGTCCCATATTATTTTTGAGCCAAGTTAGCCTAATCATTTTATAAAAAATACCTAGAGAACATTAGGACATATCCCACCTTAAAATCAAAACCAAATCATTCCATATCACTATTCATACCTTTGGACACTAAATATTTATCTTGAAACCAAAAAATTTAGTGGTCACTTATCATTCTCTATCCTAGTCGCTACTTTATTCAACCCATCCTTCATCAAACCTTATCAAATTCTATCACCTTGTTGGTTTAATATAGTATCCATAATCCCATCATCCTAGCTCTTTATACCTAGCACCCATATAACCATCACCTTAATAGTGTGAAAGGTATCTAGTCATCTTATCCTCTTTGTTTCCTTATTAGATTGAATCCTTATATGGTGTCTACTTTGGTAATATTCGGTCACCCTTGTTTTCATATCCTTGCATGCAAATAAAAATCTAATCACTTCTCTTGACCACTTTTAGTCTTGGGTTTTATACAAAATTAGTATCTAAAGTCACCTTCTCTCTCATCACCCTATATTGAGGTCACACCTAATCACTATTCTTATGTCACCTTCACCATCCACCATGCCTATCATAACCCATTCCCAAATTCTCATGTCACCTAGAGAAGAAGAATAGTTTACAAATGACTTCTTCCATAGTGATGAGGTTAGGACTCAATTTTACCAATACATTTATAAGAATTATGATCAAATTATTTTAAAAAACCTCAATTTTTTATTTGGAATTCCATTATCAAAGTACATTTGGGTATGTGTATTGGACCTAATACCTTGTTTGCTAAAACAAGTGATGTTCATTCAACATACTAATATGTGTGCAATAAAAACTAAAGGAGGTGCTCTAAGATAATTAGTTAAGGGTAATTACTTACAAATGATGATATGGGTAAGTAGGTTTCCTAAAGGATGAACTATGGGGTTTGGGGTGTATCAGTATATAATTACATGGATAAGTCCCAAGCACCATATGCAACACTTTTTCTTGCACATAGAAACATTTATAGGTCCTTAACCCTTGATAAATATCTCACTCCCCTCAGTAGGTTATGATTCCACTTGAGGATGGTTAAATGGTTACTTTTAGATTAACTGGGAAAGATAAAATTACACACTTTATGTTGCCATTTGGTTAAAATAGGTCTATGGAATGAGAACAAGGTCTAATACTATTTTGATAATTAGGTAAATGTCTAATATATTAATCCTAAAGTAGAAACCAACACTTGATTAAAACACTTGCAAATTTATACCAAATTCCATAAGCACACAACAAATTTATTATTACTTAAAAGAGATTATAATCATAGAAAAGACTAAAAGTAGAAGTATCATGGGCATTTGAGCGGGTGCTACTAGCTGAGGTTATTAGCTTCCTCTTCAACTTAAGGTTATTACACCATTTTTATATTTATTTTAATTTTATAAGTCATCTAATTTATTAAGCATGAATTTCACTATCTAAATAAATGAGCAATGACACAATTTATGATCAACTCCATATTTACCAGATAGAATTTAGTGGCTAGCCCATAATCAGATTTATGAAATAATATATCATATTGGAAAATATCTAATTCATATATAATTAATAAGAGGAAGGAATTAATATAATGTAAAATGTATATCAGCCAAGCATAATTTTTCCTATCATTAATTATTCAATAATCTAATTTATTTCAGTCCATAAAACTCACTTATTTCCAAATCAATTTCCATCCGTAGACCAATAATGTATTTGGTATTTTATCATGGAATGACTTTTTAGACATACATACATTTATTAAAATTATCTAGAACCCTAAAATAATTAGTTTCTTATCATTCATGCAACAATAATTTCATTTAAATGATAAACCAACTTCATGTAACATCATTCATAAGTATGATCATACATATATGAGTGATACAAGTTTTAGCATGAACAAGTATAAAAGGAATATGACCCTTAATAGATTTCCCACATAAACTGAGTACATAGTACCCATGCTATCAAAAAGTATCACACTCAAACAAGGATTTCCATTCATACATTAAATGAGTGGAACCCAAATAAAATCTATGTATAAGTATCTATATCCACATAAAATGACTAAACATGCCATAACACAACATCATATATTCATTTCCACCAATTATAAATGAATTCAATACATATATTCAACCTGATATTATCCATATAGCATTAAACATAAGAGAATAAAATACTAATATATTCTATTTAGTAATACAAGTAGATTATGATAATTATCTTTCATATTAACATTTTCAAGAAGATTAACCATCATTCAACAAGTTGAGTAATTCATTTAAAAAGTTAACACAACTTATGACAAGCACTAAGAAGCCATTGATTTGGATGTAATTTATAATTATATTTAATTCTAGGTAGGAAATAAGGAATGAAAACTAGAAAATAAAATCTAACACAATAGATTGTTTACCAATAAATATACATACCTCTTATATGTAGTTGATCAAGACCAAAGAGTGCAATGGTTATTCCATTCAATGATTCTCTCATATTAGAACAATAAGAGCCATTTGAACCTTATTTCTATTATTTTCATTTGTAACTAAAAGCAAAACTAGAAAGAAGATTTATGTATAACTCATGTTACCTCAATAATTAAGCAATGTATAAAACAAAATCATAAGTGTATGCCAAAAGGAATAAGTTAGATAAATTCACTAATGAATATTTTTTCTAAGACAACTTCTTGCCTCATAACCAATTAGACCAGCATACTTATGTATGCTAAAACATCATATGAAAAGTGAGACATGTACATAGGTAAGACTTAGCACTGAAAACAATATAATGCACATGCTAAGAGACTATGGAGATAATATATTAACTATAGAAAGAGACTAATGCTACACTAATCATGCATAAGATCAAATACATATTTTATTAACATAATAAATGTTAAAAACATAATGAACTACACATATAGAACAATAATCATTATCATCTAAATATCCAAGATAGTAACCAAGTGATAATAACCATGATTCAATTTAGAAGATATAATATAAATCTTAGCTTATTACCATATACTAACTTTATAAACCCTTTTTCTCCATTTTTAGCATGATCTATTATCAAAATAAGGTTAGCATATAATGATTACAATATATCACTAAACTAATAAAAATAATGTAATTAGTTTACAACTACACTTACTAAATATTCAACATGGAAATGATAACACAATCTACGCTAAAGAAGTATATGAATAACTTATAGTAAAACTATTATCAAATTCATCATGCCTATCCATGAGATTATCTAGGAGTAATAATAGCATGAAACCATGCCAAATAAACTCTCCCAACCAGCCCTATGAGCATAACCATCGATGGCCTTAACACCCCATCCATTAGCTAGATGGTAGGTTTGACAACTAGGGTTAAGAAGGGATTTTGAGTAAGTTAGGTTTTCCAAGACATTAGATGACTCAATACAATAATAGAACATAAACTACGTGATTAACAATACATCATCCAAATATGAGATAGAAATAACCAAGTAAATGACATTGTTACAAATTAGTAATGGGGATAGTCCACTATAGGTTGATTTTAAGGCCATATATATGGATTTATGTAATAAATATAGATCCATAAATTTAATTATTATCATTCTTGGAAAACCTCTAAGCATATGGTTAGTCTTTTAACATCCTAGCTACCAATCCATAATCCATGCTTGTAAGTTCACAACTATAACATAACTATTCAAGCCTAGTCAAAGGACTATCATTTCAATACCAATAGGGTTCAAATAATTATTAATGTGATAATAAATGACAACATTACACCATGTAAAAATATGACCAACACAATAAAATATTCCAAATATATTCACCCATTTAAAAATAATCAACACACACAACTAGTCAACCCTTTTCAATCATGACTTCCAACCATATATCATTATTTCCCACAATGATAAAGTATGATTTCCAACAAGAGAAAATTTTTATAAAATTGATTTAAAATCTAAGGGAAAATCGATATATGATTTCATGGGATCATCATGAGGTCCCACAACCTCATCATGATCCCCAATTCTAAAATTGAGGTTAAATGATTTTAAATAAAAGTAATGACCTCAAAAAATGATTAAATAAAAAGTCAAGCTGAGCTATAGGTTAACCCAATCTACCAAGGCTTCACCCAATAATCCTATACAACTTTGAAATTTTTTAAGATGCATAGGTAAACTTCCATGAAATATGTGTGTGTGTGTGTGTGTGTGTGTGTGAGAGAGAGAGAGAGAGAGAAAGAGAGAGAGAGAGAGAGAGAGAGAGAGAGAGAGAGAGAGAGAGAGAGAGAGAGAGAGAGAGAGAGAGAGAGAGAGAGAGAGAGAGAGAGAGAGAGAGAGAGAGAGTAAAATAAAAGGAAAATTATATCGATTAAATATATACAAAACTATTCCACCAATTAAACATAGACATCAAACCCATATAGTATAAATAGTTTTGGATAAAAACCCTTTAAATCAAATAATAAAAATAATGCCCAAATTAATTTCCAAACCCCAAGTTATAAAATGAAACCCTTAAAATATTTAGGTAAGATAATAGGGTATGACAACCCCAAACATGTATGTATAGGTTTAAAAGGCCAAAACTCAAAATAATATTGTGTTCAAAATATACATAGTTATGAGAGTTGAGTTTCTAGGAGGGAAAACAAAATGCAAACACAGTTACCAAAATGCCACAATATTTCAACAAGAATAACAAGGTTAATGATCCAATATATAAATAATAAGGTTTAAAAACAAATGACAAATTCATATAAATATACATATTCATAATATTCATGCAAGGAGAAAATAAACACACATATACCCCTTTAAATGATGAAGGAAAAACCCTCACAAATGAATAAAAATCACCCAAGTTGATTTATATGAAATTCCTTTAATAAACAAAAATGACAGAGAAAGACTTTGCAATATATAAGCAAAGGATTAATATAGTTTTGACCCTTGAGCTTCATGTATGTGAATGCAACATCCTATTTTTTTCTACAAATTCTTTGATAGAAAAATAACCAGCATTCAATAATTTTAAAAAAAAAATACATACCCAAATAAATTTAGGTAAAAGTAAATCCCAAAAGAATGCAAACAATTTCTACATCTATGTATTCCAAATAATAATATGCGACCAAAACTGACTTTATTTTCCTTATGTGTAGCTCAAAACCATCGACCAAAATAAGCACAAAAGAAAAAAATGTTCACTATGGTTTTTCTCCATTCCTTCCCCCTCTCTTATTCCAATCTACCAATCCTCTCCACCCACTTCTATCTACTTTTTTCTCTTCTTCCATCTACCCTATACTCCCATTAAATTTGGCATTGAATGCGAGGAGATAAAATGCTTCTTTTAATGTTGTTGACTAGCTCCCAAGGCACCAAATGTGCCAAAAATTTAATGCAATGGTCATAAATGCTCAATCTAGAAAATTCAAGGCATTAAAACTAATAATAAAATAATATATTCAAAATAACATAAGGTTTAAACCAACCAAATAAACAACATCAAGTGACCAACATAATAATCCAAGAGGGGGTCATGGGGAAGGGTTCAGTTGAGTCCACCTAAAATGTCCAAGTCACCATGTAAGGTTAATTCAGGTAGGGTTGTGGTGGTGATGAGTTTGTATATGGCAAAGATAAGATTTGAAGTTAGGGAGTTTAATTGAATGAAATAAAACTAACCAACCAACATGACAAACACTCAACAAATTAATTAGTAGTAAAACTAAGGTAAAAAAGACAAGATGTAATTGCATAATAAAAATATAACATAGATGTCTAATGGCATGAGACCAAACCAAAACATATGTATATCTATTGGAACTCATCTGAATACTCAAGAACTACTTTGATATCCTAAGTACCAACATCATCATTCAACCTAACTCATATTGAGTACTTGTAACTACCGAATATCTATTAACATCACCTAAATAATATGATACTGAACTATAATAAAAACATTAATTACATCAACTAGTCCATATATCATCAAGTTCATCAATTTAAAACATAATATGTCCATTAACCTACAATCAAAATGTCATCATATTGAAATCCATCAATACTATCCAACTAGATAAATGCAATGCAAAATTCAGCTATACATATGATAATAATAATAATATTCAAGAAGTCATTTAAAAGTATCAAAATGTGGGGTCATAATATCCTTACCCTTTAAAAGGGATCTATCCTAGTGACTATTCAAACAACTAAGCATAATGCAGTCTAAAAAGATGTGGATCTTCCTAAGTAGTGCTTCTTTCACTCAATAGGTCCCATTGAACCAATATTTGTTGTATGTCCCTATTTCATAGCTTAATGCTATGATGGTCTAGGATTCTCATTGGTTCAAACTGGATCCTTTCCTCTTCCATGACCTATAGGTGTTTTCAATCCAAAAAATGAGAGGGATCATACATGTATTTTCTTAATAAAGCAACAAGAAATACATCATGAATCATTGATAAAGAAGGAGAAATATCCAACTGATAGACAACAATAATAATCTTATACACAATGTAAAATGGCATAACAAAACATGGAGCTAGTTTAAAAGTCTTTCCAAATTTTATTGAACTTTGCTATGGTCTAACATGTAGAATAAATTTATCACCCATGTTAAAATTAATGTGGAGTCTTCTTATAGTTATCATAACTCTTTTGCTAATAGGATGAAACTTTAAAATGTTAACATATTAATTCTATTTGTTTTTCATATTCCAGTGATATATCAGGTCCAACAACAACCCTATTTTCCAAACTATCCCATCCAAGTAGGGTTTTGAATTTTCACCCATACAAATCTTCAAAAGATTCCATTTTTATTTTATAATGATAGGAATTATTATAATAAAACACAACCAAATGGATATAATCTTCCCATTTCATTTGTTGGTCCATGACATACATTTGTAGCATGTCTTCAACCACCTGGTTAAGTCTTTCTGTTTGACCATCCATTTCTAGGTGGTATGAAGAACTAAAATTTAATTGCATTCCAAATGATATAGTTAAATTTTGTCAAAGCCTTGATATAAATAACTTATCATGGTTTGAAATAATTACTTTAGGTATGTTGTGTAGTCTAACTACTTCTTTTATAAAATGTTCTAAAAACATAAAAGCATCATATGTTAGATTTTGAAAAATGAAGTGGCCAACTTTGGTAGCATTATCAATCACCATAAGTATGGTATCATGTTTTTTGTATGATTTAGCTAGCCCCACAATAAAATCAAGTGAGTTTATATCTTATTTTCCTCTTGGAATATCATGAGGGTACATCAACCCTCTAGGATGGCAATGCTTAGCCTTAGCACATTGGCATTCTATTCATCTTGCCATAAATTAGCAAATCATGCTTCATTCTAGGATGAAAATAAAGTCCTTTAAGCTCATGTATCATTTTTATGTAACCTAGATGAGCATAGTGAGGTGCTATATGAACTTATTTTACACAAAATTTCACAAGTCACCTAACTCAGGTACAAAAGTTCTATTTTTATGCCTTATAAGGCCATCTTATTCAATAGAAAATTTATAAAATTTGTTTGTTAAAGGTTCATCATCCAAACATTCTCTTACATCATGGAAAAATTCATTAGTAAGTTATTGTTTTAATATAGCATGTACGAAATTTGCTTTTAGTATATATAAGGTAGCAAGGTATGTGCATCGACTGAGCATATCATCAACACAATTTTTATTATCCTTGACATAAGATATGTTCATGTCAAAATTACTTAAATAATTCCAGCCATCTTCATTATCATGTATTTAAATCATCTTGTGTTAATAAGTACTCTAAGTTGTGGTGATCATAATTCACCTTAAAGGGCTTCATTAACAAAAAATGTCTACATTATTTTAGAGGATAGATAATGGAAGCAAGCTTCATGTCATGTATGGGGTATTTATTTTCATGTTCCTTGATCTTACATTAATCATAATCCATGACTTTAGCATCTTGATTCAAGATGCCTCCATAACCTTCCTTAGAAGCATCAGCCCACACCTTGAAATTATCATTCAAGATAGGAATAATAAATATAGGTGTTGTTGTTAACATCACATTTAGATTTGTGAAAGCCTCTTCACATTAAGGCATCCACACAAATTTCTTCCCTTTACATTACAAATAAGCGATAGGATGGGCTATGCAGGAAAAAATTTCCACAAATTATCAATAATAACCAACCAAACCCATGAAGCTCCACACTGCATGTGCATTAGTTGGAGCAAGCTAGTCCTAAATGGATTTTATCTTTGTTGGGTATACAAAAATTCCATATTTTGAAATAATATGGCCCAAGTAATATATTTTAGATTCATAAAAAATCTTATTTGGAGAGTTTTCCTTATAGCTTATGTTGTCTTAGTCTTTGCAAGACTAGATGAAGGTGTTGATCATGTTCATATTCATTCTTGAAGTAAATAAGAGTATCATCAAGGAATACCAACACAAATTTATCCAAAAAGTCTTGGAACACACTGTTCATAAGGTTCATAAATATTTTTGGAGCATTAGTTAGCTTGAATGGTAGTATTGTGAACTCATAATGCCCATACTGAGTTTAAAAGGTTGTTTTATTAATTCCTTCCTATTTAAATCTCATCTAATGGTGTAGACACCTAAAACTAGCCACCAATGGCTTCATACCAGACTTTAGATCAATTTTTACCAACCATTGTAATTTAAGCCTAAAAATCATTGAATGTCACAAATTTGATTGTGCATCATTCATCAAATCTCAAAATTTCATTAAGACATCTCTAATTTTGGTATCCTACTTTAAAAAACAAAAAAAATCTCACGTATTCATCTTTATTAATCATGCAACATCATAACACGCAATTTGGATTATTTACTATTAAGTGGGGCAAGTGCACACATAAAATCAAATATTGAAAGAGCTAAATGGCTAATCAAAATTACTTAACAAGCTAAACCAAATTAAATGCCTAGTTAAATTATCTATGTGTAATTAATGATATTATTAAAAAGGAAATTCAAAAATCAAGAATATCTTAGCTTTTCATGATTACCTTTTGTGACTTATCAAGCCTTTGAAAATATTTCAAAATATCTCACCCATGCCTATTCATTTAAAATCATGAGGTTTTGACACCTTTTAACTCTCTTGGGGTTAATTAACTCACTTAGGTTAGGTTTGAATCTATTCCATGTTTAAATTACACCTTAACTCACCTTGAGTTAGGGTTAGTTTCTAAACCTATAAATATAAGCCATTGCATATTGAATTTATGAAAGCTTGAATAGAGTAAAGTTATAATATAGGTTTTATATCAAGATTGAAAACAATAATGTTATAATGCCAAAATTATAGGCTTATCCATCAAGACATCACAAACAATAAGATATATCAAAGCCAAAAAAAATGGTGCCAATGAGAGAAGGAGATAACCAAACTCTATTTCTAAAGAATCTTTGGGCACAAGCCGAGCAAGCCATGAAAAAATCACTTAGAGATCTCAAGGAAGGTAATGGATTTTATCATTCTTCACTTTTTATTTGTGCTTTCATATGTATTTTCCTCACTATGCTCCCCCTAAAATCTAGGCTTAGAGATGTTAGCTTGTTAGTGTGTTGATTTCATTTATTTTTGTAAAACTAACACTTGTTATAACCTCCTCTCTATTATTTAAATTCCTATGATCATAAATGGCATGCTTGGTGGGACCTAAACACATCCCACATACCAAGGATACCAAGTTTTAACTCATAAATCTTGAATTAAAAACATGAATATCTTTAAATTTAGAGTTTTATCTTTACTTTTACCATATTTTTAATTTTTATGCTAACTCAGATTTATACAAAGATTGACATCAATTAAGAATAATTGACATTGGTTTTGCCTAATTTCCATCAGTTTTACCTAACTGAGCTTAGGTCTGTGTAACCATTATCAGTTAAGTTTAAGGATAAACCATGGCTTACAAAACTCATATTTTGAATATTTTTGGCACTCATAATTATTATTTCTTGGTTTGATAAGCTTGAAATTTTTAATCTAACCATATAATTACATGTTTTTAGGAGTTTTTATCTAATTTTGAGTTAACTAATGTTTTTACATTGTGTTTGTTTTTCCTTCAAGTTCATTGGAAACTGATCTCAATCCTTATCAACCAATATCAATTATTACCAACCAACATTGGTTCCCTATTAATTGACATTAAGCATAGGTGACCGATATCAGTTTCTATGTTTTTAAAACATGAAACTCAAGAGCTAAGTTTTGTAAAATTGTTTTCTCATCATTGAAAGTGATTTAAATTAGGGGGAAACTCTCTAACCTTGTAGGTCCAAGGTAGGAATAGAAATTAATTTAAAAGTTTATATGTATGAGCATTTCATTTTGGGTGTTTAAAATGAATTTAGCTAAATCTATAACACTTCATTGTGGTTCCTAAAAAGAATTTCTAAGTCTTGAAAAATTCATTTTGGTGCTAAAAATAATTGCTGAAATCTTGAACGTTGGATTTTAGTGCTTAAAAGGAACCTAAAATAGCTAACTCTCAAACACTTTATTTTGGTTCCTAAAATGAATTTGTTAATTCTTGAACATTTCATTTTTAGTGCTAAAAATGAACATAGGTGTTTTAGATTTATTTGTTTTTTGAAAATTCTTAATTTTTTTTCAAAAAATCCAAGGGACCAAGGAACTTAATCGTACATCTCAATTTGGTTCCTAAAATAAACATTCCTTTAGATTGCAAATCCTTGAAAGTGTTTATTACTTGTTTGTTTGATTGTGAAAAATTAAGAGTATGTGTATGCTCTCCCCCATCCCCTATAATGAACTTAGGGGAACAAAAGTTCTATTTCACTTATAATTTGTGCCTAGTCCAAGGTGTGGAAATAATGTTGTCTAGGCTCTCCCCAAAACCTATATAGTTTGGGTGATCTTAAAACAACCTCTAAATTATTTCCACTTAGTATTTTATTTCATGTAATTTTGCTTGTGAAGGGGATTTTATAGCTTCTTCATGAGTTATTTAGGGAATCATTAACCTAAGATTCCATCTCCTATTATTAATTCAACTGTGCTCCATGCTGGGGTATATAAATTTGGTCATGCATATTACAAGCCAGGGGTTGAGTGGATAACCTCTCCTTTTGTAATGAAAACTTGAGTCAGGTCTAGTTAACTAAGGGATTCCACTAAATATTCCATGTATGAAATCATTATGTAAAGGAATAGACCCTTACATAGTAATTTAACCAATATGAACTCAATTTATGTGAAGCATCTCTAGCATTAGCCATGCTTGGGACCAATCTAGAAATTCAAAAACTATAGTTTTAATCAACCCCATTTGACCAACCTTGTTAATTATAGGATCTAGGATGTTACATTTAGATGTTATGTCATTTCATCCTTTTATTGCTTAGTATTTTAAGTCTAAAACCATTTGTTTGTTATGCCACATCATACTTAGTTTTGATTATACACCACTCTTTTATTTGAGGAGGTGTTATGTTGGCCATTTTGTTACACACCTTTACCCTAAAACTTTTACCAAACTTTTTGTGTGTGTGTGTCACTTGGTTGAAATGGGTACCATTACACTACCCAAATCATTTTAATCTTTTATGCTTTTTGAGTGTTGAAACAACTATTTATTACATATTTAAAGCATGATAATGTCATTACACTACTCAAATCTATTTCATACACTTATGTTACTTGTGCCAAATGCCATGTATGTCTTTTGAATTTATGTCTTTTGTCATTATGCCATTTCATGTTGTCTAGCTTATTGTTTGTTTGAAGATGCCTAGTTTCCTAAGTTGAGTTTTTAATTAACCTTTCCAAGTTCAAATTCAAACATTGATTGATTTCTAATTATGCCTTGATTAATTGGGGCTTAAATGCCATCTTTATATTTTGGTTTGTGTAAATTAGGTTAATTCATTGCCCAACTTTGAAAACTATTGCTTACATCTTTACCTAGTGATGTTATGCCATTCAATTTTGTCTAGCCTATTTGTTTAAAAGATCCTAGTTTTCATTATTATTTATGCCTTTATTAGGGAGAACACAACTTATCTATTCATATGACTTTTGTATTATGCCTTATGTCAAGACAAATCTTATGTTTGATTCCATATGCTGAGTCTATTTCAAAGTGTTCCAAGTTTGTTAGATTAAACTCTCACCTTTGTTTAAAGTCTAGATTTTAATGTCATGTTTGGCAAAAATTCCTAGCACATGCCTTTCTTGAGCTTAGCTTTTGATGCCACATTTGGCCAATAGACCTATTAAATTTTATCTAACTATATTAGACCTATTTGGAACACTTTATCCCTAGAGTTTAGCACGTTAGTTTTTATTCAAACACTTGACCTTTTGTGTGTGAGATATTTGATGTTAGACATATGACGTTAGATTGTTTTATACCAAGTTTTAACTTCTATCACCTTGGATTTTCACCCTTTGAGGATATAAAAACATCTCCTCATCCAAGTTGCACAATGTAATCACCTCTAGGCTTATGGGTAGCCTAAGGAATGAGGTGAATCTCTAGATGGGGCTAGTTCCCTTGATATACCACTTAAGATTATAATTAATACTAATTTTGGGGGGTGAAAAGTGGGAGAGATAAATGAAATAAAACTAACATAATATAGGTAATACACCAAATATATTTATGACATCCAACTATATGCATATTACACTTGAAATCAAAGGACAAACTAAACATACACCCTCCAATCTATGTCTTCTTACATCGATGTTACATTATTGGGTTATGGATGAATGTGAAAAGATATGAGTACTAGACAAGATTCCTTTAATGACACTAATTAATAGACTAAATAACTTATACTTTTACATTTCTTGGAACACATCATATGCCCTATAAGAAGAAGCTAAAAATAGGTGAGAGAATGTGATAAATTGATAAGGAATCCATAGTCTTCACTAAGAAAATTAAAAATTCAAGTAAATAAAACTATGAAAAATAATGGAAGAGGTAAAAATTAGTCATATTATTGATCAGAAGTTATACAAATTATTATGTCTTCACCATACTCAGGTGGAGCATCCAATACAATGCCAAAATGGCTAGCTCTTATAGAGCTTGAGAGAGAGAGAGAAAGGAAGAAGTCCAAGGGTTACAAGGACACTTGTAAATATAATAAAATAAGTTATAAATTAATGAAAATAAGGTATGTATTTAACCATGCAAGTTCATGAAGTAAAAATCTCAATTCAAGTCATCAAATTCATGTAAAGTGGCACAAAACACTCCATTTTGCATTAAAAATTTGCTTTATGATTGTCTCTATTTGAACATCCCATAACTAATTAATATATAAATATTATTATTGGAATTTATGGTATGTACGTCATACATGCCTCTTCATGCATTGGTTGCATTCTTGGTCTTCTAGAAGCAACTATAAATAAGCAATCATCATCTATAGTCCAAAAAGAATTCCTTTCCTACACCCATTACACTTGGATTCCAAAAAGGCATCAGTTATCCAATAAAATACATGGGATGGATTTAATTACATGTTTCACTACCATCCATATACCTATAATCATTAGGCATACCTTAAAATGAGCTCACTTGAAGTTTTCCATCTTCTTCACTAGCTTGTCCAACATACCAGTTTTGATTGGCTGATTTGAATCACCTATTTTGGATACTTAAGATATGTTTAAATGAATTAAATTTATATTGGGATTTATATTAAATCATAATATTTCCATACATATTATTTTCATGTCTTGAAACCTCTTATAACTTATAAAACAAATAAAATAGTGATAAAACCCCTATTTTTGTCCCCATACATACAATTTTGTAAAACTCATTAGGATGTGAGGGATATTAAATGAGTCGTATAAAATTTATATTAGGTTTCATGAGAAAAATATTCCATTTGGATAGCTATCCAAATCCATTTTCATAACTAGTCCTAACTAAGGGTTTAGCAGGGTTTTAGGCCTGTTTTGACCCTTAAGCTTATTTCATAAAAATGTGATATTAGAGTTTTAGAATAATTTAAAAAAATGGTTGTTTAGGATCTTATTAAACTCTTCCAATCTTATTTTTCCTCCATGTAAAGCTTCATGAGATATGTGAGCTTCTAAAGATGCCTTATTGAGCTTTTCTCCTTCATTCTAATAGGCCTAATGAGTTTTTGAGCCAAAAATGACTTATCCAAGGTTTCCGATGCAATAAAATAGATATAAAACATTTATATATAGATAATAAACATGTTATAATAGGTTATAAGTCTCAATTTATGCTAAAATTGTATTTAACATTCCATTTGGACCTTAGGCCTAGTTATGTCTAGTAGGCATATTTTAAATCTAAAGTTCAAAATTGCCTTTCATGGTTTTATTTGCCTTATAATGGTTAAAACACATATTTATTTATTATATTAATATGTATTAATAGGCTTAAAATAATTTTAAGGACAAAGTTTGAGTGACTCTCTCCTTGGGCATCAAGCTTGATCCTTGCCTAGTAGGCTGAAATACACCTAAAGGCTCAAAATGGTTTTTTGGGTAGTTCTCCCTACATAAAATAGCTTTAACACCTCCATTATACCTATAAAAAATTAATCCAATCAATTTTTAATCTCTTCTAATGTTGGTAATGAACATGATTCTCTATTTGGTTATTAGGCCTATTCCTTGCTTACTAGGTCTGCCTACACGCCCTCATGTCCAGACCACCATGCTTGTTTTATCACTTATGTGAGGTATTTTACATGATTTTATAGGTGTTTTAAATCTTCAAAAACCCTCTTTAAATTTATCATTGGCTTCTAGTTTCAACTTTTATCATTTTCCTTTAAATCTACCAAGGTTTGTGTATGAAGAAGTGCCCCTTATCTGAGACAAAATAGGGGGAAATTATCCTATTTAATCCTCAAAAAAAAGTATTGGATGGGTTATTAAAAGTTATTAATATTATCTCCAAAAAATATGGGCACTTAACTCCAATCATATACCTTATAAATCTCTCCATTTCCAAGACAAACCCTCTATAATGTATATTATGTAGGGTTCCCTCAAATTGACTGTGTCTTACTTTTTTCCTTTCTCCAATGGTGATCCATGCATGATATTGAATTACAGACAATGTTCCTAAGATTATTTAGGATATCCTATGATCATTTTTTGTTTGATTAAAATCTGTGTCTCCCTTGCTTAACTTAGACACCTTATCTCATTTTTAGTGTCATGTATAGTCATAATTGACTATACTAGGGCATAACAGGGGTCCACCTATTGATGAAGCCTATATCTTGGTATTGAATATATGACCTAACACTTATTATTTTTAATGAGTTAGTTTCACATTAGTTTTAACATATATGTTTCACCTTCATGCTTTCCAACCTCTAGACACATTCTTTTCACTCACTGCCTTGACATGACTGTGAACCAAGTGTAGGTGTGCATTCATGGGAGGGATAGCCACTTGTAGGTGTTGTTTTAATGTTTATACCTTTATTTGATCATAAATTTGAATAATTTTACCATAAATTTGTCTCATCACTCTTATTTATTCTACTTTTCAAACACCTTGCCAATGGCAAATGTGTGTCCAAACTTGATTGTGATTCTTGTTACAACTACCCCTGTTGTAGGTGTTGATAGCCTAGATAGACCTTGTTATGATGTTTATATCCCACCTTGAAACTATTTTAGGTAAAAAATATTATGTTAATTCTTTTCACACACCTTGTATGCCCTTTAAAAATCACAAAGCATCAAAATATCTCATTGTCTATGTGCCTAGTTGTAGGTGAGCAATTGGGATTGTCGTATAGACTAATAGGTGTGTAGAAGGGATAAACACCATATTCAAAACTCTTTAGATAATATTTCTACCATGAAATATTTTTTTAACCACTTAGGACCATCCCAATGTGAATACATGAGCCAACACTACCAACTTAGATGAAAAGTGTTTCTTTTAGGCTTAGACCTATAGGTGTTAACTTCTTGGGTTCAGTATTTTCTTAGGCATGTTTAAAGTCTCAAACAATGCATTTTCCCTCACTATTTGACCTCAAAATTGGCATGGGTATAATATATACTAGGGAAAAGAAGGTTATCCAATATAGATGATTTATAACCCCATGCAAACATCTTATGGGATATAAACAAAACCTATTGGATCTTTGTTTTGTTAATTCAGGGACAAAAGGCCTAAATACTGTCTTCATCTTCTCAACATGAATTGATAATTAAACTTCACATATTGATACCTTATATGTATTTTCAAAGATTTTTCATCATACCAAGGCTTTCCAAAAGTGTAAATTTATCTCCATCTCCTCAAGTAGGCTTTTGGTACCCTGCTCAACCACCTGTAGGTGGATATTTTGGTGTATAGGTAGTGAACTAGGCATGAGCAAGATGAAACCTTCTATGAATGTGAACCTTTTATGCTTCCCTTAATCATTTCAATGCATATTTTTAAATTCTAATTAGTTGGGTTACATTTCCACCTCTCCATACATCATCATGATTTCATTAGGGGCTTGTAGGTGTGCATTAGGATGTTCTATGCAGGCAGGATATGGAATTATCACGAATATGTTAAGGAATAGCTTCCAAAAATACTCAAATGCATTGGTAAACATTTAAAAACATTATATTCATCAGTAAACACTTGAAACCAGCTCCAACACATATTTACCAACATGGAAAACACGTACATATATATTGAATATAATAGACATGGGCATCTCATGACTAAGGAAGCATGTTGTATGAGCTTATGAGTATAATTGTACCTTTTCAAAGCATCTAGATGAACTTTATACAACTCTTTATGGCTTGGAAAATTATAATACATAATGATAACTCAATGGATAAGCTGAATAATCTCATATAGGTAACTGCAAGTGAAGTTGGGCAAAGAGTTAATAATGGAGGAAAACAAGCTTGCAAACAACCTAAGAGATGAGATGGTGAAACCAAAACATGTAAGGAGGTGGTTAAATAAACTATGAACTTTTGGAACACCATTTTCTAGTTGTATGAGACCCCTACAAGAGAACATACTTAGCAAAACAAGAAACACTTCAGTTGAAACTACACATGATGACACTCTCTTGCAAAGTGAGTTAGATTTCCCATTAAAATACCATGAAAGATAAAAATAATATTTAATAACATTTTATAATTAATTTTACACCCTATGTATCCCATTTTAGAAACTAGTTTTTAAAAAAATTCTCATAATGAAACAACACCTATAGGGTTTATGAAACAACTAGTAAAAGAACACAATCAACTTGTTAGAAATGGTTCATAAAAAATAGTTGATAAATATTATAATTATTTTTATTAAAATTAAGGTCTCTAAGTGTATAATACATCACCAAGAGAGTTTATCTTGAAACTGCTTGTGATGACTGTACCAAGCAAAAACTTGCAAGTCACTTTTGTATGCCAAGAAAGATAAAGATGGAGCAGAACGGTTTTGGGCATAAAATGGCACTTAAAAAATAATTAAAATGTGAATATTAATTTGGGTAATCTTAATATTAATATTTCAACATTTTCCAAGTGGTACACTTCCCAAGGAGACTGTACAACTACCATTTTCTCCTTTTTTGCTAAGAAAATTGCCTTTTCAATGAACAACCTACCATATTTTCAGTAGTCTCAGTTATACAAGACTTATAATGACACATTAGGCATGAAATAACATTTTTACCCTTGCACATTTCTTAAGAAACTCGTGAAAATCATTAAATATACCTTTTTGACCCCTTAAATGACCCAAAAATGATATAAGGACATAAAAACTAATTGGCCAAAGCTACTATAACATTATTTGACATCAATTAACCTATAAAACACCTCATTACAATATATTATACCTCCTTATAGACCTAAAATCCAATTTTTTAATAGGGGTGCCCCAATTTGAACTAAAAGTCAAATTTGGTCAACAAATTGGTGATTCATAGGGGTAGTATGCTTGCTATATTAACTAGACCAATAGCCTTATTAATCCATTGGGATAGGAGTCATCTAAGGACTGAGAAAAATAACGAGAGATTTACCATTGAATTCAAACCTTTGATCAAGACAAAACACTAATGGCTACCTCAACCACACAAAGCAAAAGACACACGACAAAATGAGCGTTTAAACACACAACACACATGTGCTTTAAGCACTTAGGGGAATTAAAAAAAAGTATTATGTACAAGTTAAAATCAGTCATACCTCCTTTTATAGGATCAAAGGGAAAGTTTCTTTAGCCTCATTTTTCATGAGATGGATGAGGGTGCCAAGCATGTTGCTCTTTAGATTGAACACTTGATGAACTAGATCTATTCCTTGGCACTTCTTTTGACTTGTTTTCAAGTAGATAATATTCAAATAGGTCTCCAATGTATGCATCTTCCTCTTGAACTTGTTTACATACTTCATGTTGCTTCCCACTCTCTTTATCATGATCAACTTTTATTCTCTTTGTAGGCATGGTCTCAAAAGGAATGATTTCTTGTTCTTTAAAATATTAAAGCCAATAGAGGTTTGTCTTGACCTCTATAAGATGATGTGGATTTTGTTCTTTCTCACTTATGACATGTTGAACAATGTCATGTTGTTCATGTATGAAATTTTGAACAATGTAATATATCTTACCATCACTTGTAATCAGCCCTAAAGGAGTCATAGGCCTCTTGAGAGATTCAAACTTTTTTTAAATGTCTTTAAACCTCTACCATAAGTCATTATCTTCATTTTGATCAGCATCATGAAGGGAATCAACAAGAGAGACTCCTACAACTTCTTCTTTGGATTTCGAAAGAAATTCTTCCAAGATTTCTTCTTCAACACAAGGAAGGTCTTCTTCATCATCAACCCAATCTAAAATCTCCATCTCCTTCTCCTTCATGGTGGTGCCAAGACTAGGCATTTTGAAGTCATGTGACTTAGCCCAATGAGGCTGCCAAGGGGGTAGGATTTATTCAATCAAGATTTATGATTTTTGTCAACCAATTACTCCTCTTTAAGTTCCCATACCATAGGTCCATTGAGGGAAAGATTGATGGGGTGTGGACAATATGAGTTAGTTAGTAGAGGTGGCACATAGAACTCAAAATTAGATTGAGTGAAGTGTAGGGTATTATTTTGGAAGATCTTGAGGAAGGGGAGGCAGACCTTGGGCTAAAATGGCTTGGTTTCCATCCTTCCATGGGATAATCACTTTATTCACATCTGATTCAACTTGGGAAATTTATTGAGAGAGGCTATATGGGGTGTGTTTAGGCATAGGATCTTCTTTTGTGTCTAAACCTTCCATCTCACCTTGACTTAGAAGCCTCATCTTTGACTCTAAATCTTCAATTTTCTTGTTTAGGTTATCTTGGAAAAGTTTTTCTTGAAGTTCATAGTAATCCTCATGAGGATAAGGAGTGCATGAGGGATTCCATGAAACACAAGAAGATTATTGAGGAAGGGTGGGAAGGACTTACAAAGGATAAACTCCATTCTCCACTTCACACTCTTAGACAATGCTTTTATCCTCTTTATTTCCCCATGACTCCAATATCTTACTCCAGCTTAGGATGTTAGTATTAGAAACCCTTTTTTGAGGAATGGTATGAGGGGTATGTATAGGATCAAGATTATTCTCAACTTAACATTATTTTTGAAGAATTTTCACCTCTTTATTTCCTTATAACTCCACTATCTTGTTCTAACTTAGGATTTTAGGATTCGAGGTCTCTTTTTTAGGTGATGGGGATGCATTATGAGAGGTAAATGAGGGATTAAAATCTAGTTCATTTTATGCCAAAATGGACTAATACATATGCATATTTTCCAATTTAATCTACCTATCAAGATTAGCTTTAAACACAAGGTTTCTCTTTTCAATTCTCTCCTCCAACTAATTGGGAAAAATATGAATTTGATAAGCTTGATTTGGCTCATGAGTAGGGGTCATGTATGACTGGTATGAAACTTGGAGAAGTGGATATAAAATCTAATAGGTATGGTGAGGTTTACTTTCATGAAATTCTAGCCTATTCTCTAAGGAAGAGACTAAATCACTCACATCAAACATCTCACTTGTGAGCCTTTGCCAATTGGCTCTCTTAATAGGTACCCACTCTCTTTTGATCAAATCTAATGCTTCTCTCACCTTATGAATAACATGATTAGGAATATCTATACCACATCCCATTTTAGCATCAATATCCAACATATATCTCTCATATCCCAAGAGTGTCTTCTTGAAGGTGGAAATGGGTTGTCTTGAGGAGTGGCTAGGTTGACTAGAAGGAGAAAAACATTGAGAAGGATGGTTATAAGATTGATATACTTCATTCATGGGATAAAAAGGATCATATTGGATCTGATTAAAGTCATATTTAGGTTGATAAGGATCATGATAAGATTGAACAAGGACTTTTTCATATTGATATGGAATGGTACAAGCTTGAAATGTATCACCAACTTATAGAAAATAAAACTCAACACCAAAGTCAGCCATGAAACCTCATTTAAAGAAATAAAATAAAGGAAATGTGTTACCATCAATAATAAAAGGATAAATTTTGTTGCTTGACCAATTTACATGTCTTTAGAGTCACCATTAATGCTCTGATAGATGCCCCCAAAGGTTGATTGTTGAGAAACAAAACCAAAAATATCTCAATCTCTTGGAACAAGAGTCCCATCAGGTATAAAAAAACTATTGTAACTTATATTTTCACAATTTTATGAGATAAAAAGCTCTCCTCATCCAAGTGGCACAATGGAACCACCTCTAGGCTTGTGGGTAGCTTAAGGAATGAGGTGAATCTATAGATAGGGATAACTCCCTTGATATACCACTTAAGATTACAACTACTACTAATTTTGTAGGATGAAAAGGGGGAGAGATAACTAAAATAAAACTAACCTAAGGGAGGTGATATACCAAATATATTTATGATATCCAAACATATGTATGTTACAATTGAAATTAAAGGATTAAACTAAACATACACCCTCCAATCTATGTCTTCTTGCATCAATGTTACATTGTGGGGTTATGGATGAATGTAAAAAGATAAGAAGACTAGATAAGAGGACTTAAATGGAATTAATTAATATAATAACTCACTTATACTTTGACCTTTATTGGAACACATCACATGCCCTATAAGAAGAAGCTATAAATAGGTGAGAGAATGTGACAACTTGCTAAGGAATCCATAGTCTTCACTAAAAAAAATCAATATTCAAGTAAATAAAACTATTAAAAATAATGGAAGAGGTGATACTTATTAATATTATTGATCAAAAGGTATACAAATGATCAGGGCTTCACCATACTCAGGTGGAGTATCTAATACAATTCAAAAAATGGCTAGTTCTTATAGATCTTGAGAGAGAGAGAGAGAGAGAGAGAGAGAGAGAGAGAGAGAGAGAGAAGTCCAAGGGTCACAAGGACACTTTTCAAGATAATAAAATCAATTATACATGAATTATAAGAAGGTATGGATTTAACCATGCAATTTCATGAAATAAAAATGTCAATTCAAGTCATCAAAGTCATGTAAAGTGGCACAAAACTCCCCATTTTACATAGAAAAATTGAATTTATGATTTCCCATATTTTAACATCCCATAACTGATCAATATAAGGTATTATGATTTGAATTTAGGTTATGGAAATCATACATTCCTTTACATGCATTAATTTCATGCTTGGTCTTTTATAAATAACTAGAAAGGAGCAATCATCATCTACAGTCCAAAAAGAATTCCTTCCATGCACCCAGTACACTTGGCTTTCAAAAAACATAAATTATCCATTAAAATAAATTTTATGGAGTAAATAACATGTTTCAAGACCCTCCATGTCCCTAGAAGCATCAAGCACACCTTAAAATAATCTCACTTGAAATTTTCCATCTTTTTCACTAGCTTTCCCACATGCCAGTTTTGACTAGCTGATTTGAATCACCTATTTTGGAAACTTAGGATATATTTAAAATAATTAGAGTGATATGGAGATTTATATTAAATATTAATATTTCCATCCTTTTATTCATCTCTTGAAACATCCTATAACCTATAAAACACATAAAACAGTGATAAAAAATCCCATTACTACCCCCATCTGTACATTTATATACAACTCATTGGCATGTGAGGGAGATTGAATGAGTCATATAAAATTTATAGTATGTTTAATTATAAAAATATTTAATTTGGATAGCTATCCAACTCCATTTTCATAACTAGTCTTGGATGAGGGTTTAGTAGGGTTAGGCCTATTTGACCCTTAAGCTTGTTTCATAAAAAAATGACATTGGATTTTCAGACTAATTCCATAAAATGGTTATTTAATACCTTCTTAAAATACTCCAATATTATTTTTCCTCCATGCAAATCCTCATGAGAGATGTGAGCTTCTAAAGATGCCTTATCAAGCTTGTTTCCTTCATTCCTATAGGCTTAATGAGTTTTCGAGCCAAAATATCTTCTCCAAGGTTTCCCATGAACTCCAAGAGCTATAAAACATTTACATATATCTCATAAATTTTTTATAATGGGGTATAAGTCTCACTTTTTGATAAAATTGGATTTGACTTTCCATTTGGACCTTAGGCCTATTTATGTCTAGTAGGCATGTTTTGACTCTGAAGCTCAAAATGGCCTTTCATAGTTTTCTTTTCCTTATGATGGTTCAAAAAAATATTTATTTATTCTATTATCATGTCCCAATAGGCTTAAAATCATGTCTAAGGGCAAATTTTGAGTGACTCTCTCCTTGGACATCAAGCTTGATCCTTGCCTAGTAGGCTAAAATACACCTTAAGGCTCAAAAGGGTATTTTGGGTAGCTATCCCTACATCCATTATATTTAAAACCTATATTATACCTATAAAAACATGACCCAATAAATTTTAAATCTATTACAAGGTTGTGAATGAACATGATCCTCCATTTGGTTGTTAGGCATATTCTTTGATTACTAGATCTGCCTGCACACCCTAGTGTCCATTCTACCCTGCTTGTTTTCTCACTCATGTGAGGTATTTTAAATGATTTTATAGGTGTTTTTAATCTTAAAAAACCATATTATAATGTATTCTTTTCTTCTATTTTTAACTTTTATCATTTTCCTTCAAATCTACAAGGGTTTGTGTATGAGGAAGTGCCCCCTGTTTGAGACAAAAAAGGGGGCACTTCACCTATTTGCTCATCAAAACCAAGTATTTCAGGGGCTATTCCAAGTTAAAATTATTATATCCATAAAATATAGGAACTTAACTCAAATCATATACCTTATAACTCTCTCCATTTCTAAGACAAACCCTCAAAAATGTATATTATATAGGGTTCCCTCAAATTGATTATGTCTTACTTTTTTCCCCACTTCAATGGTGATCCATGCAGGATATTGAATTATAGAAAATATACCTAGGATTATTAATAATCTCCTAGGATCATTTTGTGTTTTATTTAAATTCTTTTACCCCCTACCTAACTTAGACCAGTACTTAGACACCTTATCTCAATTTTAGTGTCACTTACAGTCATAACTGACTATACTAGGGTAAAATATGGGTTCACCTATTGATGAAGCCTATATATTGGTATTGAATCTATTAAATAACAATTATTATTTATCCTTGAGTTCATTTCACATTATTTTTAACACATATGTTTCACCTTCATGCTTTTCAACCTCTAGACACATTCCTTCAACTCACTACCTTGACATGATTGTGAACTAGTTGTAGGTGTGCATTCATGGGAGGGGCAACCACCTATAGGTGTTGTTTGCATGTTTATACCTTAAGGTGATCATAAATTTGAATAATATGACAATAAATTTGTCTCATCACTCTAATTTCTTTTACTTTTTAGACACATTACCAATAGTGATTGTGTGTCCAATCTAGATTGTGTTTCTTGTTGAAACTACCCCTATTATAGGTGTTCATGGCCTAGATAGACCTTGGTTATGATGTTTATATCCTCAAAAGAAACTATTTTATGTCAAAAAAATAATTATCATGCTTTTTAAACACCTTGGATTCCATTTAAACATCACCAATCATCAAAATAGCTCAATGTTTGCCTACCTAGCTATAAGCGAGCATTTGGGGTTGTTGTATGGACTAAAAGGTGTGTAGAAGGGATAAAAACCATATTAAAAAATATTTAGATGATATTTGTAACATGAAATATTTTATCAACCACCTAAGACCATCTAAATATTAATACATGACCCAACACTACTAAAATGGATGAAAAGTGCTTCTTTTGGGCTCAGACCTGTAGGTGTTAACTACCTAGGTTTGGTGTTTTCTTAGGCATGTTTGAGGTCTCAAACAATGCATTTTCCATCACTATCTGACCCTAAAACTTGGCATTGGTATATTATATACTAGAATCAATAATTTTATCCAATCTATATGATTTGGAACCCCATGTAAACATGTTATGGATATACATAAAACCTATTGGATCTTTGTTTTCTCAATTTAGGGACAAAAGGCCTAAACACCATCTTCATCTTCTCAACATGATTTGATAACTAAAATTTCCATATTGATAACTTATATGGATTTTAAAATATTTTTCATCATACCATGGATTTTCAAAAGTGTCAAGTTGTCTCCATCTCCTCATGTAGGCTTTTGGTACCCTACTCAACCACTTGTAGGTGGATATTTTGGTGTATAGGTAGTGAACTAGGCATGAGAAAGATAAAACCTTCTATGAATGTGCACCTTGTATTCTTCCCTTAGGAATGTAAATGCATATTTAAAAATTATAATCATTTAGGGTACATATCCACCTCTCCAAACATTAGAATGATGTCATCAGGGGCCTGTAGGTGTGCATTAGGATGTTCTATGCAGGCAAGATATAGAATTGGCAAGAATATGTTAATGAATATCTTCAAAAACTTCTCAAATGCATTGGTAAACCTTTAAAAACATGATATTAATTAAGAAAAACCTACGACTAGATCTAACATATATTTCCCAACATGTAAAACACCTACATATACATTGAATATAATATACATGGGCATCTCATGACTAAGAAAACATGGTATATGAGCTTGTGACTACAATTTCAACTTTTCCAAACATATATAATAACTTTATACAACTCTTGATGGATTTGAAAATTATAATACTATGATTACAACTCAATGGATAAGTTAAATAAGATCATACAGGTGGTTGCAAGTGAAGTTGGGCAAAAAGCTAGCAATGGAGGAAAACAAGCTTGTAAACAACCCAAGAGATGAGATGGTGAAACCAAATCATGGAAGGAGGTGGGAACATGACCTAGGAACTTGTGTAACACCATTTTCAAGCTGTATGAGACCCCTAAAAGAGAACACACTCATAAAACAAGAAGCACTTTAGCTAAAAATATACAAGGTGACACCCTCTTGCAAAGTGAGCTATGTTCCCCATTCAAATAACATGAAAGATGAAACTAAGAGTGGAGACTATTTGAGATGGAATTTGAAACCCTCTGGGGCCCACTTGAGTAATTAGTTTTTATGAAATTACTTAGAATGAAGCAAATCCTATAGTGTGCATGAAATAAGTAGTAAAAGAGCATAATCAACTTGTTATCAATGGTTCATAAATAATATTTGATCAATATTTGCATTATTTTTATGAAAATTAAGGTATATGAGTATAGAATACACCCCCAAGAGTGTTTTTCTTGTAACTGCTTGTGCTAACTATACTAAGCAAAAACCTGTAAGTCACTTTTGTATGCCAAGAAGGACAAAGATGGAGCATAATGGTTTTGGGAAGAAAATGGCACTTATAGATCAATTAAAACATGAATTTTTTCCAAGTGTCACACTTCCCAAGGAGGCTTTACAACTACCATTTTATCCTTTTTTACCAAGAAAACTACCTTTTCTCTAAACAACCTACCATCTTTTTAGTAGTGTCAGTTATCTAAGAATTCTAATGACACATGAGGCATGACATCACATTTTGACACTTGCACATTTCCCAATAAAAATATAAAAAGCATTAAATACACCTTTTTAATCCCTCAAATGACCCAAAAATGATATAAGGACATAAAAACTAACTAACCAAAGCTAATATAACATTAGATGACATCAATTAACCTATAAAACACCTCATGAAAACATATTATACTCATTATAAACCTAAAAAAACCATGTTTTTTACTATGGGTGCCCAATTTGACCTAATAGTCAAATTTGGTCAACATTAAGACATACCATTTTGGAGATATAGCTCCCCTAGAACAAGTTAGACCATGTTTGAACCATTTTTCCTTTGGACATCAATTTTAGGAGTTTTTATAACTCTAAGACTTTTTGTGGAGATTTCATTATTTATACAAATATGTCTAGCTACACTTATGATGGAGTTACATACAATCCAAGTAATATAATGACCACACAAATTATCTTTGCTCAAACCCCCTATGGTGAAAAAGTGGTTTGTGAGATGGATCTATATCCTCCTTACAATCCCTAATATAGGGAACAAATCCAAGCACATTATTTGATGATACCTTCTTAAATCTAGTTGATGTAACATGTTCACCATCTCACTGATCATGCCATCCATTCCTCCACCTATATCAATAACCCTTATTCAGGCTACACAAGCCACCAAGTTCCATAATGCCCTACTATTCATTCTAGGACCTCATCATTTAGCTTGTGAAAGAAACCAAGATCTAGGATGCCCTACCATTTCTATTTGAGGACCTCATCCTTTGGCTTGTGAAAGCAACCAAGCTCCACAACACCTTATCATTTCCATTCCAAAACCTTATCCTTTAACTTGTGTGAGAAACCAAGCTCCATAATTCCTTACCATTACCATTATAGGACCTCATCCTTTAAATTATGAAATCAAGCTCCATAATGCCCTACCATTACAATATCAAGACCTCATCCTTTGGATTATGTAATCAATCTAGCTCCATGGTTCCCTACCATATCTATACTAGGACCTCATCTTTTTACTTATGCAAGAAATTTAGCTCCATGATGCCCTACCATATCTATACCAAGACCTCATCTTTTGGCTTGTGAATGAAATAAATCTCCATGACACCCTATCATTATCCAACCATCAACCATTCTTAATCTTTTTCCAACCATTCCCCATTTTATAAAACCCCTACGAATAGTCTAGCCCCAACTGAGATAATTAATACCTCTCCAACCAAGCCAATCATTCAAAGACCATGTTGTGTACAAAAACTAGTATTTTAAAATTTATTTTAAACCAAGGACAAGAGAACCAACCATTTATGACAAGTCAATCTATGATGAATCACTCCTGATCTTTTACCTATTGTCGAGGACCTTCACTCTGACAAGCTGGTCTTTGGTGAGTCACTTCTTAATGATTATAACTAATTTTTGGAAAATAATTAATTGACCATATGCCTATTTTTAAAGATCCTCCCTATAACAATCTAGTCTCTAAGGTGTAATATCTTGACCTTTTTCCCATTTTTGAGGAGTCTCACTTTGATAAATTAGTCTCTATGGATCCTTGATTAATAGGTTTGGCTACACACCCTAGTGTCCAAACTACCTTGCTTATTTTATCACACATGTGAGTTATTTAAAATGATATTATATGTGTTTTCAAGATTCAAAAACCATCTTAAAAGGTATCCTTAGCTTTTAGTTTTAACTTTTCTCATTTTCCTATAAATCTACAAGGGTTTGTGTATGAGGAAGTGCCCCCTGTTTGAGACAAAATAGGGGGAACTTCACCTATTTGCTCATCAAAACCAATTATTTTAAGGGTTATTCAGAGTTACAAGGATTATCTCTACAAAATATAAGAACTTAACTCCAAGCATATACCTTATAACTCTCTCTATTTCCAAGATAGACACTCAACAATGTATATTATATAGGGTTCCCTCAAATTGACTCTCGTACTTTTTTCCCCACTCCAATGGTGATCCACACATGATATTGATTTATAGACAATGTTACCAAGATTATTAAGAATTTTCTAGGATCATTTTGTGTTTTATTTAATGTCTTGTCTCCCCTACCTAACTTAGACCAGTACTTAGACACCTTATCTTAGTTTTAGTGTCACTTACAGTCATAACTGACTGTATTGGGGTAGAACAGGGGTTCACCTATTGATGAAGCCTATATATTAGTATTGCGTATATTACATACAAATTTTTATTCTTCCTTGAGTTCATTTAAAATTATTTTTAACACATATTTTTCACCTTCATGCTTTCCAACCTCTAGACACATTCCTTCCACTCACTACCTTGACATGATTGTGAACCAGTTGTAGGTGTGCATTCATGGGAGGGGAAACCACCTGTAGGTGTTGTTGGAATTTTTATACATTAATGTGATCATAAATTTTAATAATGTGACAATAAATTTGTCTCATAACTCTAATTTCTCTTACTTTTTAGACACCTTGCCAATAGTGATTATGTGTCCAAACTTGATTGTATTTCTTGTTGAAACTACCCCTATTGCAGTTGTTCATGGCCTAGATGGAACTTGGTTATGACATTTATATCCTCCCTTGAAAATATTTGAGGTCACAAAAATAATTTTCTTTCTTTTTAAACACCTTGTATTCCATTTAAACATCACCAATCATCAAAATAGCTCACTGTATGGCTGCCTAGCTATAGGTGAGCATTTGGGGTTATTGTACAGACTAATAGGTGTGTATAAGGGATAAAAACCATATTAAAACTATTTATATGATATTTTTATCATTAAATATTTTATAAACCGCCTAAGACCATCCAAATATGAATACATGACCCAACACTACCAACATGGATGAAAAGTTTTTCCTTTTTGGGCTCAAACCTGTAGGTGTTAACTACCCAGGTTCAGTGTTTTCTTAGGCATGTTTGAGGTCTCAAACAATGAATTTTACATCACTATCTAACCATAAATATTGTAATTTGTATATTATATACTATAATCAAGAAGGTTATCCAATTTTTAAACATGTTATGGATATAGATAAAACCTATTGGATTTTTATTTTGTCAATTCAGGGACAAAAGGCCTAAACACAATCTTCATCTTCTCAACATGATTTGATAAATAAAATTTATATATTGATATCTTATATGGATTTTAAAATATTTTTCATTATACCAATGATTTTAAAAGTGTAAATTTGTCTCCATCTTCTCATGTAGGCTTTTGGTACCTTGCTCAACCACCTGTAGGTGGATATTTTGGTGCATAAGTAGTGAACTAGGCATGGGCAAGATGAAAAATTCTATGAATGTGAACCATGTATGCTTACCTTAGGCATACCAATTAATATTTAGAAATTATAATCATTTTGGGTACATATCCACTGCTCCATACATCAACATGATGTTATCAGGGGCCTGTAGGTGTGCATTAGGATGTTCTATATAGGTAGGATATGGAATTGGAAAGAATATGTTAATGAATAGTTTCCAAAACTACTCAAATGCATTGGTCAACCTTCAAAAACATGATATTCATCAAGAAACACCTATAACCAGCTCCAACATATTTTTTCCAACATGGAAAACACATGTATATACATTGAATATAATAGATATGGGCATCTCATGACTAAGGAAACATGGTATATGAGCTTGTGACTATAATTGCACCTTTTCCAAGCATATATATGAACTTTATAAAACTTTTTATGGATTATAAAATTATAATACCTTGATTATAACTCAATGGACAAGTTGAATAAGATCATACAGGTGACTGCAAGTGAAGTTGGGCAAAGAGCTAGCAATGGAGGAAAATAAGCTTGCAAACAACCCAAGAGATGAGATGGTGAAACCAAAACATGGAAGGAGGTGGTCACATGAACAAGGAACTTTTGGAACACCATTTTCAAGCTGTATGAGACCCCTAGAAGAGAACACACTCAGTAAATAGGAAGTACTTTAGCTAAAAATACACATGGTGACACCCTCTTGCAAAGTGAGTTAGATTGCCCATTAAAATAACATGAAAGATGAAAATAAGAGTGGAGACCATTTTATATGGAATTTTACAACCTTTGGGCCCACCTAACCAACTAGTTTGTATGGAATTGCTCAGAATGAAGAAAAACATATAAGGTGCATAAAATAGCTAGTAGAAGAGCATAATCAACTTGTTATCAATGGTTGATCAATATTTGCATTATTGATATGAAAATTATGGTATATAAGTATATAATACACCCCAAGAGTGTTTTTCTTGAAAGTTCTTGTGCTAATTATACAAAGCAAAAACTTGTATGTCACTTTTGTATGCCAAGAAGGACAAAGATGGAGTAGAATAGTTTTGGGAAGAAAATGGCACTTATAGATCAATTGAAACATGAATATGAATGTGGGGAAGTTTAAGAGTCATATTTAAATATTTTCCAAGTGGCACACTTCCGAAAGAGGTCATATAACTACCATTTTCTCCCTTTTTACCAAGAAAACTACCTTCTCTCTAAATAGCCTACCATATTTTTAGAAGTGTCAGCTTATAAGAATTATAATGACACATGAGGAATGACATCACATTTTGACACTTGCACATTTCCCAAGAAACCTATACAAAGCATAAATGTACCTTTTTACCCCTTAAATGACCCAAAAATGATATAAGGACATAAAAACTAATTAACCAAAGCTAATATAACATTATATGACATCAATTAACCTATGAAACACCTCATGACAATATATTATACCCCCTTATAGACCTAAAAATCTATGTCTTTTACTAAGGGTTCCCCAATTTGACATATAAGTCAAATTTGGTCAACATTAAGACAAACCATTTTGGAGATATAGCTCCCCTAGAAAAAGTTAGACCAAGTTTGAACCATTTTTCCTTTAGACATCATTTTAGGATTTTTTATAACTCTAGGAATTTTGTGGAGATTTAATTATTTATGAAAATATATCTAGCTATAATTATGATGGAGTTACATACAATCGAAGTAATAAAATGGCTACACAAATTATCTTTGATCAAATGCCCTATGGTGAAAAAGTGGTTTGTGAGATGGATATATATCCTCCTTACAACCCCCAATCTAGGGAACAAATCCAAGCACATTATTCAATGATACCTTCTTCAATCAAGTTGATGTAAGATGTTCACCATCTCACTGATCATGCCATCCATTCCTCCACCTATATTGATAACCCTTATTTTGATTACACAAGTAACCAAGATCTATAATGCCCTACTATTTTCAATCTAGGACCTCATCCTTTAGCTTGTGAAAGCAACCAAGATCTAGGATATCCTACCATTTCTACTGTAAGACATCATCCTTTGGCTTGTGCAAGAAACCAATTCCACAACACATTATAATTTACATTCCAAGACCTTATCCTTTAACTTAAATGAATAACCAATCTCCATAATGCCCTACCATTACCATTTCAAGACATCATCCTTTAGATTATGCGAGAAATCAAGCTCCACAATGCCCTACCATTACCATATCAGGACCTCATCCTTTGGCTTGTGCAATTAATCTAACTCCATGGTTCCCTATCATATCTATACAAAGACCTCATCCTTTTGCTTGTGCAAGCAATCTAACTCCATGATGCCCTACCATATCTATACCAAGACCTCATCTTTTGGCTTGTGCATGAAATCAATCTCCATGACACCCTATCATTATCCATGCATAATCCATTATTCATATTTTCCAACCATTTCCCATTTTATAAAACTCTTACCAATAGTCCAACCCCAATTGAGACAATTAGTACCTCTCCAACCAAGCCAATCATTCAAAGACCATGTTGTGTACAAAACTAGTATTTTACAATTTATTTTAAACCAATGACAAGAGAACCAACCAATACATAATGTTTTTGTTTAACCAACCATTTATGACAAGTTAATCTATGATGAATCACCTACTGATCCTTTACTTATTGTCAAGGAGCTTCACTCTGACAAGCCAGTCTTTGGTGAGCACTTCTTAATGATTATATCTAATTTTGGGAAAATCATTAGCTTGACCATATGTATATTTTTAAAGAGTCTCCCTCTAATAAGATAGTCTTTGAGGATTTGTTTCTTGACCTTTTTCCCATTATTGAGGAGTCTCACTTTGATAAACTAGTCTCTATGGTTCCCATCATGCCATCATAGGTTTTTACTTTTCTTATACCAAACATTCAATAAGAAATCAATGTAGTAGTGTCCATAATAGATGAAGAATTAACATTGAATTTAGGTTATATTCTCAAACTGACATCAAATTTAGCATTAGAAGTAGAATCAAGGTCCATCTCAATAGATTTAGAGTCCTTTAAATCAAATCAGCTTCAAAATCAAAATATGTTTGTGGTTATTATAATATTGGTTACACATGCCTTGTAGATCAATTTGAATACATTTATGACCCTTCTAATTTTTGTTAGGATAATTAATTTAGCATCAACATAAGTTCTCCTAGTATCTTCTACAAGGATTATGATGCCTCTCCCATTCCATTACCATTCCACATGCCATTACCACCAACCAACTGGTCCATTATATTGACATTCCATCTCCCACAAGTATTGATTGGGATTGAAAAAGTAATACCTTGTTGAAATATATCCATGGTGACATATCAGTTGAAGGACATCAGGAAGGTCAAGAATTAATTCATGTATAATAATAACAAGCTCCTTGTGAAACCTTTCTAAAGGTGTTAGGGGATAATCAAAGTTTAAACTCAACATCTTCTAGTAAAACCCTTTTAGAGGTGTTAAAACAAAATCAAATTTGAAATTAAATGTTATTTATTAAAACCCTCTTAGAGGTGCTATGGGATAATTAAGATAACTTCATTGGTGAAAAATAATTTGAGGTGATAATAGCTGAGTATAATAGTCCTTCACTACCTGATGAAGACATTATCAAAGATCAAATAAATACATCTTCCAATATATAGCATAATTAGATGGTAGCTACTCTTAGGCCTAAAAAAAAAATTGGTCTTATCAAATGAATATTCAGAAGTCTTTAGCCCCACCACAACCAAAGCTATGTTGAATCCATAATCAACAACATTGTGTGTGCCTGAAAACCCTGATCTTCATTTATTTCCCAACCATTATACATTCGATTATCATCCACATAAACATTACCAAATTAGACCTATAATCCATTTTTTATCCATATTTACCATCCGTGGATGAAATTTCCTTTACATAGGCTATAAAGATACCTTATCTTAAAGTTTGAAGGAAACATAATCAACAACCAACAAAGACCACAACAATATCATTTGCATCCAAATTCATAGTAGGTTATTCATATAGTAGTTATTTAGAAGAGGTGTGGGCTATTAATTTACATGATTTATTATTCTAGTTGTATCATATGTTGATTAAGACATGCATCTCCACATCAATAGGAATAATAAAATCATTCACCTTGGCCAAAAACATTTACCTTACCTTTTTTATTTTCCATTTACCTTTCCTTTTCCATTCACCATTCCTCTTTCAATTTTTCCATACCATGACATTTACCTTACCTTACCACTTGGGAAAACCTTCTTACCATTGTATCCAATTAGATCAATCATCATCCTAAACAATGCCATACCATCTACCATCCTACCATTCCATCCCTATAATACCAAAGCCTTTTTTTAGCCATCCTACATAAGCCTATTTTGATCTCGGTTCCTTTGGTTCCTCCTACATCTTATGTGAGGGGATTCTAATCTCGTTTTAGTAGTTTTATAATTATTTGTTTAAATGATAGTCTATGAAGGTAGTTTGATAGTCAATCTGGTAATTATCTTTCATTAACATTTGACTAGTGATATTGATTATAACCTCTTATGGGAAAATTAATAGTCCACCTTATGTTACTAATTATAAATACCTATGGTAAAATTAGTAGCACTAACCTTGGTGTTGTTTTCTAATTATAACTTCTTATGGGAAAATTAGGAATAACACCTTTTTCCATGCATTGTTGCATCACCTTGTTATTACTATTATAATTTGCCTAGTTATTTGACTCAGTTTTAGAGATTCTTATGACTTGGTTGGATCTCCCCACCTTTCATATTGGTAAAAATATAGATATTTGAGGTCCTAATGGGATGATGCAATTTTTTCTCAATTTATGTTATGGTTATATCATTCCCCCTTTGTCATATACTCTAGTCATTTTGCAAGCAACCTAAGCCAAAATTCTTACCATTTTGAAAACAACCTAAGCCACACTTTTGCCATTTATGTGAGAAATTATTAAACTTGAATGTTATCACAATTTTATGCTACTATAGTATTTAGTATCTTGTCATTCTCTATTGAGTTAAGATGCTCAAAAAATTTAAAAACATTTGTAAAACCATTTTAGAAAATCCAAAAACATTTGTCCTATTTAAGCCTAGTCAATAATCCTTGATCTACCCTACTGGGGAAAATCCATTTTTAGGGTGCTTTATATTACTTTTTATTTCACTTTTATATGTTTATTTGATTATATACCTATTTGTTTGCTTTTAGTACTATGCCTTGACTTAGTCTATAAGTGTTCATTAGGTGATTCCTTGTGCATTATACTTGAGTCCATATATATTCATATGTCAACATTGTCATCATAGTTTTTATCATTGGTGTATTGTTTTCAATTATTTATTGGATTGGGAGTTAGTGCTTTTGCATATTTTAGAAAATTTCTCATGGTGTTCTATCATAAGGCATACTATCATGGGCTATAGTAAAAAAACCAACTCTAGAAGTCTTAAAAATAATGGAGCTACAAAATTTTCTCCTTGGTAACCTTGGAAAATCCTACCACCAACTTTTATAAAATCAAAAAATTGACCATCTAGTTATATCAATGCTAATAAGTATGGGCATCTCAGCATTAATAGGTACAATCAAATCATTCACATTGATCAATTCCTTATTCTTCTATTTATCTCATTAATCACTTTTTGAATCCTCACGTGCCTGGTTATTTTTGGCTTCTTCAGTCATTAGACCATCACATCTACATTTGAACCCACTCATCTTTAATATGTGTAATAGGTTAGATTATTGAGTTATGCTTACCAATCTATCCTACTAGGGCTTAATCAAAAATCATTATTTATTCTTAGTTATCTTGATAATTATAACCACCTATAGGCAAATCATAATTTTTACTAATCATCCCTAACTAGGGCATATGCCATTGCCATTGATTATAACTACCTTTGGGTAGTAAATCAACATCTCAACCTTTGTTATTGATTATCACTACCTTTGGGTAAATCGATAATTTTTAAATAAATGCATGCAAGAATTTTATCTATTGGATTAATCTCACCCATGGGTTAATATCATTCTTATTCTTGATTCTTTTCAAGGGACTAACCCAAAAACATATGATAGCCACTCCCTTGAGGGGGCATCATTATAGGCTTCCCAAACATTATTAGGAGTTTCTTATTGAATCATCATATTCTTTCAGGTAAGTAGGCATTTTTTATTATTTGAAAATATGTTACTATGCTTACATATTATAACATCTTCCCAAATAGGGGTAAACTTTAGACACCTAAAACAAGCCACCAATGGCTTCATACTGGACTTTAGACCGATTTCTACCAACCATTGCAAATTAATCCTAGAAATCACTAAATGTCCCAAATTTTCTTGTGCATCATTCATCAAAGATCAAAATATTATTGAGACACACCTAATTAGGGTATCGTATTGTAATCAATAAAAACCTCTCATGGATTCATCACTATTCATCATGAAACATCATAACATGTAATTTGGCTTATAGACTTATTAAGTGGGGCAAGTGCACACATAAAATCAAATCTTGAAATATCTAAAAGTATAATCATAATTAATTAACAAGATAAACCAAATTAAATTCATACTTGAATTATACATGTGTAATTAATGAAATTATAAAAAAGAAAATTTAAAAATCAAGAATATTCTATCTTTTCATGATTACCTTTTGTGAGTTGTCAAACCTTTGCAAATATCTCACCCATGCCTATTCATTGAAAATCATGAGGTTTTGACACCTTTTAACTCTAATAGGGTTAATTAACTCACATAGGATAGGTTTAAACCCATTCCATTTTAAAACTACACCTTAACTCACCTTGAATTAGGGTTAGTTTCTAAACCTATATATACAAGCCATTTCCTATTGAATTTATGAGAGCTTGGATACAGTAAATTTATAATGTAGGTTTTTTTTATCAAGATTTAAATCAATAGTGTTATAATTCAAAAATCGTAATCCAAGACATTGAGCCATCACAAACAATAAGCCATATTAAAGTCACAAAGAAATGGTGCTAAGGAGAGAAGGAGATAGCCAAACTCCATTTCCAAAGAATCTTTGAGCAGAAGCTAAGTTAGCCATGAAAAAATCACTTGGAGCTCTCAAGGAAGGTAAGGTATTTTTTCATTCTTTGAATTTTAGTTGTGTTTTCATATTTATTTTTCTCACTATGCTCCCCCTAAGATATAGGCTTGGAGATGTTAGCTTGTTAGTGTCTTGACTTCATTTTGTTTTGTGAAACTAACACTTGTTCTAACCTCATCTCTATTAGTTAAATTCTTATGATTACAAATGGTAGCCTAATCTTAAATTAATATTTGAAAAAACTATTGCACCCTTCATTTGATCAAATAAATTATCTATCCTTGGCAAGGGATATTGATTTTTGATTATTACCTTAATAAATATTTTATAATCAATGCATATCCTTAAAGTTCCATCCTTATTTTTTATAAAGACAATAGGAGCACCCCAAGGAGACCCACTTGGTCTAATGCTTCCACTGTCCAAAATTTCTTGCAACTATAATTTTAATTCTTGTAGATTATCCATGTTCATGTGATAGAGAGCCTTAGATGTAAGGGTAGATCTTGGCATAATATCAATTAAAAATTCAAAATTGTGCTTAGATGGAAATCCAAGAAACTTTTTTGTAAAAACAACCATAAAATCATTCAAGATAGGAAAATCTAGGTGAACTAGTTCCTTGTCTTTAGGTAACTCTTGTAACTAGATTATGTAAAGCTTACAACCCTTTCTAACAGTGTTTTTCAACTACAAGTTTGAAAGTATCTTTCACTTTTTAGACCCTTGAATACCTTGCATTTTTACAAGTTTCCCAAGATCATCAATGCATTTCACTCTTTTAACAATGCAATCAAGAATTTTTTGGTGCTCTTATAGCCAATCTATCTTGATAATAAGATCATATGACCCCAACCTAAAAACAAATTTACCTTGGTTTTGAAGACACCAAGATGAATTTCAGCTTGTTCCAAGCATTTAAGAATATGTAATGTTGTTACCAAATATTGCATCCTAGAGGAAGGTGTTCAAGCCTCCTCCAAATTTTGGAAACATGGGAATACTTATATCTATGTGGTTTTACCTATAGTATAAATAGACCTCTAGGTTTAAGGGATAACTCTCTGAATATACCTTGAAATGCTTATCACCTACTTAACTAATTGTTTATGGGAAAAGAGATAGAATTTTACATGAAAATAAACTAATATAAGGGGTTGATAGTAAAATATTATTTTAACATGACCATCATACTTCTTTCACTAAGAAACAAGGCCTATAAACCAACTTTAAAGTCTTAAAAGGTTCTAATATAAGTGTTTCAACATAGAGGTGATATGCATGAGACAACACAAGGTAACTAACCTAGAGGGAATATTTCACACTCTAAGAACAATTGTAGACTTTAAAGGAGACTAAAACATTAGATACACCCTATATGACCTATTATAATAGGAACTCTTACATAAACATGAGAGGATAAGGAGAAGCAAGGTTAGAATATTATCACTTAAAATCACCATAGATCACTTTGCATACTTAGACGAATGTTCATGAACTCAAAATTAGACTTGAATTTATTGTTCAAAGTCAAAACACAATGTCAATCTAGCAAGTATTTTCCATACATGGTGTGGTATTAGTCTACAAGAGCCAAAATGTCTACTACTTATAGAATTTGAGAGAGAAGTGAGAAGAAATAAGTTCAAGAGTCACTAGACCATGTGTCAAGATAATAAATGGAGCTAAACATGTATGAGATAGGAATGTGGAATATAACATGAAAGGTATACTTGGAAAAATGTCAATCAAACCATGAAACTCTTGAAGTGTGGTGTGGGACTCTTCAACTACTTGCTTAAAAAATTGCCATCATCATTTGGCCTTCTTGGAACATCCCACAATAGAATATGGATAAATGAGATGATTAAAATTAGAGTGATGGGTTACAAAAAATCTTCAACATAGATTATTTGTGTCCCTAATCACCAAGATTATTCTATACAAACATTATCACTACTTGTAGTCCAAATAACTCTTCTTTCACTCACCTTTCACACTTGACACCAAATTTGGTCTTTAGTTTTCAAATATGATCTATAAAGAGGATTTTATGACACTTATTAGGACCTTCATAACTTATATTCCTCAAATATACCTTAAAAGTCCTCCTACTTAGAGTTTTCACATTCTCACTTGCTTGTTCACTATGCCAATTTGGACTAGCTAAAATGAATGCATTTGAAAAGGCACATGTGAGATTTTTTAATGCATGAAATCAACATCAGGGGTTATATTAGGTCCCAACCTATCTACCAAAGTGACTTGAATCCTTTGAATCTCCCTTGAACATGAAAAACACCAAACATTATCAAATAAACTAGTTTTGATCCCTATTCATACAAGTAAGGTACAATACAAATGGATGGGAAGGATCCATAGAGATTCCTATGAAATTCCAAATCATATACCAAGCCATTTTATCCCAATTGGATACATCTCCTTGTTCTTTTTCCCAATCAGGTCATTAGCAAGGGTTTTAGAGGGTTAGAGTCATTTTTCCCACTAAGGATAGTTCATATAGGTTTGACATCCATTTTATGAAAAAATTACACAAAATCATTGTTAAATTCATCATTAAATGTCCCAAAAAACCTTATAATACCATTTAAAGTATCCATGTAGGTGTGAGCATCTCAAGTTAGCCTCTAGAGATTTGTTTTCCATTTTACATATCTTGTGATGATCTTAAGCCAAGATGTGGCTTCCCTATGGTCTCCTCTACATTCCAAAATATTTAACACACTTTATATCTCCCCATGTAGTTATTATAATGATTTGTAATGTCTATCTAGTGCTAGAAGTGAACTTTGGACCCTATTAAGCACTAGGCCTAATCAACACCTAATAGGTTTGTCTACATGCTTATGGGTTTATGATTCCTTGACATGTTTATCACCTATTTAAATCATTATACATATTATTACATGCCTTATATAAATTTATACACCTAACTAAAATATGTCATCAAACCCTAGCTTATCTTCTCATCATCTTTATGTCTCACATACAAGGTTTAGTCATTCTAGAGTGCCCTCTATCTGAGATAGAACATAAGGCATATACCCTATTACCCTATACCAAATTATGGTATTAGGGATTTACATATGTCCTAGAGAACATATGTAAAAAATTTAAACTCTAGTTACCTCAATAAGTCTACCAAGCATCTCAAAATCTCAGACATACCTTTCGTATGATGATTGCATAGACTTTATATATATGTGTGGACTGTAGGTTATCCTTGGAACCTTTCCATGTCCTATATAATTTCTATGGGAGTAATTTGAGGTGTATACCATCACTATGGATTATTTTAAAACATATCTAGCACTTCAAACTTTTCCAACCTCTTTATTTCATACCTTGTACTTGATTGGTGTAGACTATTGACTGTGTTTTCTTACTTGAAAGTGACACCTATTGGTGCATACTACATGGTTGAACCTTGAACATGATTCATAAATACATTATTGGAGTTACCAATGTAATTTTGCATCTATTTTAATCTATTCACATCATTCTCATGTTGTTTCAACACCCATAACACCATACTCTAGCTCACTATCAACTATAGTCAATTGTAATTGACCACTGATGGGATAACAGGGGTCTTATAGGTATGTTTTAGCCTTAATTTTTTTTATTAACCCCATAGGATTCATATAATGTATTAAGATAAAATAAAATGTAATTTTTTTGTGTTTTTAGGCCTAGTGTCATCAAGGTCCACTTCATGGTTTTGTGAGTCACCTTAGTCAGGCTATAGGTGGATACTCTGAGGACAAGGCACCTATAGGTGTTAATGGAGGATAAATAATTGCAATTAAAACCTTTTTTATGATATTTTAAACAAAAATTTCCTTCTCACCCTTATAGGAGGATTATAAAGGTCCTTTGATTTTTAAAAGTATAGATAACACTGAAAAGTTGTAGTGAACAAATGTCAAGAATAGAGGTCTCTAAACACCATGTTCCTCTAGTCAAAAACCCATTCTATTTTTTATTGGTAATACCCCTTCATGAAGGCTAAAATATATGATCATTTATATTCATTTACATTCCTTAAAACATTATCATATATTAACACCAAAATTGGTTGGGGCTCTATCTTGGAGCTTTTAGGGAACTTGTCCCTAAACTTAGTTCTTCAATATTGAACAAGGTTTCTTGAGCCTTACTAATCCTCAATGACCTTAAACATAAATTTAATCATATTTTATAACTTCATAAACTTCATGAAGGTTTCAAACACATCAGTCTCTTCCATGACCATGATTTAAGTCTCTATATAAGGTCACCTATAGATGAACATCTCAGTATACATGGTAGTTAAGAAAGGACATGAACAATATGCATAGTGAAATATCCTATAAATAGTATTATTTCTCCTCAATATTTTAAAATTAAAATTTTCAATCATAAGTGACTTTAAAACAATAAAATTCCTTGTCTTAACATTATATTCTCCTATAGGTACTTGTAGGTGCAGATCAATGGATTGTGTATGGGGTAAAACTATCATCATAGTTTACATACCTCACTTGAGAGAATATCCTTATGGTTGGTTTGATTATTATTTATGTAATAATATGTTAAATCCCTTAAAATCCTTATTTCATCTCCATAAACTTCCTCAAGTCCTCACACACCATGGTTCAATTGATTATATATGGAATCATGTAGGAGATTGACTATGTGCTATGATTTTGACTATAGCTCCATGAATGATATAGTTGTAAGAATAAAATTGGAAATAAGGAGATTTTAATGAAATTTGAGATGAATTAAATGTCATATCACCTTGATTTGAATCCATTGTAGAGAAATAGACCTTCTTTAATTGATGAGATCTGACTATAACCTCAGTAGCATAGTCCATCTATAATCTAAGACATTTGCAATCATCAAATGACTTCCAAACATGAAACAAAATATGGGAAAATTAGAGAATAAATTCCACATCCTATGAAACTAATTTCACCAACTAGATTATATGGACATGTTCAAATAGAGGCAAAACCTACAGTGTATGGGGATTAGCTAGAAAAACAAGACAACCAACTTGTTAAGAATGGTTCATAAAGTATAAGAAACCATTAATCCAAATCCAAACATAAAAATGAATCAGAATAAGTGTAATATCTACCACCAATACAATTTTACTGAGAAGTCCTCTTACTATTCATACCATCAAAAGACCTATTAACTAGTTTTACTTGCCTAATAGAGTGATGGAGAGATAGAATGGTTTTAGCCCATTTCTGGAACTTTAAAAGTAGATAAAGTATGGAAATAGAGTCAAGGAATCTTAAGATTAATTTCATAGTCTTCTCTCATGTGCCACTCTTCCCCATAGGCTGTACAACCTTTAAAACTCCCTCTTTATCATTTATTTTCTTGATTTTTAGTTGGGAACCTACAAGCTTTAGTTAGTCCTAACATTAATAACAAGGAATTTGACATATTGGACATTGGAAGAGATATTATAACACATGGACACCTAGGAAAACCATACCACCCTCATTAATGACCCATATATGACCCCTAAGTGACATAAAATGACACAATGACTAGATTGGATTATGACCAAGGCTAATAACATATTAAATCAAATCAAATGAACCATAAAACACCTAATTACATTATAATAGACCCTTATATCAAGTTTTGGGCTATAGGGGGTTGACTCATTTTGAATTGTGGTCAAAATGGTAAATAGGTACCATTTTGCCAATACCAAACTCAACCTCCCAACCTTCTCTTATCAATATAGGTTGAATATTAAATTATTTTATAGCATTATGAGACATAAAACTATTAGTTGCCCAATTAAAATAGAATAGATATATTAAACCCATTACTGTTACCTTTGGTTTCTATTGGGGTAGCCTTCAAATCAGAATTATGATTATTTACAAATGTGTACACCCTTTGGTTGGTTAATTGATCTAATTTCAACTTGGGGTAATCCTTTTTGTAGAGTTTATCACCACATTCCTAGTATAAAATAGGCCTAGATGGAACTACTAGAATAGTATTTTCACCCATAGCTGGTCCACACTAATTATTTTAGAGTTTTTCCTTCTTAAAAGAACCTAATTTGGATGAACCTTATGACTTAAAGTTTCTAGTCTGATTGGAAAACTTGTTAAAATTCTTGTTGTTCCTAGTAAATCTATGATTTTGGTATGATTTTATAATTTTATTAGACATAAGAGAAATAATTTTGGTCTTAGATTGCAATTTGTTTGATTTGAATTACTACCTTTCTTTCTAGAGAGACTTCTCTTTTTCTCCAACCCAATATGTTGATTTAATGGAAGCTTTCAAGGTCCTCAGGTTTGTCATATTAACATCATGAATCAATATCTCTTTTAACCCAAGCTTAAATTTAGTAATCTTTATTTTCTCATCATGCATGTAATTCACATGGCATAATAGATTTAAAAATTTGTTTTCATATTCAACAATAGACATGTTTTCCCATTTTAGTAGATAAAAATCAATTATTTTCTACTCCTTGCAGTTGGCATTCAAATACCTTATTCAAAACTATGTTTCAAATACTATCCAAGTAAAATCCATTAGTTGGTATCCTTATATATCATAGAGGTGATTCCACCACAAGGCTATGGGTCTAACTAACTTAAAAGCTATCACCCTAGCTTTCACATTTAATGGCATGTTATGTAGGTTAAAGTATTTCTGTAGGTGAACCATCCATACATTAGTTGCATCACTAGATTCCTCACTAGAAAAGGTTGGTGTTAAAATTTTTTTTAGTTATTTAATGATTGGGTTAACCATGGTTAAATTCATCTCTTGGATTATCAATCCTTCTACCTGGCCCATTTCCATTCTAGGTACTTTCTCATGGGATAAAACTTGAAGGTTATTCAAGCTTTGCTCTTAACTGTCAATCTTGCCTTATAGAGTATTTAAGTTTGTCAAGATTACACTAAGGATTTACTCATACTTTTTGGTTAGGTTTCAACCAAATACATCAGCATTTAAAACATAATTATTACTATCAACATTGTTTATGGGTAGTTCCTCTTGATTCTAAATGGGGTTACAGGCACCACGAGCCCTACTTCAACCTCTACCTCTACCTCTAACTAAATTAACATTATACCAATTATTTTGGATGTTTCCACCACTTGATCTCATTCTCACCATCCTAAAAAGTTATAAAATAATAAATTAGTATATTTTAGACTTAAAATGTTCATTCCCAAAGTTTCATAGAGCAAAACACTACTTTGATGCCAGATGAAACAACCCCACATTTTTATTTGAATTGCATTATTAGAGTATGTTTTGGGATACGATGTGGACCTAATACCTCACTTGATGAAATAAGTTATGATCATTTAGCATACTCATATACACACAATCAAAACTAAAGGAGGTGATCTGAGATAATTAACTAGGGATAATTATTCATAAAGGATGTTATGGGGAAGTAGGTTGCCTAAAAGATGAATTATGGGTTTTAGAACATATCAATATACAAGTACATGGATAAATATTGATCACCATATGTGTCACTCATTCTTTCACATAGGACCGTTTATAGGTCCTTAACCCTTGATAAATATCTCACTCCCCTTAGTAGGTTACAATTCTACTTGAGGATGGTTAAATGGTTACTTTCAGATTAATTGAGAAAGACAACATTACACATCTTATGTTACCATTTGGTTACAAATTGTCTTTGGAATGAGAAATGGTCTAATTATATTTTGACAATTAGGTAAATGTCTAAAATATTGATCATAAAGTATCAACCAGCACCTTTTTAAAACACATGTACATTTATTAAAAATTTTATAGGCACACAATAGAATTTATTACTACCTAAAAAAGAGTACAATCTTAGAAAAAATTGAAAGCAAAAGCATCATGGGTAATTTAGCTAGTACTAAAAAATGATATTATTAGCTTACTCTTTAGCTTAAGGTCATTTCACCATTGTCATGTTTATTTTAAGTTTACAAGTCCAATTTATTAAGCAAGAATATTGCTCTTTGAATAAATGAGTAACTATACAATTTATGGTCAACTCCATATTTACCAGATAGAATATAGTGGGCATCCCATAATTAGATTTTTTCAAAAATATATCATATTGGAAAATATCCAATGCATATATAATTAATAAGAGGAAGGAATTAATATAACAAAAATTGTAATTCAGCCAAGCATAATTTTTTCTATCATTAATTATTCAACAATCCATTTTATTTAAACTAGGAGAAACATTCAACCCATATGAATCACTTATTTACAAATCAATTTCCATCCATAAGCCAATAATGCATTGAATATTATATCATGGAATGAATTTCCAGCCATACATATATTTATTAAAATTATCCAAACCTTAAAATAAATAGTTGATTATCATTGTTACAATAGGAATTTCATTTAAATGATAAACCAACTTCATGTAACATCATTCATATGTATCATCATACATATATGAGTGATACGAGTTTTAACATGAATAATTATAGAATTAATATGACCATCAAGATATTTCCCACATAAATTGAGTGCATAGTATCCATAGTATCAACAATTATCACACTCAAACAATGATTTCCATCCATACATTAAATGAGTGGAACCCAAATAAAATTTCCCTATAAGTATATATATCCACATAAAATGACTGAACATGCTATTAAATAATAGCATATATTCATTTCCATCCAATATAAATGAAGTCAATACACATATTTAGCCCAATCTTATCCACATAACATTAAGAATAAGAGAATAAAATACCAACGGATTATATTTAGTAATACAAGTAAATTATGATAACTATATTTAATCATAACATTTCCAAGAAGATTTACCATCATTCAACAAGTTGAGGAATTCATTTCAAAATTTAACACAACTTATGAAAAACACTAGGCAACCATTGATTTGGATGTAATTTAGAATTATATTTAATTCTGGCAAGGAAATAAGGAATGAAAACTAGAAAATGAAATCTAACACAATAGATTATTTACCAATAAATATACATGTGTCTTATACATAACTATATAAGACCAATAAATGCAATGGTTATTCCATTCAATGCTTCACTCATATTAGAGCAACAAGAGTTAGCTAAACCTTGTTTCTATTATTTTCATTTGTAACTAAAAACAAAAATAGAAATAAGATTTATGTATAACTCATGATACCTAAATAATTAATTACCATATAAGATAAAATCATAAGTGTATGCCAAAAGGAATAAGTTAGATAACTTCATCAATGAATATTGTTTCCAATATAACTTCTTGCCTCATACCAACTAGACCAACATACTTATGTATGCTAAAACATAGTATGGAAAACAAGACATTTACATAGGTAAGTCTTAGCACTGACAAAAATGTAATGCACATGCCAAGAGACTATAAAGATAATATATTAACTATATAAATATACTAATGCTACACTAATCATGCATAGTATCTGCTACAACTTTTATTAACATAATAAATGTTAGCAATGTAATGAACTAGAACTATATAAAAATAATCATTATCATATAAATATCCAAGATAGGAACTAGGGGATCATAAACATGATTCAATTTAGAAGATATAATAGAAATCTTATCTTCTTACCATATGTCAACTTTATAAACCCTTTTTATCCACTTTCAAAATGATCTATTATCAATACGAGGTTAGCAATCAATACGAGGTTAGCATATATGAATTCTATATATTACTAAACTAATAAGAATAATGTAATTAGTTTACAACTACACTTACTAAATATTAACATGGAAATAATAATAAGATCTACACTAAACAAGTATATGAATAACTTATAATAAAATGATTACCAAATCCATCATGCATATCCATGAGATCATCTAGGAGTGTGAGAAACATGAAATCATGTCAAAAAAATCCTCTCAACTAACCCTATGATCCCAACCATTGGTGGCCCTTACCACCTCATCCATCAGCTAGATGGTAGGTTTGGAAACCAGGGTTAGGAAAGGATTCTAATCAAATCAGGTTTCTTAAGCCATTATATGACTCAACATAATAATAAAATATAAAATGGTCAAGTGACTAACAATACATCATCCAAAGACAATATAGAAATAACCAAGTAAATGACATCACTACAAATTGGAAGTGGGGATAATACACTATAGGTTGATTTTAAATTCATAGATATAGATTTATGACCCAAATCTAGATCCATAACATTTGTTATTATCATGCTTGGAAAACCTCCAAGCATATTGTTAGCCTTTAAACATCTTGGCTACCAATCTGCATTCCATGTTTGTAATTTCATGACTATAACTTAGCTATTTAATCCTAGTTAAAGGATTATCATTTCAATACCAACAGGGTTCAAACAATTATTAATGTGACAATAACTAAAATCACTACACTATGTAAAAATATGACCAACATAATACAATAGTCCAAATATAATCACCCATTTAAAAACATTCAACACACACAACTAGTCAACCCTTTTCAATCATGACTTCCATCCATATATAATTATTTCCAAAAATGATAAAATATGATTTCAAGCAATAGAAAAAGTCTATAAATTTGATTTAAAATCTATATATAATTTTTTGGGATCATCATAAGGTCCAATGACCTCATCATGATCCCTGAATCTAAAATCGAGGTTGAAATATTTCAAGTAAAAATTACCTAAAAAATGATTAAATAAAAAGTCAAGATGAGCTACAGGTTAATCCAATCCTCCAGGGCTTTGCCCAATAACCCTATACATCTTTGAAAAGTTTTTAAGATGTACAGATAAACTTCCAATATATATATATATATATATATATATATATATATATAATAAGAGGAAAATCATACCAATTAAACATATACAAAACCATTCAAATAATTAAATGAAAACATCAAACCCATATAGAAGAACCAGGTATGGATAAAAACCCTTTGAATAAAATAATAAAAATAATGCCCAAATCCATTTCTAAACCCCAAGTTATAAAACAAAACCCTTAAAATTGTTGGGTAAGATAACAGTGTACAGTGACCCCAAACATGTATGCATAGGTTTAAAAGGAAAAAATTTAGCATAATATTGTATTCAAAATATACATACTTGTAAGAGGTGAGTTGTTAAAAAGAAAGAAAAAAAATACATCCATAGTTACCAAAACACACAAATTTTCAATAAGAATAGCAAGGTCAATGACCCAATATAAACACAATAGGATTTAAAACAAATGATAGATTCATATAAATATACATAGCCATAATATTTGTGTAAGGGGAAAATAAACACACATAAACCCATTTCAATTATGTAATAAAAACCCTCACAAATGAATAAAAATCACCCAAGTCGATTTATATCCAATTCCTTTAATAAACAAAAATGATAGAGAAAGATTTTGAAATTTATAAGCAAATAATTGATATAGTTTTGACTCTTGGGCACTTGATATCTATCCTAAAGTCTCACAACTTCATTGTTGTTTATGTAACATCCTATTTTTGTTTACAAATTCTTTGAAATAAAAATAACCATCATTCAACAATTTTAAAATAAATACATACCCAAATAAATGTAGGTAAAAGTAAATCTCAAAAGAATGCAATCAAGTTCCAAGTCTGCCTAGTCCAAAGAAGAATATGCCACCAAAATTGACCATGTTTTCCTTTTGTGTAGCTCAAAATAATTAACCAAAATAAGCATAAAATCAAAAACCCTTCGCTATGTTTTTTATCCATTCTCTCCCCCTCTCTTTTTCCCATCTGCTTGTCCTCTCCACCAACCACCATCTCCATTTTCCTCTATGTCCATCTCCCCTATAGCCCCATTGAATACAACATTAAGTGTGCGGAGAGATAATCCTCCTTCTAGTGCTGTCAACCACTTGCCAATGCACCAAACATGACAAAAATTTGACGTAATAGTCATAAATGCACAATCTATAAAATCTGAGGCATTATAAAAAATAATAAAATAATAGATTAAAAATAAAATAAGGTTCAAACCAACCAAATAAACAACATCAAGTGACCAATTTAATAGTCCAATAGGGGGTCATGGATATGGGTTTAGGTGAGTCCACCTATAATTTTCAAGTCACCATGTAAGGTTAGTTCTAATAGGGCCATGGTGGTGACGAGTTCACAGATGGGAGAGAAAAGAGTTAGAAGTGGGGAGTTTAATCAATCAACCAAAATGATAAACACTCAACAAAGTAATCAATATTACAAATAGGGTATAAAATATAAGACATGATAGCATAATTAAAATATAACATAGCTATCTAATGGAATGAGACTAAACCAAAACATATGTATACATGTCAGAACTCATCTGACTACTTAAGAACCATTTTGACACCTGATGTGCCAATTTCATCATTTGACCTAGCTCATATAGAGTACCTATAACCACTGAATATAAATCAACAACACCTAAATGATAATAAATAATATGATACAAAATTTTAAGAAAAATATTAATTACATCAACTAGTCCATATATCATCAAGTGAAATATTTTAAAATATAATATGAACATCAGCCTATAGTCAAAATGTCATCATGTTGAAATACATCAATAGTATCTAGCTAGATAAAAGTAATGTAGAATTTAGCTATACATGTGATAATAATATTTAAGTAGTCATCTAAAATTATCAAAAGGTAGGCTCATAACATTCTTTCCCAGGTCATTGAAATGGGGGGCACACTACCCTATACCTTTGACTTAATCCTATTATAACATCTCATCCACCCATCCACTAGACCTAACACTCCACCCCATCAAAATAATCTCAACTAAAAACACAAAGAAGATAATCTTGTGGATCATGAACAAGAACTTGATGAAGAACAAGAACCCCAAAAAATAATCATGTTGAGGTGGATAAGATAAGAACCACCTTAGAGGACCAATTAAATCAACAAATTAATTCTCTTGCCTCTCAAGTTTGTGCTCAAAACCAAATACCCACCTCACTAAGAAAACATGTTATAAATACCAATCTCTATCAGTTGAGACCTAGGAAAAACCAATCCCAAGCCCTAATCCCCTAATAGACCCCTCATTTTCCCAAGGGTGGAGGATGATGAAGGATACTCTTCAACAAATTGATCCTCACACCCAAGAAATGAGATATAAATATCAATACTTTTTAACATATCCCTTAGACATGAGTATCTTGCAAGTACCTTTCTTAGCACAATTCAAGATTCCAAAATTTGACAAATATAAATGGAAAGAGGATCCATGAAACCATGTGCAATAGTTCTATGTAGCATGTCATAATATTGCTTATGATGATGCTTACCTTCTCAGACTCTTCCCCAAAACTCTCACAGGGATTGAATTATAATGGTTTATGCATCTACCTAAAAGTTCCATATCTATCTTTGGGGAGTTAATAGAAATGTTTGTGTAACACTTCTACTTCAACATTGAATATGACATCTCTATCATAGATATTGATAATACTAATCAAATAAATAGGGAAAGTTTAACCTCATTCTTACAACATTAGAGAAGCCTCACCATTCAATTTCATTACATGGTTCTTGAGAAGGAGTTGGCCAAGATAATCATTGACAATATCAATACTAAATTGAAGTATCAACTAAAGCTATAGAGTGCCAAGTCTTTGGATGGAATCATAGAAAAAAGGATTCAAATTGAAAATTCACTCATTGAGAAAGGGACCATTAAACTATATACCCAAAATAAATAGAGTAAAAATCAAGATAATTCTTTTTTGGATAATCTTGAGATCTTTAATAAAAGTAAAAATGTCATAGGGGATGGGGTCATAGATTATAAACATGTACAGATAGTGTATAAAGCTTACCCTAATAATAAATAGAATGTCTCAACTATAAGGGTAACATAGGGGAAGCCTAAACCTCAAACAAAAAAAAAGGCCTCTAATAGTCTTGGTGAACCCATAGAAATAGTCCTAAAATAATTAATCATTGTTAACATGATTACTCTCCTTGAAATCTAAACACTAGATGATAGTAAACCTTGACTAGATTGATATCATGAAGATGAATTTTGTCAATATCACAGAGTTAAGGGACATGATACTAAGAAATACATGTAGCTAAGACACTACATCAAAGATTTAATTGATAAAGGGGATATATAAGCATAAGGTGAGAGTTAGACTAGTCAATATAAGAATTAGTAACTTGGAATATATTAAGACCCCTTACCTAAGCATGATCAGAAGCACAAGAAACTACTTAAGGATCAGGGTCAAACCTTTATTTCTAACAGAACCAATTATCATTCCATTCCATACCATTATATCACTACCATTAAAATTTGAGGCCCCCAAGAGTCCACATAAGTACCATCCACCATCCTCAAAATTAATAGGGCCTCTTGATTGTGTAGTTAGTCATGACATGGAAAAATTAAAAGTTCTGGAACATGACCAAAAGAACCATCCACTTCCAAATCACAACAATTAAATATCTCTAAAAATTTCATGAGCTCTTCTAAAAAAACATATGACATCATCTAATAGCTTTAGAAGACTCCATCTCAAATCTCTCTTATGGATCTTCTTGAGATGTCATCGATACATCGATTGATTCTTAATCAAGTCCTAAATAAATTTAAAGTCCCTAGAGATATTGATACAAGCCAATTTCAAGCATTGGTGGGTCATTTATCTCCTTTCCAAAAGATTAATTTTAGTACACAATATATTCCACCTATAGGCCCACACCATAACTATCCATTATTCCTTGAAATTTCCATTTTTAATCACAATATCCCATGGGTACTCATAGACAGAGCGTCAACCTTAAATTTGAGCAATCTAGACTTTCTCAAGAAAAGTAGGTACTTTGAATCTTCATTAGGGCCTACTCTCATAATGATAAAATCATATGATGATAATGAAAGGATGTCTATAATAACTATTTACCTTCCTATAATTATGGGACCCATAGTATACAAAACTTTAATCTATGTAGTGGATGTTGATTTCCTATTTAATTTACATCTGAGACACCCATGGATTCATGAAATGAGAATATTTCCTTATACCCTCCATCAATGTTTGAAATTCCCTCATTCAAGAATGGAGGTTACCATCACAATGTAAATAGAACACTTTCATAGTTTTCAAATTGACCAGTCTCATCCCACTTGTTATTTCTCCATCACTCATAGTTCCTCTCATAATCCAAAAGTTACAAAGTATATCCACCCTAATGATCTAACATTTGATTCAAATAAATTCCCAAACATCACTTATCTTAAGATCACTTCCAAGGGTTGTGGAGAGTATGAATATAAAACACTTTGTTTTGGAAATCTATAACTCTCCCCATGAATCTATGGGTCCCTAGATATGAGGAAAGATAAACCCATTATTTATCAATTTGGATCAAAGGCTTTTATTATTGGAGGCATGCTATTAGAATAATATTTTGATGAACTAAATGATTCATGTCTTATTCATGATGATAAGGCCTTAGGTTTACATAAATAAAAGTAGCCCCTACTTTAAAAGATGCTTCAAAATATGAATTATAAGGGAAAAGGACTAAGAAGAGACGAACAAGGCAAGATTGAACCTATAGGGCTTTAATAACATATGAAAATATCTTGGATTAATATAGAAAGCTTTGGGCATTGACCTAAGCACTACCATCTTGGACACCTCTTAAATTCTTGAGGAGTTTACCTCTGATGAAGAAGTCAAAATAGGTTTTATTTATAGTCTTTATGAGGACCTAACTACCACCAATCTTTTCCCTGTCACCTCCATATCCACTATAAACATCTCCCTTCATTATCCCACCATTATATACTGAGATTATAAGACTGATCATTCTTTTGATATATTCTAGAATGATGAATCCATTATGGAATATCTTAGGGTAAGATATTTTATGCCATCAAGAGACCATAAGATAGGATTCTCTATCAGTCTAAACAAGTCTACATATATGAAGAAAAATATCCTTCCCCAAATATGGAAGACATCCAACCCATTCCTAATGAGTCAGAATCCTACCCAAAATTAGATATGGAGCTCTTATATGAATTTGATTCAAAAATAGAGGAATTACCATCACCCCCAACATATCTCTAGGACCAATCACCTTATCTCATCGAGGATGTTATTGAATTAAATATTGGAATAAATGAAAGTCCTAAAATGGTCAAACTGGGGGAGATTATTACATCTTAAGAGAAACACATTCTTATTGAGCTTATATAATAATATATAGATGTATTCACATCAAGTTATTTTGACATGTCAGGCCTACCTTGGTAGTGCATCATTTATTGGTTTATTCAAATGAAAAATCTATTAATCAAAACTTACCAAAATGTATCCCAAGGTGTCCCTCTTAGTCAAAGAAGAGTTGTAAAAATTATTAAAAGTCAGATTTATGCATCCAAATGATTATTCTAAGTAGATATCTAATATTATGCCCATGGCCAAACCACAGGGTGGAATCAAATTTAAATCATACCTTAAAGATGGCTTTCCCTTACCTAATATATACATGATCATGGAATCTAATGGAAGATATGAGATGATATCCCTCATGGATTTTTTTTGGATATAATCAAATTAAAATTTATCTCAAAGATCAACATAAAATAAGCTTTATCACTCCATGGGGGACTTTATGTTATCAAGTGATGCCTTTCAATCTTACAAACATGGGAAATACTTACCAAAGGGATATGACAATAATATTCCACGACATGATGCATGACATCATAGAATATTATCTAGATGATATGCTAGGGAAGCTTAAACTCTTATCAAAGCATCTTATGGTCTTAAATAAAATATTTGAGAGGCTCAAAGAATATAAATTTAGATTTAACCCTAAGAAATGTGTGTTTGGAGTCACCTAAATAAAACTATTGGGGTTCATAGTATCTATAAGAGGCATTGAGTTAAATCATGTGAAAGTCAAAGCTATTGTGGAAATTCGTCCTACTAAAAATTTAAAATAGTTAAAAAGCCTTCAAGAGAAATTATAGGCTATTAATTGTTTTATATCCTAATTAGAATATAAATGTCATCCCTTTACCCATATCTTAAATAAGGGAACTCATTTTAACTGGAACTCAAAATGTCAATAGGATTTTTATAATCTAAATCAATATCTAGTTAAGCCTTCAAGTATATCACCACCCATCTTAGGAAGGTCATTACTTTTGTATATCTCTGTAACACCTTATGATATAGGGGCATTACTAGCTCAACATAATGATTAATGAAAATAATGAACAATTTATTATCTAAGTAGAACCTTAATCTCATATGAGTTTAACTATACCCATATTGAAAAGGCTTACTTGGTCATAGTCTTCACCTCCCAAAAACTTAGACATTACATGCTAAACAACCAAGTTAAGCTCATAGCTAAGGTTGATCCTCTCAAGTATATGTTATCAAAATCTACTTTAAATAGAAGAATGGCCAAATGGATTACGTTTTTAAGTTAATTTTATATAGAATATGTAAATAAAAAAACCATTAAAGGACAAGCCATTATGGATCAAATTGTGGCAAAACCCATTGAAGATAACAAGTCTCTCATCACTTCCTTTCTAGATGAGTCTATATTTAGTATTGAAGAATCAAATGACTGGAAGTTATATTTTGATGGATCTTTTACCATGCATGGGTTGGGAGTGCGAATCCTTTTGGTAACCCCACAAGGTGACCTAATACCTAAAGCTTTCCACCTTCCTTTCTCATACACAAATAATATTGATTAATATGAGGCCCTAATTGTGGGTCTTTGAATTTCCATCTAGTGGAATATACAACATCTCCAAGTATTTAGTGATTGATAATTAATTATAAAACAAGTGAAAAAGGAGTTCTAGAAAAAGGATGAGAAATTTATTTCTTATAACCAACTAGTGGATCAATTAAAGTAAAATTTTAAGTCAATAACATTTTAGCAAGTGTTTATGGGAAGTAATAAAGACACTAATTTAATGACCACCATTGGATCTTTGATATACCTTACAAAAGATGTTCTTGAAGGTAATTTTCTAATTGAACAATTATTATTACAAGCTCATCAATCTATGGCTCATTATCAAATTGTATTATACATGATCCCATTATACCCTAGTATCATAACATTTACACTTACCTTCATGATAACATCCTACTACTAGATCTCAATCATCATTAATACAAAGATTTAATTCATCACACGTCATATTATACTATTCTTGGTAGCACACTCTATCGATAAGGCTATGATGAGACCTTGTTGGGATGCTTGACATTAGAGGAGGATACTATTGAAATCATGGAGGTCCATGATGGTACCTATGGTAGTCATATAAATGGGATGACCCTAGATAAGAAGTTACTTTGGACTGGATACTATTGACCCATAATGGATCATGATTCCTTCCAGTATGTGCATAAATGTGTAGCTTGTCAAAATCATGGTAATCTAATTCATGCCCCCATATAATATCTATAGCCTATAATGAACCCATGGCCATTTTCAATATGGGGACTAGATCTAATTGGAAAGATCAATCTTAAATCATCTGATGGACATATGTTTATAATTACAACTATGGAGTATTTTACTAAATGGGTTATATCCATTCCACTAATTTATACCATAGGTCTCTAAATATTAAAATTTATTCTAAATCAAATTATTTTTTACTTTAGAATCCCATCCAAAATCATATCAAACAATGGAAAATATTTCAAAAATCAATAAGTTAAAGACTTGTGTAATAATTATCACATTAATTAGAAATTTATTAACACCCTACTATACCCAAGGTAATCAATAAGTAGAACAACTAATAAAATGCTTCTCAAGATTCTCAAGAAAATTGTTAATGATGCTACTAGAAATTGGCATTTACAGCTATATTATGCTCTTTCATCCTAAAAAACTAGTGTCTAAACACATACTAAGGATACTCTATATTCTCTTGTCTATATCACAAAAATAAACTTGCCTATTGAAGTTGATCTCCCTTCTTTATGAAGCTATTTGTGGGGCATGATTAATGATCATAATTCTAGACAAGAACAATCACAAGATCTTGAATTATTAGATGAAAAATGATAAAATTATTTGTATCATATTAGGGCATACTATAATAAGTTCAAGGGGTAATATAAAAATAAGATCTAGTCATATGAATTTTAAAATTGGTGACATAGTCCTAAAAGAGGATAAGAAAAACAACAATGCCGAGCGAGAAAAGAAAGGTAAATTTGAATAAAATTGGCTTGGGAATTATATCATTATTGTATAACTTGGATTAGGAGGCTATAAATTAGTTATACTAGATGGTGATGGGCTAGATGAATCCATGAATGTTATGTAAATCATATTTTTTGTATCAGAGCGGTTGTTATTTAACAGTGATTGCTAGTGTATGTTGACAAGGTCTAAATCCCAAAAGGGTGAAGGAAAAATCATTGAGTATAATCCAGAGATTGGTTTAAGGCATGCTTCAAGGATGGCCAAAGAAGAGATGGAATCCAAACAAGCTTTCTGCCAAGCTTTCATGGATATGAGAAGCATGGTTGAAGAACTATACCATGACAAACAAAGGAAATCTAAGAATGAAAAAGAAGGTAATTCACAAGAATCAAAAGGTAAAGAAAATGAAAAACCTTCTTCATTGGATAACAGTAAAAAAATTATGGAATCTCTCCCTTCACTAAAATTGGATATTAAGTTTAAATTACCAATGTTTAATGGCGAAGTTAATGCCGAAAAGTTGGATAATTGGGTCAAGCAGATTGAAGTTTAGTGTAGGGTCCAAAAGATTGCAAGGGATGAGTCAAAAAATCATTTGGCTACTCTTTGTATGGGAGGCACAAATCTCATTTAGTGGGAGAGTAAGTTGAAGGAAGCCGAGCTTTAAAAAGGTAACTTGATTTCTACTTGGAATGAATTTATTGAAGAACTCATAAAGCAATTCTATCCTTTAGGCTATATGCAACAAGCCATAATGGATTGGCAAAGTTTCAGACAAGGAAAAGGCCAAAATGTTCAAGATTATACACAAGAATTTAGGAAAAAGGCTTTACTTTTGAATGTTCCTCTATACACACAAGAAACACTGCTAAAATATATAGGTGGGCTATATAGTTACTTAAGACATATGATTCTTATGTTCAATCCCACTAATTTAGATGCAGTATGTGTTCAAGCCACTCATTTAGAGGTTAGAGGAAAGCAATCAAAATAATATTTTCCTAAAGTTAAAAGTAAGCAATCTAATGTTAAGCAATCCAAAGCGGAAAGTTCATTAGGAAAGGGTAAATAGAAATCCACTTTTATTGTTAAAAAAGAAGGAAAACCATTTTGTAATCATTGCAAGAAAAATCATGATGAGTCTAAGTGTTGGAAACTACATCTTGAGTTAAGGCCTAAGAGGTTTCAAAAGAAAGAAAAGAAGGCTAATTCTATGGTTTAGGACTTAGGTTTAGATTTAGGTGATGAAACTAAGATCACAGCTATGGGATTACATAGTGATTTTTCTCTTTCAATTTCTAGCACTAAGTCATCGAATGATGCATCTTCTTCTAAACAGAATTATGTGCATGTTGATAATAAAATAAATGAATTTTTCTACATTAGAGTTGTTTCAAAACATACTAAGATTGACACTCTATTTGATAGTGGTTTACAAGCAAATTTAGTTTCTGAAGAGGTTGTTAAGAAGCTAGGCTTACAAACCAATCCCCATCTTAAGCCTTATCCACTAAGTTGGGTGTGTGACAATGTGAAGCTACAAGTCTCACAAACTTGTAGACTAAGGTTTTCCATCACATCCAAGTTCGTAGATGAGGTTGAGTTAGATGTTGTTCCATTGGACATATGTGGGATTGTTTTGGGAAGCCCATATCTTTATGATAAAAAAGCAATATTTTATAGAGAGGAGAATAAGTACTTGCTTGTTAAGGATAGAATTAAATATATAGTTAGAGCACATCACATTAGAACAAGTCTTTCCTTGGTTACAACATGGCAAATGAAAAGACTAGTTAATTCAAGCAAGACTTTTTGCCTCATGTTGATTAAGACTAAGGAAAAAGAATATTCTTAGGCTTTGGAAAATTGTGATCCTAGACACAAGAATGAATTGGTTAAAATCATTTCTACATATGATGATGTATTTCAGGATCCTAAGGGCTTGCCCCCTAAAAGGGGAGTTCAACATGAAATTCAGCTATTACAAGATTCTCCTCTCCCTAACATTGGCATGCACAAGTTATTAGTGGTGGAAAATGAGTAAATCAAAAAATAGGTAATGGATCTATTGGATATAGGTGTTATTCATCCAAGTTCATCTCCTGTTGGTTCACCAATTATTTTGGTGCCAAAGAAAGATGGCACTTGGTGAATGTGTGTTGATTTTCATGCTTTAAACAAAATTACTATTAAGAATCATTACCCTCTTCCTCGTATTGATGATTTGTTGGATCAATTAAAACATGTTATTTATTTCACTAAGCTAGATTTGAGAAGTGGATATCATCAAGTAAGAATTAATGAAGGTGATGTGTGGAAAATTGCCTTCAAAACAAAATAGGGATTGTTTGAATGGCTTGTTATGCCTTTCGAGTTGTGTAATGCCCCGGCTACATTCATGAGATTGATGAATGATGTTTTTAGATAGTTCCTTGATGACTTTGTTATAGTTTACTTAGATGATATATTGATTTTTAGCAAGTCTTGGGAAGAGCATGTGATTTACATTAAGAAAGTCATGGATGTATTAAAAAAGGAAAAACTTTATCTAAAAATGTCAAAATGTGAATTCGGCAAGACCTCTTTGATATACTTGGGTTACATTATAGGACATGGTGAATTCAAAATTGATCCTACAAAAGTGGAAGTCATTGTTAATTGGCCTACACCCACTAACACAACTGAGGTTAGAAGTTTTCTTGGTGTAGTATAGTTTTGGCAAAATTTTATTGCTCAATTTCCATATATTGCATCACCTTTGCATTCTTTGACAAGTGTGAAACAAGTATTTTAGTGGGGAGGCAAACATCAAAAAGCCTTTGATACTTTGAAAGAAAAGATAAGTACTATTGTGGTCTTAGCACTTCCTAATATACAACAACCATTTGAGATCGAGATGGATGCAAGTGAGTATGCTATGGGAGCTATTTTAATGCAAGGTAAAAAACCAGTTTTTTATCATTCTAAAACCTTTACAAGTGTAGTAAGAAAATATCCAACTTATGATAAGGAATTGTATGCATTGGTTCAAAGTGTTAAAAAATGGAAACATTACTTAATGGGCAAAGAAACAATAATACATACAGATCATCAGCCTTTACAGTATCTCCAATCACAAACCAAACTATAATAGTCTAGACATTTTCGTTGGATGGGTTTCTTATAACAATTTCATCTTGTGATCAAGTATAAAAAAGGTATTCAGAATAAGGTTGCAGATATGCTATCTAGGCCTCTTATGGTTATTACATCTATTCTTTTACAACATGGTTCTTTGTCTCATGAAATTTATAAAGAACAATATGTTAATGATCTTGATTTTCAAGATGTTTATAAAGACTTGATGAGTAGTAGACAAGTAGAATAATTGGACTATCATGTACACAATGATCTTTTGTATCATTTGGGTAAACTATGTATTCCTCAAAATGAGAGGGTGCACATGATTAGAGAAGCACATACTTCTCTTATTTCTGGTCATTTTGGAGTTGCAAAAATGGTTGCACATTTGAAAATGTATTTTTACTAGCCTCGTATGTAGGAAAAAGTTGCTAAATATATTAAGGGATGTACTCTTTATGCCACAAGTAAACCTAGCAATAGGAAACTAGGACTTTACACTCCTCTACCTGTTCCTACTCACCCCTGGGAAAGTGTCTCCATGGATTTTGTGGGGGGGGGGGGGGGGGGGGGGTTACCTATGACACAAAGAAAACATGATTATTTATATGTGGTTGTGGATTTATTTAGAAAAATGTGTGTTTTGATTCCTTGCACTAAGCAAATTACTGGTGAAGGCACTGCACACTTATTCTTTAAACATGTATGGGTTAATTTTAGTTTGCCTACTTCAATTATTTTTGATTAGGATTCTCAATTTATTAGGGAGTTTTGGTCAACTTTATGGGGACTAATGGACACTAAATTAAAAAAGAGAACTGCATTTCATCCACAAACTAACGGATAAATAGAGGTTGTGAACTGCACAATGGTACATTTGCTTAGGGGTTATAGAAATAAACATCCAAAGTTATGGGATGAACAATTGTGTTACATACAACATGCATATAACCGGGCACTTCATTCTTCTAATATGAAATCTCCATTTGAACTTTGTTATGGATACTTGCCTAAATCTCCTTTAGATGTTTGTTATGGATAGGATACAATTGTTGGTGAACCAAAAGAAGCCATTCGAGCTAATAAGTTCATTGAACAAATATAGCTCATACATCAAACTGTTCATACTCAATTGGAGAAAAGTCAAGCCAAGTACAAAGCTAGGCATGACAAACATCGTATTGATCACCAATTTGTTGTATGTGATATGGTATGGCTTCACATTAGTAAGAAAAGACTGATAGGTGAAGGTATAAAGTTGAAACCAATCTGATATGGTCCTTTTCAAATAATGGAAAAAATTGGCACAAATGCTTTTTTATTAGATTTAACATCTTACATGTAGATTTATTCAATTGTAAATGTGGAAAATTTGAAATTGTATGAACCTCCAATGATAATTGATCATGATGAAAGTGTATCCATTCCTTCCATTGATGATTTTTCTCTTGAATATCTAACAAAATTACAAGAAGATACTATACTTGACAAGAATATGCAGACTTCATGAAGAGGTAATGTTGAATATTTTCATGTTGGTCTCAAAGGGATGCGCCCAAACAAGGTTAAATAGATGGAAGTCAGAAAGGTGAGGGAAAAATACACTCATCTCATTACCAATTAATTTCAACTTTTAGAGGTCCAAAAGTTCCCAATGGGGAGGAGTGATCTAGGTGGATCCATGTACCATTCCATTTTTGAAAGTCTTTAAATTTTGGTCAAATCATTTGCACATCAAAGAATTCATCGAGAGCTTTCTAGCACTTTTAGAATGAAAAATGGATTTTGGATGCTCAAGATATAACTAGTTGAAGAAATCTTGCGACAGGCAAATAAAGGGTGTCAAAAGTGAAGTGGCACTATTTAAATATGCCAAGTGGACCAATAGCCATTTGACATGTGGAAAAATGATTTGGTGTAAAAAAAAAATTTGGTTTGGTGTTTGTTTTTTATTCACATGTTATTGTTTGAGAAATTGTATTTAAGTTTCAAACGTTTATCACTTTGAAATAAGATGCCACCAACCAACATGCACCAGCTGCTACATCACCACACAAACCATGCAATGACCAAGTCCAATGGTAGCCCAAGTCTCCTTTAAAGTAGACGTCAGTATTTGAAAAGGGTCTGACCAACCTATATTAAGCATGAATATTGTTATTCCCCGACAAATGTGGGATAAAGATGAGCCAAATGAGCCAAAAGAGGAGGTTGACAGTTTCCAAAGCACCTAAAGAGGAGGCCAGTGGTTTAAACCTTCCACCTTTGGTGCAAAAGGAATATCCTTTGACCACTTGAGCTATGAAGGTCGAAGTGCTATATAAGGAATGAAATTCTACTTGAAGAGGAGGAGAAAGCCGACTGTGTAAAGAGATTTAAGAAGGTTAGAGTCTTATTCTTGCTTTGTACGACCTTAGGCCATTATTTTTAGGTCTGAGAGATATTATTACAGGCAATCAGAGATCAAAGAAGGTGAATTGAATACTTTTATTGATTTTGGAAGCCATTGTTGCACAAAATTAATGAGAATGGTCCTCACTTCAAATGGACCCAGAGACGTAAGCTATTGAAGCTGAACTCTGTTATCAATTTGCTGGTGAATTTTTTTAATTTTCTCTGATTATTATTTAATTTTGATCTTCATTTTAATTCTAGTTTTAATTTCTTTATACAAAATTAAACAAAAAAATTGAGAAGTTGAAGGATCTCTTAAATGTGAAAAAGTGTTTTTCAGATGTACTACACTTGTATTTTCAATTTAAAAATCAATTTTTATGCTTAAAAGGCTCTAAATAACCTTTGTCTGAGTCCCCACTCTTGGGGGCACATCCATGGCCACACCACTTCTCTAATCTTTTCATTCCATTCCATCATTTCCATATGACCTTGGTCTTAATAGTGGGAACATAATACATGCTTAGGTAAATTTGGGAGACATGAATTTCAAACTATGGCAAAGTATTGATAAATTTTCAAGGGGAATATCTATTCAATATTCCTATAGAATATTTGAACTCCACTTTTAAATAGTACTCAATCTATATTTAATAACCTAATCCATATCTTAATTGCATCCTCTTGGATGATGTATCTTCCTATTAGCTTCAATTACATCCGCCTTTATTCATTTAAATCCACCCCTAAGTAGAGGTCCATAAGAACCCACTAACTTCATCACTATCGAAGGGTCATCTAATGTTCTTACTTTAGGATTCATAATGCACTTTTTTAGTGAATCTTGATCATTCACTTTAGATCCTAAACATTGTCATTGTAACTGATCATTATGTCATTTATCACAAAAAATCTTGGGAACTATCGAGCCTTATACATGTTTAACTATATCCCTATATTTGATTCTCTTAAAACCTCCTGTAAATATTACCTTTAGCAATCTTTTTATTAAGTCTTTTTAGGGTTTTTATCATATTATAAATAATAATTGTCCAACATAATTTTAATCATTTCCCTAGGTTGTCTTTTAAATAAATCAAAAATGTATATGTGTCATCATCTTTATCATGGCCCCTTTAACTTCTTAAGTAGTAAGTTTTTTACATACCTTACATTATCCTTTTATACATGTGTGTATGAGTTCTTATTGTTAATCAAGTTTGCTAATAATCACTAAGTCTTGTAAATATTTTTCATAGTCAATAATCTTATTTTGTTTTCTGATTACATTATCTTTTTTTTTAAATTCTAATATATTTTTTTAAAAAATGGAACAAAGATGGTCTTAAGTGACTACTCCAAAATAATAATTGGAAAAGACACTAAAATGGATTTCCCATGCATTGTGAATCTAATGTGACCCTAACTATCTTCATGGTATGGGATCACTTATGCCCACAAGGGAAACAATAAATTATATTGCCTACATATGAAATGGATTCAAGTTACACCCCCATCCTATCCTCCAAATAATTACACTATCCCATCTAAAAATCCTATCCTACTAACCAAAACCCACCCATATCCTTGGTGTAGGATGATTTTACCCAACATTAGTTTGTGAGACACCTGATTAAAATAATGGATTATTTATTAGCACATTGTTAACAAAATTTTACCTTCCATAATCACATTATGAACATAAAACATCATCGTCTTCCATAATAAATAAAATCATGATCATCCTCACATATCATATAATTATCACAACAATAATCACATAATATCCATCCATATTATACATCAAACATCATCTAAACCATAACAATCATTTATATCATCTAATCAATCATATAAACATTTGCATCATAATTATCTCATCTATAAATAGTCATAAAAAATTAATCATATCCAATCACCTCATATCAATAAATCACATATATGCATACCTAATAATCACATAATCTAAAGTATCCATCAATAACATAATCACACTAATAATCATCACACAATCATAACATCATATATATCAATAGTCCATAATGTCCATCAATGTCCATGTCAAAATATATAAATACATAAATGGGCCCCATGGGCATCAATGTGCTAAAATGCATACAAGTCCATAATATAACACATGTCTCACAAATAATACATCTTGAGTCATTGTTGTCCAGGTGGTCTCTTATCAAGATGGTCTATAGAATGGGAGGAACTAGCTCTAAAAGTTATAGCATGATAACCTACTAATACTATTGCCTCATAAAAATCTCTATAATACTAGGCATATCGCTTTAGCCAACTTATCTATCTCATAATCATTCCCATACCCCTATCCTCTCATTTTGCATCATCTTCCTCCTTGGCCTTCTCAACCACCTATAAATCTACCCCTCTCTCTCTCTCTCTCTCTCTCTCTCTCTCTCTCTCTCTCTCTCTCTCTCTCTCTCTCTCTCTCTCTCTCTCTCTCTCTCTCTCTCTCTCTCTAAGTCTCAACTAAAGCTATCCAATCTATCCATGTGATGAGGTTATATACGATTCCTAACTCTAGATCTACCTATAAAGTGTAGCTATTTATCCTTGTAAGGTTGTTACCTATCCCATCAAAATTAAGATGTATCTAAGTGATCTTACTAGCTAACTATCCCTTTGTATAATATACACCTATAAATCCATAACCATCTTATCTTGCTCGACTGTGATCCCTATAACCTCTTAGCTCAGGCCTATATCTCTCTCCTCAACCTATATAAGAGTGATCATTCATCCTCACTTAAAGGTGGCCTAGATGTCACTACCTTGTCTACACCTTTTCCCCTTCCATCTTAGTCTCCAACTCTATCCTAGTCTCCAACTCTTATCTAATCTCCATCTCAACCCCTCATCTCCACCATCAATATACATCACATCTGGCCCCCTAGACATCTTTTTGGACTTGTTCCTAAGGTTGTTCTATCTATGCTCACCTCCTCCCTAGTCAACCTCATGCTTGTAAAAATATCTAAACAACCCTCCTCCTCACTCTGACCAACCATCTAAGTAATCTATGAGGTTGTCTCTTGGCCCACCAAGATGTGTTTACTGATATCACTCTAAGATCTAGAATAGAGGTCTTACAATCCCATATAATTAGGGAAATACTCTCATAATATACCTTGACTAGTGCCTTGTCTACTAAATCCCCCCATTAAGGTCTCTCATTGTAACTATGAAAAAACAAATGCTCCTCTCGAAGCACATTGTGTTTCCTCTTGAACTATCACTACATATGATCAAGTCTATATATCTAAATAATATAATCATGATGTCCAATTAGATAGCACTTAGTAAGCATGAAGTGTGTAACATATGCATCCACAACCCATCCCCATTACACCTATTTATATGTCATCTAGGTGATCTACTCAACTTGTAGACTATCAAAAGCCTATCTCAAACCATATCTCACCAGCATGGGATCTCTACACTCCAAGAATGGCATACCATCCAAATACTAAGGGATAATAAAGATCCATATCTACACAAGTACCCAATGGCCTCTCTATTATAATATGTTCCCAACTCCATATCTATAATAATAGAGAGGGACCTAAGCTCATTACTCTTATGTATGCCCCCATGTGAAAATATTTATATAAATTGGCTGATACTATAGGACCCCAAGTAAAAAATTGATAATATTGGATCATATCTGACACCATATCTCTTAATCCCATGTGAAACCACTAACCACTTCTATTCAATAAGAGTATGCCAGTAATAAGAGACATAATAACAAGATTTAACCTATGAATAGTACTTTCCCTCAGAGCCCTATTAATATCTAGCCCTAAGTTATGAAATCTAATCTTCAACCAACCAACCAATCTATACACTATCACACTTAGGGTATGTGATCACTAGTATATCTTGTGGCCTCTCATCGATAGTTAAAAAATGTGTAGTAGATCCTTAAGAGTAACTATCATCTCACCAGTCATAGAATCAAATGTGCTAGTCTTAGAATACCATCTCTTGACCAAGGATGTAATCAAGGCCCTATTGATCTTTACCACTGGCATGGTCATGATATAGTAGAGACCTATCATCTCAATCACTCCATACTCATCTGGTATCAATAAATTCATCTCACAAAGCACCACTAGACATCATAGTTGAGAAGACAACACATTTAAATCCTCTTATATCAACACATCTATCAAATCATGATAATATAATCATAACTATTCATCCCATTACATCCCATCTACCTAATACCTAAATCTATGACTCACTCATTTATCTAAACTCCCTAATCTAAACACCAACCAATTTCTAACCACTCCATCTTATCTACCCAGTTATCCTTTTTAACCCACTTTCCTATTTAACTATCTACCCTTCTCATCATTCATCTCACCCCCAAATCACCCTAATCTATCCTATCTCCTTACCCCTTCTAATAACTAACTAAATTAATCATCTAATACCATACTTACCCTAACCTCCATCCCCATTCCTTTCCAAACCCATTCACTAACCATTATTCCTAATTAACATAAAATTGCTACTCTCAAACTAGCCCTAGGTCCCAATTTAGCAATATCACCATTTACAAATGGTGGTTTTACAAAACCATAGGTTTAACAATGATATTTTCAAAATTACAACTCTAATTTCATGGTATTTTGATAATACAAGTCATTTTTTATGGTTTTTCAAAACCATGTATCACCTCTTGTAGTTTTGTAAAACTACAGTTTGCAATTGCATTACGATGACTTGTGATGAAAATATTGTGACTAAGGTGAAACCCCTAATCATGGTATTTCCATAGTGTAATATACATGTAATAAATTCTAAATTAAATGTGGAAATGAAAAAACTCAAGGGCTAGGCATGAAGTACTCACCAGTGGTCCTACATTGGCTTATCTCTGGTGCTCCCAAACCCTCTTTCCATGATGAGATGATTGAGGAATGTGATGCATGTCTTGGTCTCTAGAGCATAAAATTTACACTAGATAAAAGACAAAATGAGCCTTTTACCCCTAAATTTTATTATTTTCCCCCTATTTTTTACCTTATTTTACCCCTTGTATGTCATTTGACCTTGTTAGTCATATTATCCTACCTCATCTACTAATATTGATCCTAAAAATCCGTTTTCATGTCTTATTATCAAAATTTAATCCTTGTTTCATCATCCTTTAGTCCTCTTAAATCACTATTTTGGGTCATAATATTCTATTCTCCATTATCTATCCCAAATCCTAGTATAAACTACATCAGCCTAAGGTCTCTTAAGACTATATAGGTAACAGCTGGCCACTTTCTTGTGCCTAGGGATAGCTCAACCACTATTAACATTTGATCCCATATTGTTCCCTATAGGTAACTCAATGTTATTAAATCATATTGAGCTATGAATCCAATATAAAGTGGTTTATTATCAATAATCATTTATCTCGTGACCTTTATAGGCTTGTAAATATACCTTGCATATGTCCTTCTAAGGGAATTATCATCAGCTCATGGCTTATTTCATTTTTTAATTCCCTAGATAATTTCTACATCTTTAGAATTTAAGTCTTATCATCTTAATCAATATACCTCTCTTCTAGTCCTTGATCATTGTATATAACTCACCCTTTAAGGCTAAGTCAATGTATACCATAGTACTTATTCTTGGGGTATCTTTATTCAATTTCCCTCACGCTCGAGGCATCCCAACCCCTTTTCATCATCATGGTCCTATCCCAACCTAGGGATTTATTTTTAAGTGACCATTTGGATCGTTCTTCCCCACATGCTCCCTTGAGGGGGAAATGTGTTTATTAACAACATTCCATCCACAAAATGCTTTTTATTTGAAAATCCATTACTCCTCCCATTACACTTCACTCACAATTCCCTTTCAAAGAGGGGAAAAATGTATACACCTAAATTTGATCATCTTAATAATTTTATTAAACCTACTAATTGGTCTAATAATCATATCCTTAGCTAATTAATTAAAAATATTATTTCTTATACAACATTCCCTACATTCCATAAACCTTTTATATACCCTTATAACCAGTTAATTATGTCATCAACCTAAAAACTAGCCAACTTAGCCACTAATCTTATTACATTAGCTACCCATTATCCCACTTGAACATTTAAAATTCCTATTTATTCAACTACCCCCTAGATAACCTACCACTCTAGCATCTCCTACATCTCTATGAATCCTAAACCTCATTTAATCCCAATCTAATCCCTCATTATCCCCTAACTAATCAATAAGCCTCTATAATTAGAGAAGATCCTCTAAGATTCTATAATTATCTAAACTAGAGACTTCTAAATAATTTAAAAATCCCTAAAAATATCTTCCACCATCTTATAAAATCCATGTTTGGGCCATGGCCAAATTAACTTAGAAAATCCATAAGCCCTCATTATACTCTCATAATCAGCCATCCCAAAACATTCTCATATTATTGCCAATCTACTCAACTATATATGGAATCCATTAGATTCATTTTTAAGCTCAAAGAAAGTTATCCACATTCAATCAATTTTGTACTCAAATCCACTTGAAGATCTTGGAGAGAAGTCATAAGGGACAAGGTGATGGTAATATTTCATTCTTAAGTGACTATTTGTTCTTTTATTCCCTCCCTTTGATGTTATTGTGTTGCTAGGTTTAATTTAATAAATATAATAGTGTTTATTAATAACTCAAAAATATAATCATACACTATGATCAATATTCATGTCTCTCTATGGTCGATAGTGTTTAGAAATATAAAAAATAAGTATAGATCTAAAATTAACAATGAATTATGTTTATCAAGTTTTAATCTTTTTAAGTAGTGCATGAGACCTAGGTCATTAGAATGATATGTATCAGACAAAATATAAGCATTTAAGTATAGTGATATAGATAATGTTATCCTTTTAGAAAGAAGGAGGTTATAATTAAAGGATAGATGCTTAATTGATATTTATCAAATGTAAAATATTGAGAAGATATAAATTTTTAGTTTTAGTGTCTACATTTTCCCTCCCCCTTTGATCTATTAATTCATAAAGATGTAATTACTAGATTAAAGTAAAGAATTATGTACCTAGATGTGTACAACTCATCTTGATTTTTATTGAGGCCACTTTGAGTGTTTTTCTAGTGCATGAGATGTAACCAAGGGCACATTACAATGTAAATTATTTTATATACTCTTAAATTTGAAATAGTTTAAATACTTGAAAAGAAATAGAGTAAGGAAGGAATACACCTATATGTCAATGAAACCATGTTTCCACTTAATACTTTGACTTGGTAAAGATGCTTAATTATGAATCATTAGATCTATAAGATGTTCAAATTTGAATCTTGCCTATTTGAATAGGGAGATTGGAAGTTATTATTCCCCTAGAGTAGAAAGATGAGTTATGACACAATGATTAAGATCCTTATATCTCAATCACACAATTCAAGTTTGAATATTTAATTTGGTGAGGGTGAGTGATTTAATCAAATTATCTTATAAATATAGTGATATTTGATGATTTAATCACTCCAACCTATAAAATGAGTCAACTATTGTGGTAGAAAAGGTCTCTATAACAATACATCCTAGTGTAATTAATGTGTCCCGGTGAATAGTATAATTGGTAAAATTTTCAATATATAGTGAAAAAACATGGAATATTCACCACTAATATGTCTAAGACATATTTTGTGTCATATATATGAAAAAATATATTTTGAATTATGAATAAATTAATACAATATATAGGATTCTGAGCCAAGTGCATATTTGAATCAAGAAAATGAACTAAAGATTGTGCAAGTGTGGAGGTAATATCTTTATGATATTTACCCAATAAAATATAAAGATACTAATTAAAGTGTGTAATTTTTTAGGTTATGCCTTTATGACATTCCCCACTAAAATATAAAAACTATGAAAAATGTGGAGGTCATACTTCTATGACATGAACCCATTGATATGCCCCCCTCTTTTTTAAATGAAGGAAAAATAATTTGATAGGTACCTTACCTCAAAATTATAAGGTAGTTTTATAATCTATGTATTAATCATATATCATATATCATATATGTATAACATGTATAATTAGATATATCAATGAATATCACATTGTGATCACATTGATCCCTAAGATGCATGGTATATGTCATGGAAACATCTAGAGAGTAACAGTAAAATATCAATAAATAATCAAACACACACACAATATAACTCACTTTAATGCAAAATAATTGTTAAGGAGACCTCATACAAGGTTCATGCTTAAATTCTACATAATTGATATGAATTACAATATGAAATGTGCATATAATGAAATATTCAAATGTCCCATAAACATACAATGGCACAAGGTACAACAAGTAAGGAACATATTGAAATGTTCCAAAAGTTAGATAATATAAATAAATTTAATACACTCAAGGAAGTGAAAATATGAATAGATAAATCACAATCAACCAAAAAAACCATATCACACTATTCACTACATATGTGTTAGCAAAAAAATTTATGTAACATAGCATATCAACTACATAGTGAAAAATATGATCATGGATATGACCATGTATAAGATTTATTATATAAGATCAAATATGATAATGAATAAATGATCATAAAGGATATGTAATGTGTATCAATCATAATAAAAAAACTAGATTCCCCCAATATACTATATGACATAGGTCTAAGAGAGGTCCAAAATTTATATGTGCATATATCATGTGTATGGGTGTGCATACATCACACTCAAATATGCATGAAATATATGTGTATATAGGAATGAAATTATAAGTTATATACTAACATAAATCAAATAACATAGATACTAAGGAGCTAATAAAACATGTGAATGATAAATATTTTTGTATTTTTTAAATATTTGAATGCATTTGTATTTTATTAAATATTTGAATGTTTTTATATTTTTAGAATATTTGAAAATAAAAGTATAACATATGATCCCATCCAAGGGATGATCATGTGAATCTTAAAACACATAAATTAGTACCTCAAACTGGTGGTACTACCAAGGAACATGCATAGGTGTCATATTTAGATCTATAGAATTTATGGTACTCCACATATTTATAATAGGACTTTGTGGTTAGGAAGAAATAATAGGAGTATTTGTTCATGAAACCCATTATTTAGTTTTATGTGGTTTATTTAGAGTAGCAATAATTAGAACATGCTTAGCTTATAAAGGAGTGTTTGAGAATTCACAAGCTATGTAATGATTTCAAGATGTGGATGAGAATATTTGAGGAGTCATAAATGAATAAGAGATGTGCCATATGTGTGCATAGTAGAATCAAAAAGTGTATCATGCTCTTTTGGTAAGTTTTAACTAGGTATCTTTGGTTTTCCTTTATCTATATTCAAATTCACATCTGTTATTGATGGATTAAATCGATATGTACCAAGTCCTATAGGTATAAATAGATTTTATGGTAGGTTATTGAGTACATCAAAAAATAGTTTGATGAACTATTCATCTGTATATTTTTTACCATCTATATGTGTAGTGAGAGTGTAAGGGTTTTTATATGAGGAAAGGTTGTAGTTTCACCATTTGTAACCACATTTGAAAATTTATATTTGTCAAGTTTCTCTTACTTTTTAACCTCTTGTGTTAGAAATCCTACTTTAAACATTTAATGTTCCCATTGATCTCTTTGTAACATTTCATTTTGAAATTATTCCTTTATACCCATTCATGTTCTAAGTTTTTATTTTTTTGTTTTGTTTGTGCATTTTCCTTGGATATATTTTCATTTGTAGGCTCTTGTTATTTCACATTAATGAAATTAATATTCATCATTGAATGATTTCCATTAGTATTTATAATATATACAAATCCTTGATGATCATTATGATAAACTATGGAAATAGATTGAGTGATGCCTTGTTTTTTTTTATCCCAATCCTTGACCATGATAACCAAAGTGATTTATATATTGCTATCCAAAACCATATTATTTTGAAATAATGTCTTTTTCTTGGTCTAATTATTCCTTGAAAAAAATCGATGAATTATCCTTTGGTACCCATGGAGAAATATATGATGGCATCGACTCAATGATTGAGAAACTAAAGTTCATCATTAATGAAAAAGAAAGATCTTGAGGAGACATTTTTCAAACAAGTGCATTCAATCCTTGTTGAGAGGTGGAACAAAATGACCACCCCACTACATCTCCTTGGCTTTGCATTGACTCCTCAGTTCTATAGTATGAATATCCTTTCTTTGTCGATGAGGGTGCCACCATATAGGGATGTTGAAGTGGATGAATGATACAAATTGGCATTCTCTAGGATATTCCTTAATCCTGAGATAGAAGACATGGTTACAAGTGAGTTTGTCACTTTTTTATTACCTCCCAAGGTCATTAATGAAAAAGAAAGATCTTGAGGAGACATTTTTCAAACAAGTGCATTCAATCCTTGTTGAGAGGTGGAACAAAATGACCACCCCACTACATCTCCTTGGCTTTGCATTGACTCCTCAGTTCTATAGTATGAATATCCTTTCTTTGTCGATGAGGGTGCCACCATATAGGGATGTTGAAGTGGATGAATGATACAAATTGGCATTCTCTAGGATATTCCTTAATCCTGAGATAGAAGACATGGTTACAAGTGAGTTTGTCACTTTTTTATTACCTCCCAAGGTCATAGTCTTGGTGTTCTTCAGGACAAATACAAGAAATATGGTGCTATTAGGTTTGTAATGTTCCCAAATGGGACAATTCAACCAAAAATGGGTTTCCCCTAAAATACAGAAATTTTGAATTCTAAAATTAGTCAAATTAGCAAACCCTAGCTCAAAGATGTCTAAAAAACTAGCAATATACAATGTGCAAATAATATATAGGTAATTTTCAACAATTACCTTGAGCAAATAACACCTCAAAATTATCCAAAATAAGCCACAAACTAAAAATAGAGATTTTAAGTCTTTTTATCCCTTGTATGTGGATGAAAATCAGATTTAACCTTGATCTAAAATATCTGATTTTACACAAAATAACCACTAAATATTTCTCAAACCCTTGTCAAAAATCATGAATAATTTTTCAAAAATAGCCACACAAATCCAACGCCCTTTTTGGGCCTTTAAAGTGATCAAAACCCTCTTCCAACCTAGTCACCCTAAGTCAAACTCTATATATATAAATTAGAAATATTATTTGGCCTTCAACTAGGGTTTTAAACCCTTTCAAAAAATAAAACCTCACTTTAATTCAAGTCGTCACACTTGGGAAAATTTCTCAATAAATAGTAGTCATAAATACATAATTTATAAAGTCAAAACCTTCATGAAATTTACCTAAAAATATAAATAAATAAATCAGAATTTATTATTTATTTATCCACTTGAAAATACCTTGCAAATCTTGTCCAATCACATAGATAGTGAATGCCACACATCAACAATAATTATCAATAAATTCTAGCAATGAAACTAGGTCAATTTGACGTCAATTTAGTCTTAAAACCCACACAAATAAGTCACCAAGCAAGTCATCCTACTCTAGGGAATAATCAGATTCCACCTTTGTAAAGGTGGTGTCAAAAGACAACATTTTGTTGAATAATCAGCTCCAAAAACCCATAAATACTTATTGGGCATACATCTCAATATTTTCTTCAAACATGAAGAATCAAAATCAATTTTCAGCATATCCCTCAAAGGAGAACTCCAACATGTACTTGTACCTTTCAAAGGGAGGCAAACCACCTTCGGGAGGCCAAATACTCTTTCTTAACTCTTTTTGCTGACTTTTAGCATATCTCTTCTTTGCCTTCGATCACTCAAAAGTTGGCATTCCTTTTTTACCAAAAATAATATTAAATAATTACCTAAATAATAAATAGTAATTAAAATTATTTTTAGGCAATAATTCAATAATCATTTCAATTAAATACCTTAGTGGTAAACCACTTTTATAAAATATTCTATTAATCAACTAATAATTGCCTTATATGAGTAAATGATTAAAATCATTATTTGGGCAATTATAGTTAAGTAATAAAATAAAACTCCAAAAGGAATCATTTAGTATATGAGGGAGTAGACTAAAGGTCTTTAATACCTACTCATAAATAATGTAAAAATAAAGACATTATAATCTTTCCTTCATGCAATTGCTTGCTTTCAAGCAATACCAAATAAGGCTTTCTTGATAGAGCATCCGCCACCACATTATTTTTACCTTTCATATATTCAATATCAAAATCATAAGCTTGCACTTTATTTACCACTTTTTGTTGTGTGTCATTCAATTCATTTTTATTGAGGAATAACCTCAAACTATTGTGATTCAATTTTATAATGAATTTTCCATAAACCAAATATTGTCTAAACTTACTCAAAGTATGCATAATCCTCAACATCTCCTTGTCATATAGATTGAATAAGCTTTCTCTGAATCCTTGAGTTTCTTACTCTCAAAAGCAATATGATGTGTATTATGCATTAGGACAAATCCTATTGCTTCACCTAAAGCTTCACATTCAACCACAAAAGGAGTAGAGAAATCTGGAATAACAAGAACTAGGCAAGAACACATTACTTGAGCTTTTCAAATGTTATCTGGGTTGTTTTGGACAATTTGAAAGCCCATTTCTTAGTCAAATCAGTCAAGGGGACATCAAATTATGAGAAACCCCTCATAAATCTGTTGTAATAATTACAAAGACCTCTCAACTGTGTGAGTGTAGAGGGAACAGGTCAATCCATGATAGCTTCAATTTTTTGTTTATCCACTTACACACCTTGTGCATTGATGACATGTCCCAAATAAAAAATCTCTGTTAATCCAAAATCACATTTGGATTTATTTACAAAGAAATAATGATGCCTCGATGTACCCAAAACCAAATTCAAGTGCCTCAAGTGCTCTTCCAAATTTTTGCTATACACAAGAATATCATCAAAGAAAACTTCCAAAGTTTTGTTATACATAAGAATATCATAAAAAAAAACTAGCACAAACTTTCTTAGATATTTTCTAAACATATTTTTCATACATGATTGAAAATTAGTTGGGTCATTAGTCAATCCAAAAATCATAACTAAAAATTCAAAATGCCCAAAATGACATCTAAAAGCAATTTTATGAACATCCTCTTCTTTTACCTTGATTTGGTGATAACCAAATCTCAAATCAATCTTGAAAAAGTAGGTGGCACCATGTAACTCATCCATCAATTCATCAATCCCAAGTATTGGATACCTATTCTTGATGGTCTTCTTATTCAACAACTTGTAATCAATGTACATCCTCATGGTGCCATCCTTTTTCTTCACTAGAACAAATGAAGAAGCAAAAGGACTTGAGCTAGGCCTTATGTGTTCCATATCAAGTAACTCTTAATGGTTTTTTTAATCTCTTCTTTGAAATTTCTTGGATGATGATAATGATTGACAATAACAGGTTTGGCACCCACTTCTAACTCAATATTATGCTCAAAACCTCTATCTAGTGGGACACCATAAGGAAAATCATCAAAGACATGAACATGCTTGTTTAAAATAGCTTGTAACTCTGAGGGGGTTGCTATTTTTTTTTTTTTTGAATTTACTATGATAAGACAACTTGCTTCCCAAACAATTTGACCTCTTCTAAAGGTACTTTCCATTCTCTTCATAGACACCTCTTATGGAGTACTATTTTCTAGATCCTTGAGGACCAATTCCTTGCCCTCTTTAAAGAATTTTATCTCCATAGTTTTATAATTTTGAGTGAATTCACCTAAAGAATGCAACCATTAAACACATAAAACAATATCAATATCTCTAATGTTAACAACATAAAAATCATCAATTACCTTGTGTTTCCTAAGAGTGTGTGGGAGTTGTGGCAACTTTTTGGAACAAGAAATGGTGAATCCAATTTCCATAGTCACATTGAAACCCTTGTAATCCATGGTTTCTAATGCCATTTTTTTAACCAAGCCTCTATCAATGAAGTTATGTGTGGCTCCACTATCAACCAATGTAATCACTCTTTGACCCCTCAATGTGCCTTTTACCCTAAAAACATGATACTTGGGATCTATTGAAAGAGAATAAAGTGTGATACCCAAGTCTTGTGTGTCCTTCTCATGCACATGATCATCGAAAACATTCTCATTTTTCTCATCATAAGTATCAACAATACGAAAATCTGAATCATCAATTACCTCAATGTAGTGGACATGTCCTTTGCCCATGCAATGGTGGCCTTTGGTCCATGGATCCTTTCAAGTTAAACACAACCCTTTCCTTCTAAAATCATCTCTAGCATCCTTCATATTGCTGCTATATGGCGGTGATATATGAGGTGGCACATATGGTGTAGAAGGCTTCTTTTGTTGCTCATTGGGTGGTGCCCTAGGCTACCCACTTTGTGCCTTTAGCTACCCACTAAAACCAGACCTTGGCTGCCCTATATTTTCCCCTTTGGGTAGTGAATAGGTGGCTTCCCTTGGCTGCCCTCTTGGCTATTCATGGTCCCATGTATGTTGAACATTCTAAATCCAAATCCTTAGTGATATCATCTTACAAAGAAAGAGGGTTAAAATCCTTAACCAAACTGCTCAACGGCTCAATAAAACCCTCAACAAATAGAAAAACCAACCTCCTTTCACTAACATCTAGTACCATAACTAAAACCTTTGGAAAATCAACAACATACCTTTCAACATCTTTATTTTTCTTGAGTTGTGCCAATTCATGAACATGTATCTCTGAATCTCCCCTATCAAATCTCTCCATGATCCTCTTACCAAACTCCTCCAAAGTAGTAATGGATTTGTGGCGTTGTGTGATTAAGCCATGAAACCACCACTCATGAGAAATACCCTCTAATTGTAACATGAAAAACTTGAGAGCTTCATCCTCAGGTGTGGGATCAAGTGATAAATATGTCTCCAACTTCTGTAACCATGATCTAATAGGAAGTTTATTAGTACCATCAAAAATAGGAATATAAATCTTACCCAACCTTTATTGAAAATCACTACAAGGTTGCATCTTATGAACCCTTGGCTTGGATCCTTCATTTCAAAATAATCTCAAAAAGATGAGTGCTTGTGTGTCATAGCTTAGGGTTACATACTCTTTGGTGACAAATATCAAGAGGATCACCCCTTGATGCCTCCATCTCCACAATTGGTTCCTTCTACAAAAACATGGCCTTAAATAATCTATGATAGCGGGGGAGGGGGGGGGGTGGCGGGGCGGGGGGGGAGAGGTCGGGGGGCTCTCATTTCCATTTGAATTATCCTCTCCTAAATGGTGATGGTTCTTACATTCTTATGTGGTCTTCAACAAAGCTAACATTTTCACACTCAAGGTACGTTGAAGGTCACTCTAGCTTTGTTTGATCAACTCCTACAAAAGTTTCAGCTACTTTGAAGAGAACCCCTTAAGCTCTTGATCCTCCATAGTCTTTTCCTTCTTTGATAATACGAGATCTCTTTACCTTCTTGTATCTAATAAACCAAAACTCACAGATAGAGAAGATCGGTGCTCTGATACCACTGTAATGTCCCCAAATGAGACAATTCAACCAAAAAGGGGTTAAACCCCTTAAAATCCACAAAATTTTGAATTCTAAAATTAGTCAAATCAACAAACCCTAGTTCAAAGATATGCCTCAACAACATGTAATATACTTCCAAACCCTAGGCGTCAATGTGCAAATAATATATAGGTAATTTTCAGCAATTACCTTGAGCAAATAACACCTCAAAATTATCCAAAATAAGCTACGAACTGAAAATAGAGATTTTATACCTTTGTACCCCTTATATGTGGATGAAAATCATATTTAACTTTGTTGCAAAATATTTGATTTTACACATAAAATAATAGTTGAATATTTGTCAAACTCTTGCCAAAAATTATGAATGATTTATCGAAAATAGCCACACAAATTCAATGCCCTTTTGGGGATTTTAAAGTGATCAAAACCCTCTTCCAACCTAGTAATCCTAGGTCAAACTCTGCATATAAAAATTAGAAATATTATTTTCCCTTCAACTAGGGTTTTAAACCACTTCAAACAACAAACCTTCACTTCAATTCAAATCACCATGCTTGAGAAAATTTATCAATAAATATAATCCATAAATAGATAATTTATGAAGTCAAATCCCTCATAAAATTTGCCCAAAAATATAAATAAGTAAATCCAAATTTATTATTTATTTATCCACTTGAAAAGACATTGCAAACCTTGTCCCATCAAAAAGGAATTCAATTCCATTCTTCATAAATAATTATCAATAAATTCAATAATGAAATTAGGTCAATTTGACCTCAAATTAGCCTTAAAACTCACACAAACAAGTCACTAAGCAAGTTGCCATATTCTAGGTTAATAATCAAATTCCACATTTGTAAATGTGACATCAAAAGACACCGTTTTGTTGAATAATCAGCTCTAAAAACTTGCAAACACTTATTGGGCATACATCCCAATATTTTCTTCAAGCATAAAGAATCGATAAAAAATTTCAATGTATTCTGTAAAGGAGAACTCCACCATGTACTTATACCCTTCAAAGCAGGGCAAAACACCTTGGGAAAGCCAAATACTTTTTTTTAACTCTCCTTGGTGACTTTTAGCATCTCTCATCTTTGCCTTTGATCACTTACAAGTAGACATTTCTTTTTTACCAAAAATAATATTAAATAATTTCCTAAATAATAAATGGGAATTCAAATTACCTTTATTTAATAATTCAATAATTATTTCAATTAAATACCTTAGTGGTAAAAAACACTTTTATAAAATATTTTATTAATCAATTAATAATTGTCTTGTATGAGCAAATGATTAAAATCATTATTCAAGCAATTATAATTAATTAATAAAATAAAATATCAAAATGAATTTCTCAGTCTATAGGGCAACAGACTAAAGGTCTTCAATACCTTTTCATTAATGATGTCAAATGGAGAAATTAAAGTGGTGGTACCTTCATGGCCAAGGATCATCAAACCTACAACCTCTTGCAATCAAGATCTTGTCACAGGTAAGTTTTATATTTTTTAAGTTTTTTATTTTTCTTTTTAAATTTATGTTTAAATTTGAATATAGGTTGAAAGTTCATCTTCTTGTGAGCAGAATTGTATCACATATAGATTCATCCACTCATGAAAACACAAGCAACTTGTAGTTAAAAAGGTCGAGTTGGTCTACATACACTCCAATCTGCATATTCTATCATGCAAGAACCCAAAGTACAAGGAGGGGAAGTCAAAACATTGTGATATAGATCCAGAGGTCATTGACTTGGATGCTTCCATTTCTTGCTTCTCATTAGATGAAATTGGCAGTCCTTCATATTCGAAAACACAACTAAGCTAGTGAGAGTGGTAGTGGTGATAGTCCATGTGGTTCTATTAAACCCCAACATGATGTTGATGTTGATGCTCTCAATGAAGAGTAATATGACTATGAAAATAAACTATTGAAGTTTGATGTAATTAATTACAACCACATGATAATTGTTGATATTTGATATTTTAATATTTATAATTTTTGTTTAATGGTTATCAACTTATCAAGATGTATACTATGTGGTTAATCACAATGGCACTAATTTCATGTGTATCAAACTAGAGTTTCAATATTTCTTAATTTTTTATATATTTTTTATATGGATGAATCGAAGGAAAAAAATCATCATACTGGTAGAGCAGGTTCTTCATACATGCACTAGAACAAAAAATGAACCAATCATTGAGCCCATTTTATGTGGAAGCTTGAGACTCAAACCTACAATTGTAATTTAGTTGATGCGGACAAGGCAAATGTTTGCAATGTTTACGACTCAATATGGTTGAGAATTAATTGATAAAATAAAACACATGTTTCTAGATTTATCCTATAATTGGTATATCAAGGATTTTGAATTAGTAACACATGTTAAACTTGGTTCAATGCATAAAATATATAAATGGCCAAAGCACTCGTAATAATATGTTGCAACATATTAAAAATTAAATTAATTGGTGTTATTTGGGATGCATCCCTTTGTCATTTTGGGCATAGGGAATGCATAAATGTGGATGAAATGGCCCCAAAATATTCCAGAACTAACAGGATGTCCTTGATACCTAAGAAGGGACATCTTGGAAACCTCTACAAACATATTTGAGATTTAGGGAGTGGAGAGGGAGCGAGAGGGGGGTACACCTAAGCATTATTGAAACATATTGGAGCACATTGAAGTATCCCTCAGTCATTATGGGAATGTGTAAGCATCCCCTTCAACCTTATATTTTTAATCCACGTTTGATCAATCAATAAAAAATAGTAACATATATGGCACCTTAAAATCCTAACATATGCTCATTTTACATAGATTTCTTGTATAAACAACCAACAAAAAATAGAAAGCAATGGAAACATTAATTTGTACCATAATTTGATCTTGGAGAAGGGACAAAAGCTTTATTTCACTTACTAGGAGTGAGTAATAAATATTTTTCATTACCCTACAAGTTTTCCTATTTTTGAGTTGTCACTGGACAAAATCATATTAAAAAAATCCTAAAAATAATATAAGAAACATTGCTTTAATTTTTTTGATAGTGAAACTAAAGCATTGATTATTGAATGGAGTTAGAGTAATTTATGGGTAGGAAGTGGAAATATTTTAATAAAATGCCATACATATGCTCCTCAAAAACATTCAAGCTTTATGCAAGGGATGTATCAACCTAGGAAACTTTTGCTTCAATATGTTACAATACTAGATTGCCACAAAAGAAAATAACAATATGGTTTTGCACCATTTGGTATGTCATATATGCAATATTGATTTTAAATGAAGCTACACCAAAAGATATTTCCCCACACCCAAAACTAGAGGTGCAATGACAAATTGTTAAAACTAATCCTTCAACATATTGTTGATGTAGTAAGCTGCAAGTGGAAGAAGCTAACAAAAAGAAAATTCCTCCTAAAAATCTATCATCAACCATCATTAATTCACTGGTGTGGAGAGTGGTCTTCCAAACATAAAAGGAAGGATAAGACTACTATTGTTGAAATTTTTAACATGCAAAATGTGTGAATCAGATAATGCCAATTAGATTGTTTTTGCCAATTGCATTCCTTTCCTTATTTCCTGAGAAGACAGTATTTGCAAGCCCCTCATATGTGCATTCAAGATATACAAAACATATAATAATTATGCTTGAAAGACATTATGCAATGGCTAATATGTAGATGTAGGAGTTGACCCAAATATGGTTGGGAATAGGGTGTTCCATTGTTGTGGATAGGTGGATAGGTATTAGACTTCGATCACTACATTATTATTACATTTGTGGTTTTTTGTTTTCTTAAATAACAGTTAATTATTCTACAAAAATCGATAGTTAACTTTTCATTTTTTTTCTTTTCATATAGTTAATTTTTCTAAAAAGTGCAATGGTTAAATTTTCATTTTTTGCTTATAGTTAATTATTCTAAAAGGTGTAATGGTTAGCTTTAATCTCAAATTTTGAGAAATGTTACGAGAAAGTTTGATTCTGCTAATTTTGAAATGAAAAGAAGGGGAAATACAAGTTTAAATACAAAATGTAAATTACTTATTTCTAGGATCCTCAAAGGGGTAAATAGAGATCAAGGATAGAGAGGGGCACACAATTCTTATGACATAAGTGATTCAATACCCTATAAAAGGTTAGGTTAATGCATGCAAATATACCAAATGATATATGTAACTAGAATGGATTAATCTCACCAACAAAGCCTACATCTAAATAGAGTTTTGGGGATTTGTCCCTCCCATTTCCCCCTACCCCTTAAGGTGACTAGGGGTGACCAAGTCCTAGATGAAGTAACTAAAGGTAATCTTCCAAGCATATGCAGATTCCTAACAAAAAGGATGATAGCTACCCTTGGATATGTTATTTGAAAGAACTATGTTGAGCATAAATGTACATCTTAATAAACTTAAAGATAAATTCTAAACAATTTATAACCATATTTTTTATCCATTAACAAGAAATTATGAAAGATCATTGTGCTTGCACTTAAAAATATTTTCTTAAGTAAGTTTCTTAACTTTTAAAGAAAGGAGCATCTTTAAGCACACATTCAATAAGACAACAAATTAAATTAAATAGGTTGTAGCAAGATGAGTTTCTTTTATGCTTGGTGTAGCGCTATTGTGAACATACGTAGTGAAATGAATAGAGTGCAAGAGGTAAAGGGCAAAATGGTACTTACAGTGAGATTTTTTGGCACATAAATTTTTGATTGGGCTACTGTAACCATACCACAAAGAGAGATATATGGGTTTAATTCTAATGGTGGATAGGAGAAACCTAATATATTAGGTAGGTAAAATTCCTAAGAGAGTTAATTATGTTTTTCTAAATTCCGTGTCCATGTAAGTCCTTAGTGAGACATGTCCAAGTATATAGAGAATTCAAATCTATTTTAGATCAGACTTTAGGATTGATGTGAGAGCTTTGTATTCATGTCCGAGCTAGCATGCAAAATATACTAAAAATAAGAGTGGATTAAAATAATATGTTATAAAAAATAATAGGCTATTTAAAAATATGTTATTAAAAAAAAAAATTGTTAAAAATAGAAAGTTCAGTTAACTCTAGGATTCACTTTTCTTTTAATAAAAATTAAAATTAACAATTTCTATTAACTCTAGGATTAGAGTTTCTTTTAATAGGATGTTAGTTGTGCATGATGACTCTATCTTTGTGTTGTGCATTTTTAAAAGACTCTATGTATTGTTTTAAAATAATGATGAATAATGAAGAATTATAATTCTCTTTTGTTCCAAAAAATTATTCTTTGTAATTTTATTCTTTGTCTTAGAATTAATGCACACTTGGCTCCATTAGTTGGTATCAAAGTAGGTTCAAATCTAGGAAGAAAGAATTGAATGTAGGATTGTGTATGATTATTCTTGTGTCAAAAAAATTTATTTTGGAAAAACCATTTTTTTGAAGTATTTTTGAGAAGAAAGATGGCAAGAAGAGGAGAGTGTGCTCATATGAATATGAATCTACAAGATTTGCATAGGAGAGTGGGAAAGCTTACATGAATTATTTCAAGATAGAGACCAAGGCAAAGAGAATATTAAAGTGATGAGAAAAGAGATATAGAGTAACATATAATGATGAAAAATGAGAAAAGTATTATGGAGGTCATCATAGATTTGAGGTAGATATTTGTGAGAATAGAGCTTTTTCAATATCATAGAGAAGAGAAAGGTAGCATGGATCATGTGTTGGAATGAAGAGGAAAAAAATTCTTGGAGCAAGAATATTTTAGAAGAGATGAAATAATTTCTTGTGGAAGGAGAGTTTTCTAGTATTAAGAAAACATTAGAAAGAAGTTCATTAACAATGAATTTCATGAATGAATATGGTGGAGCTGAGGATGTTCAACATGTTGTAGAAATTTCTCATGGAGCATGAGGATGAAAGTGAAGAGAATAATGAAGAAGACAATTGAAAAGAATCAATTAGAAAGGGTTGAAGATAATATTCTATTGAAGGTTAATGAGAAAGTGGAAGATATAAATGGTTACATGCATGAACACAATATTGAAGGTGGAGTTGATTTTCAAGTTATAGTAGAATTTATTGACAAAGATGAAGATAAAAATATGGAAGAAGAGAGCAAATACCATTTTAGAGAAGACCATTACAAGCTTGGAAGTAAATAAGCATAGCATTGATTTTGACATTTATGATTTAGTTTAGTAGAGTAGAGATACAAGCAAGAAATAAATTGTCCTTGTAAGTATACAAGAGCTTTTACAAGAAGAGACATGGTTTGATAAATGAAAGAAAATGAGGAAGGTAATTAAGACCAGCTTTGAACTAAGAGGTTAAAAAACCTTCAATGAGAGGAAAATAATGTGGAAGCTCTATGGCGCCATCTTAGCTAGCATGCATGATTTACTAAAATTATTAGGTTGTTAAAAATAGTAGGTTACTAAACATAATAAGTTAGTAAAAAACATGTTACTAAAAATATCAAGTTTTGAAGATTGTTAAAAAATAATAAGTTTAGTTAACTCTAAGATTAGATTTTGTTTAAATATGAGCTAAACTTAGCAAGTTCAATTAAGTCTAAAATATAGATATTTTTTATAGGATTTTAGTTGTGCATAAAAACTCTATCTTCAATTTGTGCATTATCAAAAGACTATTATTTCAAAAGAATGATGAATAATGAAGAATTAGACTTTTATTTTTCTTTTCAATATTGTTCTTTGTAATTTTATTTTGTGTGTTTTGAAATTGTTGCATGCTTGGCCCTTAAGGACTCACATATATACATATGGAAAATCATATATAAATTCTACTAGTTAATGGGTTTGGACATGGATAAATTTGTTGGACCATTAAAAGATCAAATTAGGGCATGTAGTTTATTTCATTTCATGATGGATTTGTCAATGACGAGTTAGATTGGGGATGACTTTATTGAGATTCAAAAAAGGACTCGAGAAGGCCAAGGGAGGCTGAAAGATGGTCAAACATGTATCAAGATGAGATAGAAGATACAATGAGGGACCTAAGGCACCCTAAAGATCCTAATGACCTCTAAGGTTATGGGTGACATGGTTGCTCTAGTTGAGACCACCCATGTTTTGTGACATTAATTAATGAGAGTTGCAAAAAAAAGCCCACTAGAAATGAAAATAGTTAGAATCTAGTGTCGATTGTGCAGACACACATAGGCACACACACATGTGCAGACACATGCACACATACTCACACATGAACACACACACATGTGCACTTGCATCCACACACACAAGTATACATGTGTTGTGTGTGTGTACACCCTTGTGGTACATAGCTTGTGCACAATGTGAATTAGTTTATGCTTCATTGAGAAATTTAAAAAAAAAATGAAGTACATAATGAAAAGATGGGTTACACAATGAAGAATGAAGCATACATAACTTACCTTACTAGTCTAACAAAGTGAAAATCACAAGTATGTATGCCCTAGTCTATGCCAAGATGTAATCATAATGATTGAATCATGTTCAACAATTTTGTTATCAAAAGATGTTGTGATATGATTGGTTATGTAAGACTAATGAAATTGGATGATGTGATTTATAATGGTTCTCTATGTGGTAGAGTGAGACTAAGCATGACCATGAAATTCATAAATTATAACTTGAATTTCAAATGTTATCTACTTTTGATTTGAAATTTAAGAAGAATGATCTTAGTGGAACTCTATTTGAAGGTCTTTTATATGATTGAGAGAAGTTTTGTCATGGCCAAATGTTTTCCTAAAGTTTGGATGATGGGTTTGCTTTGATCCTAACTCATGCATACAACTACAATTGTTGTTAAAACTACTTAAATATATTTTTAATGCATGTAAAAGTTGTCATTTCAAGGGGAAAGCTTGGTTGTAGTTCCTGAGTCTTACATGTTTTTTGAAGTCATGCCTAAAATATGAGTAAAGAATGTGATGGTAAGAAGTAATAGGTGTTAAAGAAATAAGTTTGTTTGCCAAGGGGAGAAGTGTAGGGAACAGACATTGAAGAGCCACCTATACTAATTTAACATAAGCAAGAAACTATTATCAATCCCTGAAGCATAGGGACTTTTGTCATCTAGACTTGAGACACCATTTCTAGTGATGCTTGGTTTGAGAAATGTTGTTGAACTATGTTCCATGATGGCTAGATACATATAAATTGAAATTTATTGTTAATATGAGCTACTGATCCCTAAACCCTCCTCCATTCCTTTGGACCTAAGAAGAGCTAGTGGTGGCTATGTAGATTGGATTTTCTTTAAGATAGGTGCAACACACAAGGTATCCATCCTCAATCTATTTTCTTGTAGTTAGCTAGGACCTTCAATACTTAGTGGGGTTATGTATGGAGATAATGTTCCACTATATAAGGATGTGTACCTATTTCCTTTTTGACTTTCTAAAATTGTCTTATGTATTTGTGGTATTGTGACGTCCTCCTCCATACAAACTTTGGAAAACATGGTGTTGTAAAGTAGCCCTCTACACAAACTCAAACCATTGTGGGTATGAAATATGACAACATGAGACCTTGCACCTACAACTTGGGATTGTTATCCATGGGCCCAAATGTTTAGGATGCCCCTCGACTTGCACCTTATCATGGGAATTTATCTTGGATCCCACCTTTTTGTGCCCAAGAGATAACTATTGAGTTCTCATTGTAAACCAATGAGGAATGAAATTATATTATGACAAACATAGTTGAAATTTAACCTAGAGGAATGTGAAGAGTGGAGAGGAAGGTATGCACTAGTTTCAAAATTGATGCTTTATCATGAACATGTTGAACATTGATTTTTGATGTTGGTGTAAGTAATTATTTACACTAGATGTTAGGTTGTGGAGCTAAAAGCTTCACCAGGATGCAAATAGGAGAAGTTACGGAGGTTGCAGAGGTTGTGGAGAGTTGCAGAATGAGTTGCAGGGCAACCAACGTCAGTCTGATCAACTGACATCAGTCAAATAATAGTGAAGAAGCAACCGATGTCAGTTACCAGTTGGCCGACATCAGTTAGGGAGGAGCCGACGTTGGCAGCCTGTACTTGAACATGCAATTTGCATACTGATTTCAGAGAGTCTATTTTTGGACTATTAGTTTGCATGTTAAAGGCTAGTTGTAGTCTTGAGTTGCGCATCTAATTATTTTAATTAAGATAGTCTAATTATTGTAAGCATGAGATCTATATATAGACTCATGGGCTGTATTGTAAACTAGAGTGCTAGAGAGTAAGAGAGCTAAATAAGCTCCTTCTGAGAGAAGAGAGCAATGGTGTGTTCCTCTTAGTGCCGCAGTACCAAGTGTGGGTGCTGGTTTGGAGAATCAGAAGGGTTCTTCGTATATGTATGATCTTGGTCAGCAGGTGTGCATGGCTTCTTTTAGAGATCTACAATGGTGAGTAAGGTCTAGTGAATTACAGGTAGTAGCAGAGAGCAGGTGATCTTCTTGGAGTACGGTTATGTACTTGGTGTACTGGTAGCATTGTTTCTGACTGGTGGAGGTGAACATAAATTCTATATTGGAGTTGATTGTTGGGACTGAGAGAGAGAGAGGGAAGAAGGTCTTGAGGTGTGGCGAGCCTTTGAGGTGGAAGAAGAAGTGGCATCTTCTTTATTGTATTTTTTTTGAGTGATTATTAATACAATTGTGTATTATCTCTCATATTCCTATGTTGTTTCATATTTCTAGTTACTTATCATTCTGGTTGAATTCCGTGTTTAGTTGTTAATACAAGAGGTAATCATATGTGCTCTTATTGGTGGAGCAAGATCTTGACAAGTGGTATCAGAGCTTGGTTGTAGGCTCAAGAGCTGATACCATCAAGTGGTATCAGAGCTTTTGGTTGGGTTGACTAATAGGTGGTTCAGATCTGGTAGTGTTTTTGATTACAGGTCACTCTCAGGGGTTTCAGATTGAGTGCGAGTATAGCAATGGCAGAAGAAAGTAAGCTACGAATGGAGAAACTGAATAGCACCAATGGTCTGATTGATGGAAAGAAAGAGCAGGTAAAGGGAAATTATTGGTTGGTAGAAGATCAACGTGTAGAAGCAGATGTTGCAGGTGATGTTGCACATGTTGCTCTGGATAAAGTAGAATCTTTGTTTACAGATTCTTTTGCCTCTTTCCATGCAGCCCAAAATAGAGCATCTTTTCATAGGTATGTCTTTGGAGACTTTGGAGAGATTTATTTAGGGGTTGGTGAGCCTTGTCAAATTATTGGCAAAGGGGAAGTGAAGCTAAAATTGTAGACAGATAACACACAGGTGTTGAAGAAGGTCATGCAGGTTCCAGTCTTGGAGATGAGTCTAATTTCTTCAAGAAAGTTGGGTGTTGGGAGATGCACAGTAACTCTCACAATGGATGCACTTGAATTAGATGGTGGTAAGAAAGTAGGTATCCTTTATCTATCTAATTATATTACTGATTCACCTTCTGTTGCAAAGATGTGGCTTTGTAGGCTTGGTCACATATGTAAGAGGGGAATGCATGTTTTTAAGCAGAAGACAGATGTTTTTGACAAACTTAAGAACTGAAAAGCCTTGGTGTTCATGGAGGAGATGGTGGACAGAGATCAGTGAAGGGGACTGAATTATTCTGAGCAAGGCTGTGTTGATTTGAATAGGGTTTTGACCCAAAAGGAGCTCACGGGTAAAAAGTAATCATTCACAAGTGAACACAGGTACCGACATTGGTCATTCAATAACCGACATTGGCAATAGGAAGACTGACGTCGGTCAAATAAGAACCAACATCGATAGAAGGTATATCGGTGTCAGCCAGGGAGACGATGTCGGTAGTCAGTGTCAGTGCAGGGAACTGACACCGATCAGATGCAGACTGGGAGATGGTCGAGATCGGTCACTGGAACGGATGTTGGGCAGACAACAAGCTGTCAAAAAGGTCTCAAACGCTCATATGGAGGACTGAAAAGGTAAGTGAACCTCATATTTGTTGTTCACCTTCTTTATATTGCTTATTGATGGTCAAGAACCACGAAGATGTGAAGAGGCAATGCAGGTAGAATCTAGATACAGTGGGAGCTTGGCATGGATGAGGAGTGTGAGTCCTTGGAGAAAAACCAAACAGGTATTTTTTGGTGGAGTTGTCAGCTGGAAGAAAGCACTAGATGAGGGATGGATTCCCAAGTTAAAGAAGAGAGTGGATGGACACGTGAGACGGAAGGCCAAGTTATATGGTCTTGAGGAAGCTGCAGGACAGTGGTACAGGTTTTGACAGGTGGATGACAAAGCAGAGCTTCAGTCAATGTCAGTGTAACTATCGTATTTGTCTTACCAGGTGGATGATAAGTCACGACATTATCCAGTTACTGTATGTGGGTGATTTGCTAGCAGGTTTATACATACAGGGTTTTGTTGAGCTAAAGGTAAGGTTAGTTCAGAGGTATGTCATGAAGAATTTGGAACAGCGAAATTCTTTGGCATAAGAGACATGGAGATTTTGTCTCCAGTGGGAGCTGATGTGAAGACGGTGTTGGCGAGGTTCATGAAGCAGGATGCATAATCGGTAAGCACACCAAGGGCTAGACAGCTCAAGTAGAGCTTAGAATAGGGTTCGAAATCATATGAGGTCTAGTGTAGACATGAGTTTTCCCAATCAGTGGGAGTTGTCAGAAAGTATGGAGCCAATTCAGGGAAGGAGTAATGGAGGGTAGTTCAGTGGATTCTCAGGTATCTAAGAGGGACTAGCAGTAGGGATTCTTGTTATGCAGGGTCAAGGTCTTCACTACATGGATATGTAGGTTCGGATGTGGTAGGTTACTTGGATGATAGGAAAGGCATCACAGGGTGTGTGGTGGTTAGTCTTCAGGGTTGAGCTTGAAGAGGGATACAAGCCAAGAAATAATTTAGATGGTGTACAGGTACAGGTGCAGATGTTTATCTCCAATTGGGAGATTGTTAGGTTGTGGAGCTAAAAGCTTCACCAAGATGCAAACAGGAGAAGTTACAGAGGTTGCAGAGGTTACAGAGAGTTGCAGAATGAGTTGTAGGGCAACTGATGTCAGTCTGCTCAACCGATGTTAGTCAGATAGCAGTGAAGAAGCAACTGACGTCAGTTACCAGTCGACCGACATCGGTCAGGGAGGAGCCGACGTCGACAGCTTGTACGTGAACATGCAGTTTGCATGTTGATTACGGAGAGTCTATTTTTGGACTGTTAGTTTGCATGTTAAAGGCTAGTTGTAGTCTTGAGTTGCGCATCTAATTATTGTAATTAAGATAGTCTAATTATTGTAAGCATGAGATCTATATATAGACTCATGGGTTGTATTATAAACTAGAGTGCTAGAGAGTAAGAGAGCTAAATAAGCTCCTTTTGAGAGAAGAGAGCAATGGTGTGTTCCTCTTAGTGCCACAGTACCAAGTGTGGGTGCTGGTTTGGAGAATCAGAAGGGTTCTTCGTATATGTATGATCTTGGTCAGCAGGTGTGCATGGCTTCTTTTGGAGATCTACAATGGTGAGTAAGGTCTAGTGATTTGCAGGTAGCAGCAGAGAGCAGGGGATCTACTTGGAGTACGGTTGTGTACTTGGTGTACTGGCAACATTGTTTCTGACTAGTGGAGGTGAACATAAATTATGTATTGGAGTTGATTTTTGGGACCAAGAGAGAGAGAGGGAAGAAGGTCTTGAGGTGTGGCAAGCCTTTGAGGTGGAAGAAGAAGTTGCATCTTCTTTATTGTATTTTCTTCTGAGTGATTATTAATACAATTGTGTATTGTCTCTCATATTCTTGTGTTGTTTCATATTTCTAGTTACTTATCATTTTGGTTGAATTTCGTGTTTAGTTGCTAATACAAGAGGTAATCATATGTGCTCTTACTGGTGGAGCAAGATCCTGACACTAGACTTAAGTTTACTTAGGTAATTAGGGTATAACCTAAGTTTATAAATAATTGTATATATCATATTTTGCTTATTAGGAAATTAGAAAAAAAACATGAGTAAGTATGTTGACCAATAGAAATTTGGTAAGTCATCCAACCAATTAGAAGTAAGAGAGATGTATTCTAGCCAATATGGTTTATTTCTAGGTTTCCTAATGTTTATCTATAAATATTTCATTTCTCCTTGGGGATGCATGAGAACACACAGGTAGTTTGTATTTATTCTTTGAGGAGCCTATTAAGAGATAATATACCTAATATTTTTTTTTGTTTTTATCTATTTTATCTTTATGTTGAATTTGGTTTATAGCTCAAGATCTTTGTCTAAAGTTTTGTTTATGTAAACATGATTTTGGGTTGTTTTTTTGAACAAGTAATAAGAATCTTGAGCCTTTCCCAATTATCCACTTATTTCTTCATGGCATCATTACACTCTTCTTTCATTATTCATCTTTTTTAAGGAGTCAAAATTTCCATGAGAAGAAAAATCCATTTCTAGTCTCTTTTCGGATGAAACCATATTTCTCTCTCTTTCTATAAAAATAATATTTTTTCTTATAAAAATAACATTTTTGAGATTTTTTGGGTTACTAGGGTTATTTTGTTTAGGGGTTTCATTCAATTAAAAATTAATGAGTTTTTATCTTTTAAAAAAGTGGGTTTTCTAAAAACATTTAGGGGTTGTCATTTTCAGGGGTTTTCTTAGCATATCTAAGCTTTTAGGGGTGAAAAAGGCATTGAGAGGCTTTCTAAATTTTTTAGTGAGCCCTACTTTTCAAAAACTTAAAAACAAATTCGATTTTTTATAGTTGCAGGTCTTTTAGACAAACAAAAAAATGCCAAAGTAGGGATCCCTAACTAGACCCATGCCCAACCTTCCCACCTACCTAGGCTCTTTTCCAACTCACCTACACTTTTTGCAACCTCTAGTGGCTTCCTATTTCCCAACCAAGCCCTCACCCAACTTTGCCCCTGAGCTTGCTTGATGTAGTTGTAGTTAGGGGTCTTAGTGAAGAGATACCTTCGACCACACAACCTTTAGAATTACACAATGGAAACAATGCAAAAAAATACAAAAACAAATAAACTCAATTATTTATTAGATTTTAATGGTAGGAAATACAACTTGCACACATAACAACACCACCACACTACATGATATCAAATGAGATGTTTTTATAATGGATCTTCATATTTCTACTTGCTAACTCACGGTCTTTTCAAGTAAAGTTGTCTCCTAGAATACCCACTATGATCTATCTTTAAGCTTATTGACTATCTCGCTCAACTATATGGGCATATTTATATCATCACAAGATCCACCTACTTACAATAATGCTCAACAACCCACTAACATCATTAAATATTTGTAACACATCATTGTGTGACAAACATTAAATTTTTTGATAGGTTTTAGAGGAGCTAATACATAGAATTAATTCATGCACAGAGAGAAGTATTTCAACACAAAATAATAATCTACTATTTGATTGATTTGTTTCACTCTATGAATTATAAATCATTCGGCAATACAATGGCTATTATATAGCCAAAGGAATAGGCAAAACAACTTCCTAGATAATAGGAAGGACTAATAACAATTCACTCATTAATGGACTCATGGGTATAACAAACTAAAAAATATATTATTATTACATAACGATAATTTATTATTTACTAATTTACATAACCGTAAGTACTATTTATTTTACGATAAATACCCAATGTAAAAGCTAGATTTCCTAACTTTTTTTTCCATGGTTTTAACATGGTATAATATATCTCTTTTTCTAATTGTAGTGTGCTATACCTCCGTGTGCTCATGATCTTCTCCGCATACATGTGCCATCGCACATCTCTTCCTACACACTCATCTGCAATTAGTTTTTCAGGTTCACCAATAACTTTCTAAAATGATTTTTATAGGTTCACCAATAACTTTACAAAATATTTTTCTCAAATTCACCACTAACCTTACAAAATGGTTTTCTCAGGTTTACTATTAACCTTACAACATGGTTTTCATAGGTTTACCACTAACATTTCATCATGATTGCTACAATGCTTTTTAGATCAACATTCTCCAATGTAAATATACAAAAGGGATTGCATGAAAATATCACTCACATGTGAATAGAGACAACTATTCTTATTTTTCATACATGTGAAATAGAAATTATCATGTCACACTGAAAAAACTGAAAATAACACACCACAAAATGTCATCACATCATTGGTGCAGCCCCATCATTGGTGACTTATGAGAAGTCGCTAAAGGACCTCCATCCTCCGTGTATCCTCCATCCTCCAGTAGGTCACTGCTTCACTCAGTGAATGATGTCATGAAGAGAGTTATCATCCTCACACTCTTGACATGTTTTTTATAAAATGGACGTCAGTTACATCGATAATACGTCTGTGTACAATTAAAATATATTTTTTTAATTTTTTGACACTTTTGATGACTGAGACTTCTAAACACTAAATCATAATGATTGACATACTTAAAAATACAACTTAACTCTTTTGAAATTTTTGATGAGCTTTGGACTCAAATAATTTTAATGACTTTTTTGCTTTTGACAATTTTTGACAATAACAAAAGACTTGACTTTTTAAAGTCTTTTAAAAATGACTCAAAAATATAAACACACAGACCTATTTTATAAAATCTAATTAGACTTATGGACTCTAATGACAGTTTTAAATTTTTGAATAGATCTTTTAACATGACACAAAAGTAATATATAATTACTTTATTACCACCTAAAATAACTACCAATTGACTAAGAATAAAATTTATAAGACAGACCCGAATAACACATAAACTTAAACTTCAATACTTAACTTGAAACCGTGGGTATGAGAGAATTCGAGATGGTTGAATGGTGAATGACGAAGAGGGTGTTTACGTGGATGATGTCGACATAGTTTGGAATTATTTGAGAACTCATAGTTGCAAGGTCGAGTTATGACATGGAATGTCGAGGCCTGTAGAAAAAAATGCGTTGCAAATCACTTATCTAAGTTGCCATGTAACAATTGAATTTTATTTGCTCCTCAAATTTTCCCAAATATAACTGCATTGTCTTCAGAGGCAGAGATGATGGATGATGGCAAAGAGTTTAAGACGACACCACAGCATGACCAAAATCATACATAAGATATTAGAACATCGTACAAATGAATTTGAGAATCTTTGTTGCTTCCAGGTTCATTGGGCGTGGAAGATGGCGCTTGTGTACAGACCAGATCTGCACATGGTGTTGCACGCTAATCATCGTTACTACAATAGCTATTTTTAAAAAAAATAAGAACACAAGAAATTTGACATGTTGAAAGATTTCGAACAGTAGGATTTGCACGTTGATAGAAAATTTGAGAACCTTTAACAATCAGCTAGATTAGGCATAGACAAGTCTATAAAGCCGTAGAACTGCATGATGGTGAACGATGCAGATTTGAATAGATTCTCGATATACGCAGTCCATAGAACACTGAGACCAGGAGCCAAGAAAACTACAGGTAGAAGAGGATGCTCTAAAAATTGCATACGATTCAGATCCGTGAAGAAAAATGTAACAAAATGTCATTGAGTGGAACAAAGGAGCCGTAGGTAGAGGCTTGAAGCAAGAATATGAGTCTAGATTGGCGTAGCAATTATAGGAAGATACGGCCAGAACAAAAAACAAACACACTAAATAAATCTTAATCCAAAAACAACTATTCTACATTTACAAAACAAATCTACGGTCTGCTACTCACAAGGCTCTCATCGACTGGGGCAATTAGAATAAATTGTGATTTTACCCCTCACAAGTTTTCACAAGCCCATCCCCACTCTGATACCAATGATAGGTTTGAGAGGAGCTAATACAGAGAATTAATTCATGCACAGAGAACTATTTCAACAGAAAATAATAATCTGCTATCTGATTGATTTATTTCACTCTATGAATTATAAATCATTCAGCATTACAATCGCTATAATATAGCCAAAGGAATAGGCAAAACAACTTCCTAAATAATAGGAAGGACTAATAACAATTCATCTTTTAATGGACTCATGGGTATAACAATCTAACAAATATATTATTGTTACATAACATCAATATATTACTTACTAACTTACATGACCGTAAGTACTATTTACTTTATGGTAAATACATAATGTAAAATCTAGAATTCTTAACATTTTCATTACAGTTTCATTACACCTTAACACATCACAACATAAAATTTGATGACAAAGCAAATGAAAAAGTGACATTAAATGAATCCATAACAACCTTATGAGATTTAAGGAGTTAAATGCAATTGGTTAAGAATTGAAACAACTCTTTTCCATAACATATCACTAAGAACATATATGCACAAAACAAGTTGCATAGAAGTCGTAACCTTGTAAGGCAAAGTCATAACACTTCACAACTAAAGGATGTAGTGATCCTCATATTTAACGTCTTGTATAGATGTCACAAGCTTGCACACTAAAACTCACGCTCCCAATTTTGTGTGGTTCTTCTAAACTAATGTTGAACTGAACAAGGACATTCAAAACATACTTGTGGAAAGCTTCACAAACAACTACAAACTAAGCCAAAACATGTGCACCATTAAAGGCTACACAAAACATTACAAAGAATTGGTGTGCATGTAAAGGAAATAGAAAACAACACAAAAAATTATGCACAACTCAAGACTTGGGCAACTCCAAAAATGCTTATTTTTGACTAAAGTGTTAGTCTAAGTGTTTTTGGTTGAAGTAGGATTACAAGTGAAATTGAATGCCCCTGTAGTAGGGTTCCTAGTAGCTCTAAGTTTTTCATGGGTTTTTAATAATTTTCAGTGGTGAAAAAGACATCAAGAGGCTTTTAAACATTTTTGAACAAGGCTTGATTTTCAAAAACTTTAAAAAAAATCATTTTTTTAAGTTGCAAGTTTAAAAAATAAATAAATAAAAATATGCTAGTGTAGTTATTCCTAGTTCGGTCCATGCCCAATATCTCACCTCGCCTAGGTTCTTCTCCGACCATCTTGGGCTTCTTGCAACCTTGAGTGGCTTCCTCTTACCTTCAACTTATGGAACTCCTTTGCTAGTTCATTATGCCTCACAATGGTTATGTGCATCACATGCCACCCTATTCAGATTTCTCTATTGCCATCATTGCATTTCCCTACTTCACAACTCTTATGATATAATTTTCTTCTCTCATGCTTCCCTTTGACACTACCCTAAATTTATTTCCTCACTAACCTGCTCGCTCAAGGTTCCCATCTCAAGCCTAGGGTTCCCTTCCCGTACCTAGCTAGGGCTTGTGTAGCCCAAGATCTCCCTTCCCATTTCATTGAGGTCACCCACCCTAGGTGGACATCCCCTTATTCCCCCTTCCCTTTTAAGAGGCATTTGTTCTCTTCCAAGGATCTGATTGACCCCTTCTAAGGAGACCTTTTTAATTCTAATAAGGGCTTCCTACCTTTGAATAAGGCCACCAAACTAGTGGTTTAGGCTGTTTTAGCCTTTTATGTTTTGTGAAGACCCATAAAAAAAAATTCATGTAGAGGCCAAACTAGGGTCCTTTCAAATTTATCAAAGCATACTTCAACCATATTGAAGATTGAAGGGTAGCTTCGATGTGTAGGTCACGTGCCTTAGGATTTTTTTGTTTACAATATTTGTGGCCCTTATAGGTCTTGCAACTTACAATGATATTTTCTTTGTACTTGAGGCACATTTTTAGTAGGTGGTTTTTTTTTAAGGTGCTTAATTTTTTGGGACAATTCTATATTTGTAGTTATAGTTTAGTGATATTGTATGGAAATATATATTTTTGGTTTCCCTTTTTCAACAAAAATGTGAAAGGGTTATTTTAGAAAAAAGTGCATTGGGGGTGGGGGTTCATAGAGGTAAGGGCAAGGTTGAGGGTTGGGGACATATTGTTATAAACACAATTATAAAGTACCACATTTTTAAGGGAGACTTGATTTTAAGGCTATTTTTTAGCCTTCTTGTGTGTGCACAACTCATATCACACACATCATTATTTTGCACTACTATATGTTTTGGTTGTTTCACAATTGCTTTATGACATACATGAACACCTAAGTGATATTTTGTTGCAAAAAACTCATAAAAATCCATAACATGGCACAATCATTTACTACAATTTTTTTAAAGTGTCACGAACTATACACTATGGTGACTATACATGGAAGAGATTTTTACTACATAGGGCCTTCATCCTTTTCTCTTTGGACAGGTATGTGGTACTTCATACTAAAAGTAACAATGAATGATTGAATTATCATGCTAGAGTCCATGGTCCCCTTTGTTTAGTATCTCCAAGTATCTAGATCAAAATATCTCATTAAAAAAAATGTTCACTCACTTAGAAAATTCTTAAACAAATGTTTAGGGACACTACACTTGCTTTGGTGGACACTTCACGTGAGTTTGATCTTTCTACCACTCTTATTGATTTTGATGATTCCTTCTTGTCTGATCTTGCTCTCCTTTTTGAAGATCCCCCTTTCTAGGATGAGTATTTGCTATCTTTTAGGGATGTTCTCTTATAGGATGTTATTCATCCTTCTATAGATCCATCATAATTTTGCACTACTATTTTAGTGGATCTTGTCTCCATTGATTCAAGTACCCATATTGAGATGTATGAGACTTCCACCTTTCTTCACCTTAGTGACAAACCACCATTTATTATGGGTCCTTATTCCACACATATATTGATTCCTAATGAGATTCATCCTCTACTTCACATGGAAATTCTTCCATCAAATGGTTCAAACACTCTTTATGTTGGTTCTAATTTAGAGGAAACACTTTTAGTTCTTGTGTTTGATCTTTCCAAGCTTTTTTCACCACACTTAGCTTTTTACTAGCTTCAAAAATATTCTTTCTATTGCCCTCTTATCTTTTCCCAAAAAGGGTAGATTTTTAGTGCACAATATGTGTTCTTTTTATTGCCAAGGGTAGACACATTCTTTGATGCAAGTGGACCACCTTTAGTCTTCAGGAAAAGGCCATTGTCATCAATATTTTTTGGCTATTGAATAAATTTCCTTTATTATATTTGGCATTTATCTTGAAGCATTCATTAGGGAGGGTAACTTAAATCCCTCATTCATTCATTGATTATGATACACATGGGTATCTGATTAGGCTAAGTTATTGAGATCTATTTTCATAGGTACAAAGCTCATTTGTTATACAAACACCCTAAGTTGTACTTAAGGTAGGTGAGGGGGAAGAGGTGTTGGTGTAATTCGTTATTTACACTAGACTTAAGTTTTCTTAGGTAGTTAGGGTATAACCTACTTTTAGAATAATTTTATTTTCCTATTTTGTTTATTAGTAAATTATAAAAACCATGCCTAAGTAAACCAATAGGAATTAAGCAAGTCACCTGACCAATAAAAATCAAGAGTGATGTAATTTGGCCAATAGAGTTATTTTAAGCTTCCTAATGTTTCTTAATAAATATTTCATTCTCCATCCCTTGTAGTGTTGGAATAAAGACTATTGAGGGGGGGAGGGTGGTGAATCAGTTGCTCAAAATTATCTATTCAACTTCATTCAACAATCCGTGATGCATATATACAATATTAATGCATAAACAAGTAATTATGCAAGCATAACACAAGAAAACACAACAATTATGTGGGAAACCCTCTAGGGGAAGAAAACCCACTGATGCACAACTTTGGACTACTATCCTATAAGCTATGGATCAAACTTTTAGTGAGGCACCATCCCCATAAGGAGCATCAACTCCTTACTTAGTTGAATACCAACTCAACTAGTGAATTTAGCAAGCTTCTCCCTCTAAGGAGGATCCAACCCCTTGGGTAACCAAGAACCAACTCATCTACCTTGAATCATTGATCATCCTTGAATACCTGTTGCTAATCTTATACTAATGATGACCTCTTTTGTTTGCTCTCTTTGTCCTTCAATCCCACTCAAACAACCTCTTTAGCCTTCTCACTCAAATAGCCCTCTCTTTGATAGAAATAGGTCAAATGTCCTTCCTTAATACTGAGAGAAAAATAGTTAGATATTCATGACATATTCAGCTTAGTCTTTTTATGAGATTCAAGCTCTCAACCTATTCACAAAAACTCTATATCCTGTGCTCAATAGCTTAATATTCTAACTAGTCAAAATAACCTTATTAAGCCTTGTCTTTATACTCAATTATTTATTTCACCCATCTTGGTTGGCCAAGATCCTCACCACTCTTAGATTAGGCTTGAAATAAATTACTACACATTTTTCATGAGATACAAACCATACATTAGTTGGTCATAGTCCACAAGGACCAAATCCACCATTAGGCCTAATGGAGACCTAATGCAATTAAGTTTGTCCTATCTACATGTTACCAATTTGATACTTAGGAACACTTCCTACCTTAGCCAACAGCTTAAACACTTCATACATGCCTCCAACAGACCCTTGATAAGTTCACCTTGGGTCCCTAAATCCATTTGGCCCATTTCACTACTTGGACCTACCAATTAGGTCTCCTTGCCACTAGGCCTTCTCACTGCCTATAAGTCTATCTTGAAATTTTGAACCAAATACACAAAAATTTCACATAACCCATGCATAAAATCATATGAATAGTTTCATCGTGACTTAGACAACTTCTAAAAAAGCGTTGGTCTCCACCACACAGGCCAAAAGGCTTCCAGAACACTCATGTAGGTAACTTACTCAGAAATACTAAATACTATCAAAACACAATCAGAATCACTTGAATTTTCAATCTTCATTAGGAATTTCTAATGACAAAAAATTCATTCACATGATCCTATTAGTCTTTTAGAACACCTTTGATAACTTTGGATCAACCATCTTAGTGAAAATAGACTCAAACACATCTTTTTAATACACACATAAAAGTTGCATGTAAGACATAAAACACAATCAATTAATCAACTTAGAGAACCCCTGTGGGGATACTTTTATGATATTCCAATGGATTTGTTTAAACCTTTAGCATCCTTAAAACATCTCTAGACAGATAGAAGTTAGAATCACTTGAATTTTCATCTCATTAGGAATATATAATGAGAAAAAATACATTCACATGATCTTATTAGTCTTTTAGAACACCTTTGATAACTTTGGATCAACCATCTTAGTGAAAATAGACTCAAACACATCTTTTTCATACACACATAAAAGTTGCCTGTAAGACATAAAACACAATCAAGAAATCAACTTGGATAACCCATGTGGGGATACTTTTGTGATATTCCAATGGATTTGTTTAAGCCTTTATCATCCTTAGAACATCCCTAGAGAGATAGATTGCATGGTCATTTTCCAAAATTGGTCTTACAGACCAATCTGACTATGTCACTCTATACAGACTCCACTATACTAGACAAACTAGTTTGATGACAACATTTTGATTGAATATACACATCATCAACACTTCTAAATCAATGCACTAGGAGTAATAGGTCTTGAATGATGACTTGATGCCTTTGGATCCATCCTAATCCTCTACAACCAATCCCTAAACTCATATTCATTCTCACCTAGTTTTCTCACTATTTTTCGCATTAAGCTAGTTCAGTGATAATCTACCTTTCATAACCAGTTTTTCACAATTTGGTGTGAAATATACTTAGAAAATTTCATGAGCATAAACTATAAGTTTTGCACATCATCCTCCATCCACTTACATGCTTTGACTAGGTCAACCCTACCTATAACATCAAAAACCCTGAAAACAAGGGTTTTCTTGTAGCTTCTATTAATTGTCAAGACAAACCAAAACCACTTGGGGAGATTTTGAATATTCCTTTACATGTCCCAAACAATAAACTAGGTCAATTTTTTCATTATGAACCAAAACTGATTAGATCTTTCCTATCGGGTATGTGTAAGGGTTTTAGGAGGGTTTTGACTACCTTACCTTCTTAGCAATCATTCATAAAGGATTGCCTCTCAATCCTAAAACCAATGCTAATGATTTATATCTAAGGACCTTCCCCAAATACCATGAATTGATTAAGATTTCATTCAAAGGTTTCATGTGTCAACGAGCATGAGAAACTTCTTCTCAGGGTTGCAACCCTCAATTCTGTGCACAAAGTCAATGTTTTCATCAAGAATCTTGATTTTTCCTATAGGATATGAATTAAAACTTTGTCAACATGCATAACATGACTTATCACACCTTTTTAGATGCTCTTAAGAGCTTTAGAATCTTTGGAAAATATCTTGACCTCTCATTATGCCACTGTAGGTCATTTTGTGCATTTAGACCTTAACTACTAGTCCTACTTGGACTTTGAACATAACCTAAAACCTCTTGTAATCTCTTCAAAACTTCATCCATATGCCATAAAACATTATAACATGCTCTCACACTACCATCCTTGCTCACTCAAGTCTCCAATGGCTCAACTCACCATGCTACCAGGTTTATCTTACTAAGGCACCATGTTTGCAACTTCTCACTAGGTTTAATCATACATGAGTTAAGATTAAATCTTGTCCTTTGAACTCAATTGAAGAATTATTTTCCTATTTCCCATGTTATCATAACTTATAATACTTACTTCTACATGTACTGACCTAAATCATAAAGTTTCATCATGCACTATGCATATATTTTCTCACAAACCTAGACCAAGCTACTCAAGATGCCTAGTGCTCAGAGTTTGGACAAAAACAAGCTGAATCTTAATGATATCAATATTCAAACTTGATTTTCAATATAATTATGATATTTGTATTAGTATCATCATAACCTTGTATCAGGATCTCATAAGGACTTGTTTGACTCATGTGCTTACCTTGTATGTATTTCAGAACTTACGACTCAACCAAGATGTTTCCCTTAAACTTTGTACCTAATATTTGAAAAATCATCAAACCTCTGAAAGGATATTATGTTGCCTTAAAATTTTATCTCAAAAGAGAAACAATACTTCTTAGTCACACACTACTTCACCAAGCATGACATCAACTTTGACTTGTGATATTGGAGACACTCAACTTGACTTTTGGCATCAATGACAATATTAATGTCTTAATGTATTAATACCATCACTAGAAACATACCTCAACAATCTCCCCCTTTGTCATTGATGGAAAAAATTTCTTAATCATGTAGATAATTCTCTAATACTTGAATTTGAAATAGAACTTTTCTCCCCCTTTGACATAAATGACAAAGGTGCACCTCCTTGGCAGGCTATTTAATCCTTGGACCTAGGGTAAATAAGCTTTATCAACCCTTTATTAAACATAGACCAGGCTTACATATCAATTCACGAGGTATGATTGACTTCCTTTGCTTCTATGAAGATTCAATACATTTTCAAAACTATGAGCAGGTTTGATCAAGTCATCATATAAACTTTTGTGACATATCATTTGTGATTACCCCTATTGGCATGCTTTCTTTAACTAAACCTTGAATCTAAATGTCTCATTAAAAACACAAGGCTCCCCCTATGATCGAGCATCATTTATGCTTCTTGCTTGTTAGCTAAGTTCCTCCATGAAGCCTAATGGAGTCACCTTTGCTCTAGAGATCTTAGAAGAGCATGAGTTCAGGAGATTCCTAGATCTCCATATTTTTGCAGGATTGAACTTCCTTCATAATCCTCTTGTGTTTGATTTTTCCTTCTATATTTACTCCTTTAGTCTTTCATTGAGAAGCATTTTGGCTTGATTCATTGATCCTATTCCTTTCATCAATAAATTGTGCTAATAGTGAAAATTCTTGGCATTCATTTATATCTTGATTTTGTTCTACCATGGCAAACAGTGCATTAAAAATTGCAGACTGGTTATCCACCTTTTTTACCTTAGGTTTCCTCTTGTTGTTTTTTAATTGTGTTTTATAAGCCTTAAACTTCTTGTCTTGTCTTGAGAAATCATGTTTATAATACCTTTCAATGTTACCAACCTTATGATAGTTGAAACAAATTATCCCTCTAGATGGATATACACCATAAGCCATACCTCTTGGATGATGATTCTCCTTATAGTTCCATGTAAATTGATTCTTGAAGGGCCTTATGCAATGCTTTGCTCTATGACCAAATTGGTTACATGAATCAAAATATCCATTAAAATGATTAGCATACCTTATGGTGTTAGTTTGTTTGAAAGTGTTGGCCTTCATTCTATCAGCACCATCCTTCTTAGATTGATCATTGACCTTCTTGACCTCATTTGTGTCCTTCTCTTGATTTCCAATGAAACCAAGGCATGTCTTATCATCAATAGTATTTTGAGTAATTAGAAGTCTATATAGATCATTGGTGTTTTTTTCAAATTTTACAAAGGTCTTAACCTTATTTGATGCTTGTTTCAATTCAACTTTTAAAGAGTTCACTTCAGCCACATACCTTGCACATTCTTCTTCTTTTGCTTCTAGTTTTGGAGTCAAAAATTCAAGTTGACTTTCCAATTGATAAATTATTTAAATTTCCATGATGTTTTAGTTTAGAAAATAAGATTTTTGGAATCATGTATGGATATTTTGAAACCAATGTTTCAAGAACAATATGTGTGTCCATCCTTAGGGTGAAAGAAACCAAAAAATGAAGGAATTCAATGTTTCCACTTGTTTAACTATTTCCTCTTGCTCTTTGGAGTTGTTGCTTAGTCTAGCTTCAATCAAGTTGGTTTGTTATTCATAGTCTTTGATAATGGTTCTCATCATCCTATTATTTTTCTTGACTATCTTCAGTTCCTCTAGAGTATTGATCAACTTAGCTTCAAGATCTACCTCATCACCTTCTTCATTTGAATCATCAACAACACCTTCAATCCATATAGATTCTTCTTGATTTGAGAAGCTTGCTTCTTCAACCATGAAAAAAACCTCACTAACATCATATTCATCATCTTCATGGTCACTTTATAAATCACTTATCTCACTTTTATTAGATTAGGTACAATCTTCATTGGTGTAAATACTTCTTTTATTTTTGAAAAACTTTTTCTTGTTGTTATATCTTCTAAAGCTTTTATTACTCTTATCAGACCTGTAAGACTTTTTGTCATCATCATGACCTTCATCATGCTCTTCGTCAATCTTAGCCTTGTGCTTGTGAGGGAATTTATTAGAAAAATGTCCTATCTCTCCATAATTAAAACATTTGAAAGGTTGTTTACCTTTGTAATTACTTGAGCCTATCTTTAGTTTCCTTGTGAACAAAGCTATCAACTCAACATCATCAATTTTAGATTCATCACTGTCTTTAGCCTTCTTGCCTTGTGTCTTATTCTCTTTTGGATTTTTTTCTACCTTGAATACAACCTTTGTAGGTCTTCCTTCACTTTTCCTCATTCCATAGGCTGTTAGGGTTCCATGAAGTCCATCCATCTCTAGCTTGTCTAGATCCTACATGTCTTCAATAACAAATACATTGAAATTAAATTTTGGATTTATAGACCTTAGAACATTTTGAACAACAATAGTTTCTTTTAATTCTTCTCATAGACCTCTTATGATGTTGACCACCTTATCAACCCTCAACAAGTAGGCAATAATGGTCTCATCTTCATTCATTTTTAGACTTTTAAATTATCTTCTATGAGTTTACAATTTGGCCATTTTGACTTTAGAGTCACCTTCATGAATAGTTTTCAATTTATCCCACATTTCTTTGGTAGATACACAATGCATAACTTTCACAAGTTTTGCTTCAAATAGAGCACACATAATCCCATTCATTTCTTTTGAGTTGCCATTGGCCTTCTTGCCTACTGCATTCGTAGGAGGAATAAAGGGGGTCGTACACCCATCCAAGACTAATTGCCAAACATCATGACCTTGACACATGAGATATGTCCTCATCCTCACACTCCATAAATCATAATTGGATCCATTGAACAATGGATCCTTGCTTGTGGAGAAGCCACCTTATGCTTGACTAGCCATCTTAGCTTGTTTAGGACCTCCTTTCGGTTGTAAGGCTTCCTTCAAAGGACCTACTCTGATACCAAATTTTAGAATAAAGACTATTGAGAGGGGGGAGTGAATCAGTTACTCAACATTATCTATTCAACTTCATTCAACAATCCATGATGCATATATGAAAGATTAATACATAAACAAGCAACTATGCAAGCATAACACAAGAAAACACAACAATTATGTGGGAAACCCTCTAGGGGAATAAGGAACACTAATTCATAACTTTTAACTAATATTATATAAGAAATAGATCAACCTTTTAGTGAGGCACCAACCCCACAAAGAGCATCAACCCCTTAGTTGAGCACCAATTCAACTAGTGAATTTAGCAAGCTTCTCCCTGTAAGGAGGCTCCAACCCCCTAGGAAACCAAACACCAAATATACTACCTTGAATCATTGATCACCCTTGAACATATATTACTAATATTCAATTGATGATGACCTCCTTTGTTTTCTCTCTTTTTTCTTCAATCACACTCAAACAACTTCTTTGGCCTTCTCACTCAAATAGTCCTCTCTTTGACAGAAATAGGTCAAATGTCTTTCCTTAATACCTATAAAAAATAGCTATATACTCATGACATATTAAAATTATTATCTAATGAGATTCAATATTTCAACCTATTCACAAAAAAATTTATATCCTTCCCTTAATATCTCAATATTCTAACTAGTCCAGATAGCCTTATTAAGTCTTGCCTTTATACTCAATTCTTTCTTTCACCCATCTTAGTCAGCCAAGATCCTCACCACTATTATATTAGGATTGAAATAGATTAATACAGATGTTTCATGAGAGAAATAAACCATACATTATTTAGTCATTGTACACAAGGACCAAATCCACCATTAGGCCTAATGGAGATCTAATGCAATTAGGTTTGTCCTATCCACACATTACCAATCTGACCCTTAGGAACACTTTATGCATTAGATAACGTATGAAAAATTTCATACATTACTCCAATATACCTCTGATAAGTTCACCTTGGGTTCCCAAATCCATTTGGCCCATTTCACTACTTGGACCTCCCAATTAGGTCTCCTCGCCAATATGCCTTCTCACTGCCTAAAAGTTTGTCTTGCAATTTTGAACCAAATATACAAACTTATCCTAGATACCATGAATAAAATAATATGAATAGGTTCATCATGAATTATAAAACTTCTAAAAAATATTTTGTCTCTACCATACAGGCCAAAAGGATTCAAGAACACTCATGTAGGTGACTTACTCAGAAACACTAAATACTATCAAAACACAGTAAGAATCACTTGAATTTTCAAGCTTGATTAGGAACTTAAAATGAGAAAAAATGCATTCACATGATCCTATTAGTACTTTATAACACATTTTATAACTTTGGATCAACCATATTAGTGAAAATAGACTCAGACACATCTTTTTCATACACACAAAATTTCCCTGTAGGACATAAAACATAGTGAAGAAAATCAACTTGTGGAACACCTATGGGGATAATTTTGTGATATTAAAATGGATTTTTTTAATCCTTAAAAATCCTTAGAATATATTTGGAGAGAGATATTTAATGGTCATTTACCAAAATTGGTCTTACAGACCAATCTCACTATGTCACTCTACACAGACTCCACTGTACTAGACAAACCAATTTGATGACAACACTTTTATTGAATATAGACATAATAAACAATTTAAAATAAATGAAATAGGAGGAATATGTATTTAATGATGACCCAATATCTTTGGATCCATCCCTAATACTTTTTAGCCAATCCCTAAACTCATATTCATTTTCGCTTAGTTTTCTCACTGCTCTGCTCATTAGGCTAGTTTAGTGATAGGCTACCTTTTATGATCAGTTTTGCACAATTTGGTTTTTAAACCTATGTATAAGCTTTCATGAGCATAAACTATAATTTTTTCAAATCATTCTCCATCCACTTGCATGCTTTGACTAGGTCAATTTGAGTATACTTGTTTTTGACATGTTGATAATTTAGCTTGATTACCATGTCTCAAATGTCAAAAACATAATTCTTTACTTTCTTGTTATATCACTTAGCCACATGTTATATAAACTTATAATTTTCTATTACATATGTTTTTATTTTAATGCTCATCTATCTATCTTTCACCTTGAGTGTGCATCCTAAGGAGTACACCAAGATTGGGGTTGTGTTGGCTTATGGTACTTTATGAGGAATTGTCATCTGATTGCATGTTTACCTATTTACCAATTATTTTTAATTGATCATTTTAGCCTCATATGGTTTTATTTTCCTTTCTTTCCACTTATTTTGGTTAGCTCCATATCTTTTTTTGACTAGCTTGCCAATGTTGAGTTAGTTTTGTTTTGATCTTTTTATTTTATACTATATATGCCATCATTGACACAATCATTTCCTTTCCTGTTATCCCTTTTCAACTATATTTCCCCACTCAATTTAGTTTTTCCTTCTATGTATTAACTTATCCTTGGCCAACATGGTATTATTTTTGCTTCAAATATTTATACTGTGTCAATAAGGATGAAATTCATTGACATATTTGATATGTCACTTTTAGGAGTTGGATCTATATATATGGGGTTCCCATATGCAATTTTCATAGAATCACGACATGAAAATCTTGAGTTCCACTTAAAACATCTCTCTTAAAGTGGTACTTGAGCTAACATGCAAATTGATGTGCTAACAAGTCAACCTAAGGTAAGTATCCTTATTCCTAAACTCTTTATTTTATTTGGCTTATATGTATAGATATACTAGAGTAGTAATTTTTTTTATTTTCTCTATGTTTAGTTTAAATTATCTTTACATGCTAGTATATCATTAGTTAGATACCTCTTAGTTACAATCCTTAGGTTATATCTCTCTTGATTATAACCTAATGATATTTATCTCTCTTTAGTTTAGATCTTTTAAACCTTGGATTTAAGTTATATTTGTTTGCCAATTCTTTGTAGAGGCTTCTTAATTATATCCTTTATCCTCCCTTTTATAAATAACTCTTGGCTACATCCTTGCCTTGATTTGAGATGCAACATATTTTTATGTATGTTGAATCTAGTATGGTCTTCTCCCATTTTTTATATTATAGTACCATATTTTTCCTACATACATTTTGATGAACCCGATGTGAATCTTACCCCACCATTATGTTGAGTCATTTTCATGTTTTCTTTTCTAGTTTCTTAGCTCTCCCAAATTGGTAAACAAATATACTTTTTTTTCTACCTTATTTTCCAAATTTATTTTCATTAGCATCCCCAAAGCTATTTTTGCATTCCTACAATGGAATTCATTCATGACTAAAGCAAAGCTGACTAAGAATTTGGCAGTTTCCAAGGATATCAATCTCAAAACCTTATGTTATGTCCATGACTGACACTAACAATAACTTTCAAAATCCTTATGCATACCATTTTTCACTTCTCAAGAAAATCCTTCTAGCGAATGTAATATAGCTTTGAAAAAAATAAGTGTGTCAATCCTAACCCTAATGTTGACACAAGCTCTAGGGACAAAAATCAACCCTATACAGAATGTGAAGTCAAAGATAGTTTGAGTATGCTCATGAGATGAAAATTTACCTTCAAGAGCATCTTGAATATGTCATTGAACCCCCAAGTTAAGTTCATGCCCTCATGATGGATCATTTCTTTGAAACTTCACCTAAACATAGCTTTCCTATATGACTTGGTGCAAATCATTATGTGACCTCCTCCAATCCTTATTATTTCAATAAACCTACCATAGTAATGAGTATATCCAATCCTACCTTTAGTGCCCTAACTCAAAGTGATAATATCAACACTAATGCTAGTCATGCATCTAGTCTTACCCAAGCTTCTCACTCTAGTCAACATATGACTCAAGCCTCTTAAACCAATTAAAATTTACCTAACACTAGTCAAGTAATGATGCATGTTTTGAATCAAATGGATCATACACAATCAAATAATTCAAACCAATTCACAAAGATACAAAATTAACTTATGAAAATGAATAATAAACCTCAAAATATCCAATGGGGAATACCAAATCAATGTGACACACCAATTCTCCACCCTTCCTCTCCCCCTCAAGCATTGTCAACCTTCAATTCAAAACATTGTCATCAAGAACCTCCAAAATGAACCCTTAGTGCCTCATATTGCAACCATAGACATTGATGGAATCACTCATATCATCTCTTAGATGACATATCTACTGATCTTGCTTTGCATCTTGAAGCCTTTAGAAATATCTACAAGGATTGACTCAAAATTAATACCTTTGCAATTACCAAACTACTTGACAAAACACAAATGAGTGATGCTTTAGAATGGTACAACCAACTTAAGCCTAGATCTATCACTGACCTAAAGGCTTAGTGCATGCATTGTTACATGATACATATCATGCATTTTTTCATGTGGTTATTACCAAGATTATTGATTCTCATTTATATGTTTCCTATTTTATGTGTTCCTCATTAATATATCTATATTTACAAGACACATATATGTTTAGGATACATGTTTCATACTACTCAAATGCTCTATACTTACTATGATGAGATATTCCACATGTTATTATATGATTTAAATTGATTATATATTTTTATATATAACATGTGTATACACTTGATTTATTCAATTTATAAGTTTATTGAGAGTTTTTATAGCAAAGGGTGCACTAGGAATGGATTGGGATCAACTCATGGTACTTTGTGAGAGTTGTTTTAACATTATTATTTCATACCTTCATTACTATCAATATAACCCATTCTAGTCTCTTCCATGTTAACTCTCTATCTACTTTTCATTCAGTTTTGATATCCATCATATATTCCAATATATTATCTATGTGGATAAATCTCATGTCATGGTTGTCTCTCCCTATATTTTATTGGCCTATCTGATACAGTTATGAGTCTATATTATTTTATTTTACTATGTCATCTTTTTAGATACAGTAATATGTCATCTTACTTCAACTGTACCAACCTTGAAAATACCATCGACTTAGAGTTTAGGCTTAGTTGTGGGTATTGTTTTAGTATATATAGGGACCATATTTAATTCTTAAACCATTAACACACTCATATAATTTAATTTCACTCACATTTTTACTCTTCAATTATATAATGACTATTTAGAGGTTAGAGTCTTATCTTGGAGGTCTAGTCTTACTTATGGTCTTTAAAGGTTAATAGGAGTCATGTCTAGGATGGGTCCCAATCTTTGGAGTTTTTAATGAAGGATATCTAGGTCTTTTTTTTTTACATTTGAGGTCTTGAACTTACATATATTGTAAATTTCCACTTGAACCAAATAAGGTTATTGATATGCCAATGAGTCCACCCAAATGTGTGTGTATGTGCATGTGCACGTGTGTGCGTACACTCTCTTTCCTTTATTTACTTAGTAGATTATTTATTGGTTTTCTTATTTATATAGTATATGTGTTGTTTATCCTTGTTTATTCTCCTCCTTATACAAAATAAATTGGTAGAGCTATATGGTTGCTCAATATTTCTATATATCATTGTAGGTTGCATAGATTATGAATTAGTTGACCATTTTATGACTTATCTTCTTATTAGTTTACTACTTTAGCTAACTTGGATCTATGGTATCCTTATTCTTCAATCACTTTCATGTGGTATCCTTGTTATATCAATTATACACCCATTCACAATCATTATTACAATCATTTATCTATATTGAGCCCTTATGAGGGCTATACCCCATGTCATATGATTAGGCTTTAAAACATGTTCCTCTTAAAATTCAAGTGTATGATACCCACTACTAGGTCTATGGTTATTCTAGGTACTTACCCACTCTTTCAAGTATGTGTAGGCTCTATTTTTATGACCTTTTCGTATCCATGTTTATTGAGAGAAAGAGGAATTTTATAGGTCATCCTAGCCCATGAACACATCATGATGCCTTTAGCTACTATATTTTAGGATAATTAATTCATATAATTCTTTACCTCAATAGGGGGCCATACATAATGGATTGTCTTAAATATTAAGCCTTTATAGTTACAATAAATTTAGACATGAGCACATATTACTTCATATTATTACATGCTTTACCCATATTTTGATAGTTTTTACTTAAACATGGTGCATATGTGTGGCATATGCCATAGTTTTCACATATTCTATGAGATATATCACATGTTTTATCATATTATCACATAGATTACATGATTCATATTAAAAAAATTATTACAGTGGGGACATATGCATGGCATATGTTCAAAGGTTCATATATATCTTGATATATTGGCATAGGTTATATGACTCAGGTTACTCATATTACTAGATGGAATGATAACTCATGTCATTATATATTTATTATTACTAAAATTTAATTTACAAATAAATTATACTCAGTCATTACTCATATTGAATCATATAATTATTCTATAGTGGTTGATTAAAAAAAATTACACAAACTCTTAGGCATTACTCACACATTTCTTAGATTTATTGGGACCCTTTGTGGATTCCATTTACTTGAATTGATTGGAGTTATGTGGAGTTGAAGTTATCCATGACATAAATTATAGGGATTAAAATTAGGGTTAAGGCATATTTAACTCAACCCATGGTCTTACACATGAATCTCCAATGAGGAATGCTTAACCCCATTCCCAAGACACTCACTAGAAGACAAGATTAGTTTGCATGCACATAGGTGTATTATTTACTTGATAATTTATTTCACATAAGTTCAATGTTATTACTTTTTGAAATTAAATCATATGTAAAAAAATATTTATACATGTTTCATTTCATGTTTACATGGGGCAAGGTATAACACATAGTACATACTAGAACAACCCCATCATGGTTATTCTCAAGTATCACCTTATTTTCATTTACTCTAGTAATTACATCACTTTAACAAAATGTTGGGGAATATAGACACTCATATTTGGTATTAGATACTTTAAAAATTATATTTAATATTTGAGTTATTCTCACATACATGATCTTATTATCCATTTCTCATAGCAATTCTGTCATATATGGGCCTGACCCTTATAAATTCTCACTATTGTTACATAGAGTCTTCCTAGTCTATGCTCAAATAGATTAATATCATTCTCAAGTTTTCCCATGGAATTAAGTCATTATTTATTTTTCTTGGATAGGATTGTGCCACTAACATAAGTTTATTTCCATGGACTTGTCCACTTAGGGAAAACTTGTCCCTATGCCCTTTAACATTTAGTTTCTAAAATAAAAAAATTATCATATGGGTCAGCCCATATATTTCATATGTATTTCAGAAGGAAATTTCCCAAAGATTTATCTATATAAACATACTAATCCTAAGCATTACCTATCTAACACAAACCTAGAACATATCTAGCTATCACTATAAATCACTCTACACATGAGAAGAACTTCTCAAAATATTCTAAATATAAACCTTTCAAAGGATAAAACCTCAAGCTCAGACTAAATACCATTTTCAAGGTTAAGTCAAAGGTTTTCAATAGTTTAAATACATACACAAGATTACACAAAATACTACTATACACACTCTTCTAAGTGGAATGACTACTTGGTTTTATTTAACTCTTCAAAGTATTGGATATTTAGGATGCAATTAGTCACAATGGGGTGGATAAGGTTAGTAAAAACCTTCCCTTTCACCCTTTATCTCAATTTTATAGTTTTATTATAGTGCACATCTAGGATTTAATTAAAAAAGAAGGCAAGCAGTGACACTCTTATGGATTTGTATATAGGTATCCCTATTAAACATAGGGCACAAAAAGAGACACTATCACAAATCATAAAAATTACACATGCTAGTTATGCACTATAATGGACAAGGTCATACCATGTAGGTGTATAGGGAGTGTGGACTTGTCCAAGTGTTTATAGAGTTTCTATTTTTAGATTTGATCATTCACATACCCATTTCAAATTATTGTTTATGATTTTATCCCTCCACAAACTTGTAAAAAATTGAAACAAAGTACAACATTCCTTTATTTCTTTTTATAAATATAAGGTTATTGTATTTATCTAGTTTCACAAAGATTTGTTTAGTTCATTATATATCTTAATAAATATTAAGTTTCAATAGTGTTATCTTGTCTGGGGATACACTTAATAAAAAATAGGATAAAACACTTTGAAATCCTCATATGCATTTGGGTCAAAGTGTACCAATAGGACATTGATTTTTTTTACCATGGCCAAATATAATTAACTTTTTATTGTCAGTGAATTCAGTAGAAAACTTCTTTCTCAACTATAAGAAAGGATATAGATACTTTGACCTAAAATGGGGTATTGTGAAAAAATAGAGTGTTTTACCTTGTAGATCCAACTATACAGATCTTTACCATTAAATTTAATAAATCCTTATTTGGGACCACATGTTATTCTCCTACAATTTAAGTTGTGTTTGGAATTTTTTCTTATACCAATTTTTGAATCTTGGCCACTTAGTTTATGGAGAGTGTCCAATATGTTATTTTATTTGGAATTGACATTAGAGATTCGAGATTGGAGGTCATCTCATACATCATGTATTTTTCTATAAGGTTAGTGTTGACCTTCTAAGTCACTACCAGCTTACACAGAGCTCACAAGGATCCTATAAAAGTTGCAAACCTGTGAAGTTTTGAGTTCTTTAAATCAAGTCATGCATAGATGTCTCCCATCCACACCCGTGCCTAAATCAATTAGCGTAGATATGTATATTCACTAAGTGTTGATGTATGCCCCATGAAGAGATCCTTCATTACACAAGACAAAATGGTGCACAAGTTCAAGGATGCAGATCCCCAAGTCTTCAGATAACATAGACAGAGGTGTGCAAGGAGTAGTTTCAATTTATAAGAAGTGAGCCTAGGATCTTCTATCATCATATGCTTTTCTATTCAAAAAGGCCCCTATACCTCCATGATGAAGTCTCATGCCAAATTGTAGAGTTTATCTTCTATGATCTCATACATTACATCCAATGATCTATGTTGTAAATATACTATTTTTAGACTAATGTGGATCCCATGTATAAAGCAAAGACTTGAGAAGACTATTTAAGGGGGACTTAGTGTAAAAGGGTAAAATTTCATGCACCCTCACAAAGGACTTATACATATGTGCCCTTAATCTACTCATGGCTCACTATGTGGTCTAACTACATAGCCCTGTGCATATATGTCCATAAAAGGCACAAGGTAATGATTCCCATCAGATGCACAACAATGAGGTGGTAGTTCAAGGGAGACACACATAGTGATTAACAAGTTGTAACAAGGTATAAAGAGATAGTTGGAAAATAAATTGAGTAGTGTTCAAGGTCTTGTCAGAATAAGTAAATGCATAAGTGACTATCAGATGTTAGAATATGTGTACATGCTACCCATCTAACTTTTTCAGGAATATTCCACACTTAGACACACATGTGGATCTATAAATAATCTTACCACCAATTTCTAGATCTAAATCATTGGGAATAATTCAATAAGCATGGGCACAATGTCATAATAGAACTAAAAAACTATATTTTCTACCCTAAGTGGTTCATTAATTGTAAAAATGCTTGATCCATTATAAAAGCCTTGTTATTCATTGTAAAAAAGGGTTGACATTTTTAGGCAACCTCACGCTACCAAAATTTGCCCTCCAAGAACACTTCTATTTGTTGAATCTTACATGTTAATGAAAATTAAGTTCACCTCCCCCTATTCTTATTACACTCTATATGTTATTTGTGTTTGTTGACCCTTTCTTGTGGGTAATGTTTGCCCCTCTCATCATTGTCCATTCTTATCACCTTTGTGTGGAACTCAAAACTCACTTTCAAGTCATATCTTATGCACATTCAAGTATGTGGATCATTTATCACCCCTCTTAGTGTTGCACTACATTCCTACACCTCTATGCAAAATACTTATGCATTTAGAGTGTCCTTGGTGGAGTCTGTGTGATAATGTCTTATTCTTAAAAATTTGTAGTGTGTTTATAACAGTAGGTACTCTCACTTTATTCTTTGTGTATCACCTTTTTATTTTCCATCAAATTCTTACCTTCTCTCTCCATTTTCCCTCAAAAAATCTTTGATTTAGATTAGTGGTAAATTTACCTTTCTACTCTTTAGGTCTGTGCACTAGTCCAAAACTAGGTACACTTTGAATAAAAGGAATCCAACCTACTCTTGAGGCTCATTCCAAGGAGCACAAGGATCCCACACTTGGGGGGGATTCCCATCTTTGTGATGAGATAACCTATGTTTTATGCATGCAGGTGAGTGATAACACTTCCACACCCAGTGTTAAACATTTTGTGCTCTATGGCATTCATGTTTTGTGCCATATTGCAAAATGCTATATAGAATAGACCATCCACAGGTGCACATTTTGAATGACAACAATTTTTATCATGCTCGATGGGATAGGTTTGAATATAAAGCTAAGGAATCTGTTCTACCTTTAGTTAACAAGTGTTGAAGACACTTTTCAGAGCACCTTGCGACTCTGAATGACCAATATACTAGTTCAAGTGATTTAAAATATGTCTTTCCACCCCCCATTCCATGAAAATGCTACTGTCATGCCTTTTAATTTATCATACCAAGCTTGTGAGATTTCCCATAGTTTCCCCCTAGTTGGCTTGAAACAATAGGGTATTACCCTTTTCATAATGTTTACCCTCCTTCCACCCCAATTCAGTCTCTTTAGCAACTTATTCATGCCTAAAACCAACCTAAAGAAGGATATTTTGCTCCCAATCCACATTTCTACCCTCCTAATTAGCCCCAAAAGAGTATCAATGATCTATTTATGGATTTATAGAGATAGTTGAGGGATATTGAAAGAGAGTATGGGTATAGTAGGTAGCATGAAGAACTTGTGCATAAAAATTACACTCAACAACAGAAGATGATGAAGCAATGTGATTATGAAAAAGAGTGCTTAGCATCAAAGATATTGCTAAAGAGATTTTTGAGGAACATCTATTTTTTGAAGAGAAAAATAGTCAGTATGAAGTCTCTGAGAAAAATATTCTTGATGACGATCATTATTATCAAGATTTTTTTGTCTTTTATGAGAAATTCATGACATTCAAGGATAATTTCATTTCTAATGATCATGAACCTTGAATTTGAGATTTTAGTAAAATTATTGTGCCTACATGGCCTAACCTATTAATATTGGGCATATACAAGAATATAAATATCAAATATTCCCTTGAAACTCATCCAAAAAAAGAGGTAGATCACAACCAAAGAAGAGTAGATGCATCAATTACTTATGCAGATGCAAGAAATTGAATTGTAACCAAGCACCTCCACTCCATTTTTTAGCTTCAAGCAAGCTCCCCTTGTGATTGTAGCCAATCCTATGAGGCAAGAAAATTATACACTCAAGGTCCCTAGCTTCAAGCAAGATAAATCCTTTGTGCTTTCAAGTAAATCCTCTAATTTCAAGCTTTCATGTTTTAGAGACCCCACTTCCATGAAAGAGACAGTGCATATTCCTCCTAAAAAACACAAGCATAGTCATGACAGCCTTTTTGGGACACATACCTTGACTTCATAATGCCCAATCTTATGAAACCTCCTTTTGATCCAGTCAAAACCTTATGCCCTCTCACCATATCCCTATTCAAAGGAGGACCAATTGTGTGGAGCGTAGATGAAGTCCACTCTAAAGAAGAGGAGGGTACCTCAAGTGAAGAAGAGATAATCATTGGTAGTCCGCTTTGTACTACTGCACTAAAAATATCAACCCTACTATGAGAAGAAGATAAATACAATCAAATGGAGCAGTATAATGGTAAATGAATAAACAAAGTGGTGGTATAAGGGGAAGATCTAAATGAGGAAGGGTTAATTTGTACCACTCCAGAATGCATCCAAAATCCTAGGCCAAACTTCCCTTAGGTAAATGGGCTATCATTTGATGCTAGGAAGAGGGCCTTGAAGAAGAATTAAATCTTCAAAAGGAGCATATGCCTAAAGCAAATGACCATGATCACCTCAAGATTAGCCCACATGCACAATCATAAGTGTAAGAGGAAGACTCTTTTTGGGATGAGCTAGAGGAATTTTTCTCGATTTTGGATGATAACCTAATATCCCCTTAGGAGAAAACCCATGACTAATTCTATGCCAACTGCTAGTTTTAATCACATACTACAGAGAGGTAGGGTGCACAAGCAAAGGGGGTCACAACCTAATAAATGGAAGAATATCACAAAGGTCTAAGCATACATCTAGGCATGAATGAGTCATCAAAAGGCTCATTCAAACTAAGGGAATAAGACTAGCCAATCAAGCTTCAAAAGTAACACAAAAATGTAAAGGAAGCTATGGTCATGAGTGCTATTAATCCTTGCATGCCTAGGCATGTCATAGGGGTGTTTCAAAAAGACATGTTGGAATTAGAGTAGCTATGAAATAAGTGAGGGTAGACCACTTAGTTCATGAGCTTCTTGAGCATTAGGGATAATCCTTTTGAGCTCTAGAAGGCTCAATTTTAGTAAAGATCATAGCTAGGCATTGATAAATTTGGGAGGGATTGGCTCAACTTTGAAGACATTAGCCATTTGGGAGGAAAGCTTATCTGTAACTTATGGATTCATTCATTGACAGAAAGCCTAGGAAAATGAGTTTCCTTGAACTCTTCAAAAGTAACCAAGGTGAGTGTCCTTAGCCAAAAACAAATGCTCTTTCACCTAAGCCCATCACATATCAATAATAGGACAACACATAATGTAAAGGATCTAAGCAGTTTGTGTTTTGACCTAGGATAATGAAGGCTCATGTTTATAGGTTTTATATAGTAGATTATACAAGTTTGCATTATATTTACCTAAGTGCTTGTGGTCACATTGTATAGTCTTAGTTTAGTTTTGTTTTTATCTAAGTGAATCTTGCAAATTTTTTGTTTGTTCTTCTCCCTTTGCTTTGTTGAGGGCATGACTCAATTCAATTTATTCAAGAATAGGCCAAGTGGATTATAGCTTCAATGACTCTATGTCCAATGGATTGATTTAAAGGCTATTATATTCCCACTTAGTAGGCAAGTGTCTTATAGAGGTTACCAGAAGTGTTGACCTACTAAGTCACCCCCAATTTATGCATAGATTTTAAGGATCCTACAGAAGATTTGTGCACCTAAAAAGTGTCAAGTTATTTAAAGAAAGTCATGCATAGATGTCTCCCATACATGCTTATGCATAAAGTAGTTAGCATAGATCTACACATTAACTAAGTGTTGATGCATGCCCCATAAAGAGATCCTTCATCACACAAGCCAAAATAGCACACAAGTTCAAGGAAATAGAGCCCCAAGTCTTTAGATAGTGCAAATACAGGTGCTCAAGGAGTAGTTTTGAATTGTAAGAATTGGACATTCCTATTCAAAAGGGCCCATATACCTCCATGATGATGTCTCATATCAAATCATAGATTTTTGCTTCTGTGATCTCATACATTGCATACTATGATCTATGTTGCACACATACTATTTTATAGAGTAATGTGGGCCTCAAGTATAAAGAAAAGACTTGATAAGACTATTCAAGGGGGACTTGGCGTAAAAGGGTCAAATTTAATGCACCCTTGTAGAAGACTTATACATCTACACCCTTAATTTACTTGTGCCTCACTATGTAGTCTAACTCTGTATCCTTCAATACGTAAATGTCCCTGAAAGGCATAAGGTAATGATTCCCATCAGATGTGTAATAATGATGTGATAGTTTAAAGGAAACCCATGCAGTGATTGACAAGTGGTAGCAAGGTATAAAGAGATAGTTGGAAAAGTAGTTGAACAATGTTATAGGTCTTGTTAGAAAAAGTAAATGCAAAAGTGTCTATCAGACATAAAAATATGAGTACATGCCACCACTCTGACTTTTACAAGAATCTTCTGCTCTCAGACATACACATGGATCTAGAAAGAATCCTACCACCAACTCCTGGATATGAATCACTATGTAGAATTTAAGAAGCATGGGTGAAACACTAAAATATAATTAAAAATGATATTTACCACCATAATTGGTGAATTAATTATAAAAATCCTTGATCCATTATAAAATCCTTGTTTTTCATTGTAAAAGGGTTGACATTTTTAGGTAACCTCATGTTGCTAAAATTTGCCCTTCAAGAGCACTTTTATTGGTTGAATCTTGCATATTATTGAGATTTAAGTTCACCTCCCTCTATTTTTATTACACTGTATGTGCTATTTGTGTTATTTTATCCTTGTTAGTGGGTAATGTTCACCCCTCTCATCACTGGTTGTTCTTAGCAATCTATATGGAACTTAAAACTCACTTGCAGGTCATATCTTGTGTGCATTCAGTTCTATGTAGACATTTTATATGGATTATTTGTCATCCCTCTCAGTGTTTCACTATGTTTTTTTGCCTATATGCAAAATACTTATGCATTTAAAGTGTCATTGGTGGAGTATGTGTGATAATGTCTTATTCTCAAAAAGTTGTAGTGTGTTCATGGTAGTAGGAACACTCACTCTATTCTTGATGTATCACATTTTTATTTGCTAACAAATTCTTACATTCTCCCTCCCTTTTCCCTAAAAAATATTAGGTTTATATTAACAGTAGATTTACCTTTCTACTCTTTAGGTCTATGCACTAGTCCTAAACCAGGTGCACATAGAATAAAAGGAATCCAGCCTACTCTAGAGGCTCATCCCAAGGAGCACAAGGGTCCCACACCTTGGGGACATTCCCATTATTGCAACAATAAAATTGATGCTCTATGCATGTAGGTGAGTGATAACATTTCCATGCCCAACACTAAATACTTTGTGCCCTGTGAAAGGCATTCATGTTTTGTACCCTACCACAAAATTTCCTATGCAACAGACCATCAATGGGTGGATGTTTAAAATGATTATAGTTAACAAGTTATACTTCCATGTCCCTTTATCATGTTATAAATAACATATGGGGAGTTCTAGTATTTTTAAAAAAGTGTTACTAGAATCATATACCAAAAATATCATCTTAATGAGATGACCACATGCTACCTAAATTTGAAAAATTCATTTTTTTTGGTAACGATTGATGGGATTATTGCACCATGTCTAGATAGTTATTAAATAATATTATAACCCTTTTTTAATTTTATAGTTTCTGTAAGATCCAAAATAGTCTAAAATTATCTAAATATTATGGTTACCATATTTTCAAAAACAATATGTTACATAAATGTGACTTTGAGAGTGTTAGGGTTATGAATGGGAAGGTTATAATAAGTTATGTCTAATTTGTAAGCTTGAAAATATACTTATCCTATTAATAAACAATGTTGGGATGAAATTTAAGAGCTCTATGGATGATTGAACCATCCTTTAGCTGACTATCCCATCTCCGAGGTACAGCATGAGAAACTTCCCAAAGCTAACCACTTGATAATGTATCAAAAAATACAAATGGTTGAAGGTATCCTATGGTGGAATCAAAAACCTAGGTTCTTCATACATACAAGAAGGTATTTATAATCTAAAATACATATACAATGTTATCTAAGGACTAGGTATGTCTAGGATGCTTCTAACTTCAGTAATAAAAATGAGCTAGCTTAGATGATAATGATAACATTATGCAAATCTTTTACAAAAAAATTACTACTTTTAAAGAAAATGGGTAGATTTGGGGTGAAAATATTGGTGTCTCCACTTTCTTTACCACTTTCTAATTTCTAAGCTCCTAATTGGGAATGGTGAGAATATACTATGGATAGTCACACAAAACCCTAAATTGTTGAGACTTCTAATGAACATGGCCATAGAAAGTTTTATATTACTACATGTTAGGAACATGCTCAGACACATACTAATATAACAATAGAAATATAAGAAATGCACTGAATTAAAATAAGATAGTAATATTTTATTGAAATAATTAATAACATTAAAAATTATTAAAAGCGTATTCAAGGGGCAACCTCCTTTGAATACATATAAATACACAACATTTAATAGATGATCATTTATCTTACTCTAGATCTCTATTTAAACTAATTTAACCAATCCAATCCATCATCAATTAATTTTCCCTAATATCACAAAACCTACACTAACATCAACATATTAATCAATTATTCATGCCATGTTACTTAGCATCATTTAATCCCACTAAATCCCCCCATGAATAATTAGATAATTAATCACTATTTATTAGTTAATTAACTCCTAAAATTTTATATGCACACATAATTAATACATAAATCAAATCAACCAACTCGCTCACTAAAACAATCAACTCCGTCATAAAATTAACTAACTCCCTCATTAAATCAATCAATTCCATCATCACATCAACTGACTCCCTCACTAAATCAACCAAATTCCTCATTAAATCAATCAATTCATTCATTAAATGGAAATAAAATCAATGGAATCATTGATCAAATATCATCCATACAAACTCAAAATTTCCAAATAAATCAATATTAATCTCAATTGTTCATTTTCCCATCAAAAAATCTATAAATTCACCCTTCATCCTTCATCCTCACATGAGGATGAGGATTATCTTATGGGAAAAATATAGAAAATATCTACAATATTAACAATCAAATAATCATTCTTAATAGGTGCATGGTATTAGAATCTTACACGAATCCTTGATAAACCACAATCCTTAAACAAGCATGAGCAAATCCACTCAACAAGGGAGATGCTTGGTAGGTGAAGGTATAATTTTCTCCTTTATTTGCTTAATTTGAGATTTGTATTTTGTTTTATAGTAGGAAATATCTTTGTACTTAGATTATTTCATAGCCCTAAATTTTATTCCATACATTTATAGTATGCTTGATGAGCCTCCAATTTTGTTTATTACACTTTTTACTTATTTTTGAGGTGATCTTCTAAATTGTTTTGCTATTTAACATATGTCTAGGTATTCTTGAATCATGTAGCAACTATCTTGGTTTTAATTTCTAAATTTATTTGTCAAATTTAGGGCTTCATTTATGTTTTTCTTATTATTAACATATATGTGTTGTGTTTTGGCCTTCCTTATCTCAATAACAATGCTTTTGCCACATAGATTGAAATTTTTGTGTTTTATGTAGGTGTAAAATAGGATTTGGTGTTTCTTATTTGAAAATTGGTGTTTTTGTTCAATCATTTGGTATTTATCTCTTAAATTTTGGTGTTTATATGCTTTATGTAGGGTTCAGTTAGTTTTTGGAATATTTTTTCTAATATTTGGTGTTTCTATGTTGAACATTGGTGTTTATATACTAATATGTGGTGTTTTTATTTTTATTACTCATTGTGTTAAATAATAGCATTTTTGTGTTGAATAATGGTATTTTAGTGCTAAAAAATGGCATTTTTGTGCTAAAAATAATGTTTATGTCTAACCTTTAACATTTATAACCTTTGGCATTTTTGTCAATGAACCTTTGGATTTTATGTATTGATCATTGTCTGTTCTTTCATTAACATTTTCATTTGTCACTAACATTTTTGATCTGATCATCAACATTTTTTCTTTGTGTTTTAATGTTTTTTAAAGTTTTCTAACTTACAAGAAACATTATGTGATGAAGACCTAAACTTCAAAACTACTAACTTGTGTTATGAAGCTACATTGAAAATAAGACTTAAAATTAGATAAACTAAACATAAGCATTAAATCATAAATCAGGTAATCAAAAAAAATTGTCTATTTTTATTTTATTTTATGTGTGTGACCTAACCCCACATATGCTCTTTCATTTTTATAGAAGACAATAATATTAGAAATCAAAATTGGTTTAGTCACTTGTGTCTCCCTAGGTCAACCCACATATGCTCTTTACTCACATTGTAGAGTGATCTTGAAAATTATAAATGGTTTATACCTTTTATTTTCTTTTTTTCTTAGGGCTTTAGTGACTTGAATTTCATCACCAAGTGATAACCAAAGTTTGTGTTCCAGTGGAATATAAATAGTCCTTAGATTTGTCTTCATTAACTAAATAAAAATTAAGTTTTACCTAGTTTTTATTAAGTGAGGTGGTTAACCACCAATACCCAAGCCTTAGACAACACCCTTGTATCATGTAATTTGCCCTCATGTACCAAAATGTATGTTAAGGACCCCCTTAGATAGTTGTATAAACCTAGTTTATGTAGTGATGTTGGGAAAACATTCCCTAAGATTATCCACATTGTGCCTTCAAGGTATATTTATGGGACACTATACAATTGTACAGCTACTTGATTAGCATAGGGAATTATTATGTGTGTTTTTATTTCCCCCTTGTGTAAAATTGGTATAAAAAACCTAAATGAAATAAATGGCATGTAAATTGAGATATCAAGCTAGACCGAGTCAAAACCTTAATATGTAAAACCCTTTTAGTTATAATCTATTCCATTTTAATGAACCTTTTAATCAAGTAAAAATTCATGAAGATGATAATGATAGTCTTGTAAATTAAAGCAATTATAAAGATGATGACAATGGTTTTTTAGAATAGAACATGGTCATGCCCAAGTAGATCACTTCCTATTTGTAAACAAGGATGACATCCTTATATAACTCATAAAAACATGAGAAAACATTTCCTCAAATTATAACCATGGAAAAATACGTAACATAAAATTAGGAAATGTCAAACCCTTCCAAACCAAGAACATTCTACTTCTAGCAATCTTGATTTCCAAAATAGAGCAAACCTAGAGATGAATAGTGAAAACCCTAATGTAAATGTCTCTCATGTAAACCATAGCAAAGGGAAATTAGTTCTATCATAAAAATAACCTTAAGATCCAAATAAATTTGTGTTTGACCAAATTCAAAAGCCAAGTCAAAAGTTGTAAAACTTAGCCTCCCATGTAAGTACATCAATATCAAAACCTTCACAACACTATAAACAATCCAAAAACAAACAATCCAATACCAATTAGACACTTGAGCCACCAAAACATAACTTTATCTTACCCCCATCATCACCACTTAAGGGTATGTTATTTTCTAAAAAATGGAAAACTATGAAGGATGTTCTCTAAGGACTATATGATGGAATTCATAATCAATACAAAAATAAAAATAATGGGGTTTTGACCCTATCTATTTGATAGAGAAATGATAGGAATACCATTTCCCCCTTTAAACCACTAAAGTTTTAAAAATAAAATTGAAAGGGATATCCAAGAGAACACGTCAAATAATTATTCATGTCTTGTAAAGAGGTGGCATATAGTGACAACTATTTTATTAGATTATTCCCTCAAAGTTTAGGAGGCAAAGCTTTGGAATGGCTTTTGAATGTTCTTAAAGAATCCATCACATCATTTTAAGATCTATCTATTTTTTTTTAAAAACTTACCCTATAATGTTGAACATGAACTAAAAATTATGGATTTATGTAGCACCAAACAAAGGAATGGGTAAAGCATAACTTCATTCGTAAAAATTTGGATAAACTTAGCCAATAAATTCCCCTAGTCAAACCCTAAAAAGTAGTTGGTCAAAAAATTTGTCACTAACCCTAGTAAATAAATGGATTTTAATCTACAAGTTCATTATGATACTAGATTTTGCAAAATCATTGAGAAATGAGTCTAGACCAATAGATCCCTTGTTGCTAAATGATTCATGAATTTTTTCTATAAAGATCATCAAAATCAAACACCATCAAGAAAAATCCAAGTTATTTAACAAAACCAAAATTTTTTTAGTGATGGAATTAATGATTCAAAACACATCTAATCCATCCAAAACACTTCCAACATTACCATTCTAAGGGCTAACCTAAACAATAAATCAAAGAAAAGCATTTTACTCCTCTAGGGGAATCAATGGATGTTTTCTTCTATAAATTGGTCGTTATAAACATGATAATTATTTTACAAACCAAACCCTATGATGAAAATAATCCAAACCCGACATATTATAAGAATAATTAATAATTTAAATTTCATAAAATCAAAGGGCATTCAACCAATAGATGCATGAAGCTAAAAAAATATGTTCAAGATCTAATTAATAAAGGATATATTGAACTTGAAGGAAGTGCACCTGCATCCAAAAATCAACAATTGGGGATATACCAAGATCACTTTCCAAAATATGATATACCTCATCAACAACTAATTTGGGGTTAAGAAACCCAAACCAATAATGTCAATTATAAAAATCCCATTATTCTTATGATGATATTGTTGGTCACATTGAACTTACAGACAATCATGTCACAACCATTAAAATTAAAACCTTATATTGTGCTATCATAACTAGGAATTAAAAAACACTATTAAAAGGCCTCCTCTACCTATCCTTTAAGTAAAATACAAAATTATTCAATAGATTGATAAAACTCTTACCTAAATCTCCATCCTAGATCTTCTCAAAACATACATTGTTTATAAGGATGTCTAGTTCAAAATCCTTAAAGAGTTAATACCTTGATCCAATGACCTTGATCCATACCAATTACAAGCACTCATTGGAAACCTAAATTTGAGTCAACCACTAATATTTGACCAACACAACATACCTCCTATTGGCCCATCACATAATCTCCCCTTGTATATCATGGCCTTAATAACCAAACATGAAGTGAAAATGGTAATTTTATATAATGGATTAGGCTTGAATATTTTCAATTTGATCTTAATCAAACATGTGTGTTACTATGAAGCAATATTATATTCAAACACCATCACCATCAAGGCATATGATAATGTTGAAAGGGAATCAATGAGAACTATATATTTTCCCATCATGGATGGGCCTATCATGCAACAAACATTGATCCACATAATTAATATTAACCTCTATTCAAACATCATTCTCAATCGACCATGGATTCATGATAAACAAACAATCCCACCCACCTTCCATCAATGCATCAAATTTATTTATTCATGCATGAAAGTGATTGTCCCTGACAAACCTCAACCTTCCTAATATTTAAAAATGTTAGAGGGGTGGTATCATAAAAATAATTATTGTACCTTTATAAAAAAATAATTTTAAATTGTTCCACATCCATTATGGAATTTACATTGTCATTCATTATTTAAATTATATTTTTCATCTCATCAGATTCATGACTAAGATCCAACATCACCACAACCTCCACAAATTTTTTTTGAAGCTCCTTTCATAAAAAACTCCTCTACCCATTGGAAAACATCCTATAGATATAATTTTTTATCATAAACCATATAAACATACACATTCATATACTTTTACTTATCCACAACATAATCCACCACCTGTACAAAATTCATCCATAGCCATAAACTTATCCTCATCTGTAACATCATCCATAGCCACAACCCTCTTTGCATAATCCACAATCACTTCCCTTTATACATTATCCATTTCCCCAAACCCCTCCATTATTCATACATATCTATTTCCATTACAATTCACAATGTTTTGCTTCCCACATGAGGATAAATTACTTGTTGTGAAAGATGATTTTTTTAAACAAATACCAATTATTGCAGATAATTAAATTTTTAAAATTCATTTTTTGAAATTTATAAATATTTTATAATTTAAATTTAAAAATACCTCTAAAAATGGAAATGAATCATAATAAATAATACATGTGTACATTACAAAAATTTTAATATATTTTGAAAGCATAGCCAAAAACTTTCTCACAAGATTCACTAGTGTCTAATGCACACATCCTAGACTTTTGAAAAATTATTGAAACTTATTGAAGACACTCCTCTTGGAGTCATCAACACCTAATCCATTTATTTATTAGGAAATCATATATATATATTATCATGCTCGATCATTTTTTATATTTAATTCATTTTAAAATATATATATATTCCACCTTTTGAGTTGAGGGATGAAGAGCTTGTTGTTGCAATCACTCATCTCATAATAATCATGTTAAGATCACCATATTTTAAGGGGGAAAAAGTTAGTCATCACATGTTATTATGCAAAAGATATGAAAATTGAAATATTATCATCATATTTGTTGGGTTGTTGTCACACACATCCAAGATTGTGCTCCATGCACATACCCAAATACTTAGAAACTCATTACATCAACATATCATGCTATGTATAACACACTCACCCAAGGTGTAGAGAGTCATGAGTCATAGTTGGGTTAGCTGCATGGAGATTCCATGCACTTATTACCCTATTACTCAATATAATGAGAGTGAAAATGAATACTTAGCTCATTTATAACATATTTAAATTAAATAATTATAACACATGTTTATATTTATATGTTTCCACACATAAGAAGATATTCAGGGACCATTCCTAAATTAATATAGAAACCGTTATACAAACAAAATAAAATATATACAATCTCTTGATAAAATTTGTAATTTTCTTCATTATAATTCACAAAGAAGGATATCAATTCATACAATTTCACTAACACTAGTTCATAATTATAGAAGCATAACAAAAACAAAATTTAATAACTATATATTTTATAATGAGATATGGTGATATTTAATAAATTTAAAGCACCACCTTTCAATTACATATGATTAACGTGTGCTCCTTAAGATGCACAACCAATTTCAATAAATAACAATCTTAACAAGTTTACATTCAATGTCCTAGTCCTAGAAAACCCTTATATCTATGCCATGATGCACTACATTTACTCAAAAGTCATTTCTTACAACCATTTGTCATAATAATTCTTCCTGTAGACTCACTCTAGTATCCTAGATTTTATCTCCTTTCAAGTTCTATATTTTGTTTAATATCCTTACCATTACCCAAGCTCCTTGTTTCATTCCAATCAATCCACCACCATTGGTACACCCACATAATTTTAAAATATTTAGTTGAATTATCTAATGTTCCATGGTTAAATCACACCAAAATGATGTAAACACATTGCTCTACATTGATGGACTTAGTTGAAAGTGTTTTTTTTTAATCTACCAAACTTATTACTTGGTGTAATGCATTTAAAATGTGTGTATAATTTATGTCATCTAATTTTAAAATTCTAACATACTTATCTAAAATTTGGGTCGAACATCGCCCCACACTAAACTAATTATCTTCCCTCATAAAATCCATCAATTCATCTTTCTTCTTTCAAAAACTTAGGCCTCTCTCTCTCTCTCTCTCTAAATTTATTATTCAAAACTTTCCCACATTGGCAAATCAACTTGGATTACTTGGACCTTGATACTTATGTCCACAACTATATTTCTAAGTGCATATGTTTATTCTTCTTCTTTTTGATTTTTTCCCTTTTTGACATATACCTAGAGGGCTATTCCTTCATATATTACACATAATGTGCTTTCCTAATTAATTACTTTTTATTGAATGACTTTGAAGATATTATCTATATCCCTTCATCATTCCTCAATATGCTCTCCTAGCTCATCTATTTTCTTGAAGATGAATGTTCACTCATTTTTATCCTTAGTATTAAATAATTTTTCAAGTTTATTTTTATTCATCTAATCATTTGAGCAACAATGTATTTTTTTTCATGCATGAAGTTTTAAAATAATTTATCAGCTAGGTCTACATTGGTTTTAAATTAAATGACAAATTTCTCATGGCTTTGCAATTATTATTTGAGTTATGTTTGTGCCTTGATCTTTTCACTCTACTCTTCTTCAACATGATTTCCTTTACTAATCTTTTCAACAAATGGTCAACCATAAAATTTATCTTATCCATAGCATTTACTCCTTATAAATTCACCATGTCCACAAATGTATGGATGTTTTATGACAATCCACTTTAAAAATATGTAAAGAATTCAACTCCATTTTTTAATTTGATGCTCTAATTATTATTTTATTTAATAGTTTTGAGAATATTGGTATATTATTCTTGATTTAGTTAAGTGTCTAGAGTAATAAAATTAGTAAATAAATATGCAATAATTAAGCTACTGATTTGTATAATTTGAATCTTTCTAAAAATAGTAACAATGGAAAGAAAATAAGACTTAACTAGAAACTGACTGAGATATCTATTACAGGGTTTGGAATTCACTATGTAGGACTAGGACACTGTCACAAATCAATATTTGACATTCATTTTGTGATTGGATAGGAGCACTGAAATAGGATACTCTGGGGTCTAACACTATAGTCCTCTTTCATCATTATTGTCTAGGATACCTGAGCTTTCTAGGTTTTGTTTGTTGTGTCTGTTTGAACATGCCTATAAATTTTTTACTATCGGGTGTTTGCAGAACTCCTTGTAGAGCTGATTTAGTCTTTAAATTTAGACTCCATTGTGCTTTGATAAAATGGAAAAAATGGGGGGTTAATGTGTGTAAGATGCATTGAACATGTATCCACACCCCTTGTGTGGACACACTGCATACATACTAATACTCTAAAAAGTAATCAAACCATATGTAGTTCTTCCACTTGATGTGTTTTATGCAGTTGTGTGTATGAAAATGCAAAATACTAAATTTAGGTGTGCTTAAGGTGGCTAAGAACTAGTGTAAGAATTTGAATAAGCTTGTAATAGTATTGGTTGGTTGTATGTAGAGAATAGGGAAGGTTGTCTTATTGGTTTTGTTTATATTCTTGCTTGTTTTATGATAATTGCCAACCTCCCTTTGTAAATAAACTTTGGATGGGATTTTATAGGGAACTATTGGTCATGAATTAGATGTATTCATGTTAGGTTGACATGATGAATAATAAGAACCAAATGAAAATGATCATTAGGGCTCAAAGTGCAATTGGAAAAGAGCACCAAAAACAAGACACCCTAGAGTCTAACGCTATAGTCCAAGTATGACACTCTTGTCCTATAGACTCGAGACTTGGGGGATATGATTGGGTTGGAAAAAGTAACCTAGTTGAGATGGATTGATCATTTGAAAGGCTTTAGATGACTGTTAATGAGCAAAAAAGTGTCTAAAAGGGTCATAAGATCATGAAAAGAATAATGGATTGGGTGTCAAAAGCCACATTTAAATTACCAATTTGAATATTTATATGACTATATTTACCCCCTCTTTATTCTAGTGATGCAACAAAGTGAAATACTAGGATAAAATAAAATTAGAAAGGATACCATAACTTACCTGCAAGGGTAAAGCCCATGAAGATGTGTGATTTTGAGTGTGCATAGAGAGAACACATTATGAAAAATAAATCTATAAAAAAAATAGGAGTAGATCAATTCTTACTAGATACACTATGTCTAAAATAAGAATGTACAAAAGTTGGGTAAAAGAAAGATGAAGAGAAAGGAATTAATACACCTCACCAAATACGTGAACCAATACAAAACTTATTATGATGTTGAGTGATGATAGATATGTGTTGTACCAAGAGTAATATTATGAATGAAGCTAAGTGCTCAATTCCCTGAGAGTGACTAAAGAATATAAAGGTTGGCCCTTTAGCTCTATCATCACCCACTAAGTGAAGCTATGTGATCTTACATGTGCTAATTGATATTTAGACTGTGTGTCCAATCCCTCTAAATAAGTGGCTCAAAAATACAAATTCTAATCAGTCCTTTGGCTTCATCATTTCCTTGTGAAGTATAACTATGAACTGATACCGATATGAAATGTGTGTCATATGAGATGTCTCTTAAATCCAATGAATAATATATCATTTGACAATGTGACATGGTTATCTAAATGTATGATATAAACTAGGCCACTCTTGTCCATTCTAAAAGGTAGAAATTAAGCTTATATGAAAGCCACTCCAAAACTAGGCATTAAACTTATATGAAAGCCATTTCAAAATGTGGAAGCTAGGCTTGTACAAAATCCACTCTAAAATGATGTCAACCACTTAAAGATGGAATAAGGCATGCAACTACTAAGAATGCTTGGGTAACACACTGAACTCAGAATGAAAAGAGGACAAATGTGCCATGTAAATTGCCTCCAATCATTGGTGTCTAAAACATGAATTTTAATCTAGAAGTTATAGAAATTACCTTATCTAAAATTGGAAGTAAGAGCCATCATGTCATGCATTATTCCCCTTATATCTTGATTCTCTTGAGAAAAATTGTACTAAAACTAATATATTTGAACTAGTCTAAATGTGCAAAATTATAGCTGAACCTACTTTTTTACCTATGTTTGAAAAGTCTATTTTTTTGTTGCTTGGACATGAGCATCAAAAATGGACACTCTACTATCTGAAACTATAGTCTAATATAGATTCTATTGTCCTAGGCTAATTTTGATGACTATTTTATAATTTTTACTATTTGCTTGATCTATTCTACCTAGTTTGAAGTTTGGTTTCTATTCTGGGTGTTCTAAAAATTAATTTTTTTAATCAGTAGTAAATCTGATCTCTATGATAAAACCCTTGTATATTTCCCTCTCTTATAAGGGTAGGAATGAAGATCTTGTAATTATTTCCCTAAAACTAAAATCCTTACAAGTGTGTTATGCTATGAAATACATGATATAGTAATGATAATTAACAAGATGTCTCAAGATATAACATGGTTTGTAATGAGAGATTGTTAGATCAATAGGGTTTTGCCTAGATAGATATAACAATGTAATAATATGTGCAATATACTGAGTTGAAATTGAAAGTGTTAATTATTAGTTATTAGTTGGTAAATAGGGATGGAACATGATGTCCATCATGGCATCTAAGAGAGTGAGGTAATGAATGATGTGGATCATGGCATTACAAACAATTGAAAAATAACTAAGCAATAAGCACATAAGACAAGAAGTATACAAGGGTAGCCAAGGGGCCAAACAAATAAAGAACATGGACACATGTCACTCAAACTAGAAAGCAAACATACAAGGTATGTTCAAATATCACATACACATACAATTAGAAACAAACAAGGTTGATGTGAAAGCCACAATCACATAGAAGAGTACAAGAAAAGGTCATTAGAAAATGTCTTAAATAACACACAAGAATAAAAGTAAAGGGCATTGACAAATGTCTTAAGGCACATACAAGAGACAAATAAGAACTGAGAAATATAATCATATCTAGCTACTCAAAAAAATAAAAAAAATGTAATATTGGGAATATAATCACATCTAACTAATCAAAGCAAAAAGTGAAAGTATGCAAGACATGTAGTACAAGGCTAGGTATATACTAAAAAATACACAAGTGTTATATAATAATGAGTGTCGATAGAGTAAGCTATGTAAGCTAGTAACTAATGCACATCAAAATGATAATTAGAGTGTTCAGTGTAGGAATGACATAACCTAGATGGTGTAGTCATGTAGAAGATGCCCCTAGTGGATATGTATATCAATGTATGTCTCAAATGTAGAAGTAATATGCTCCCTCAATAGGTAAAGTGAAGAAAACAAAGATTTGGATGTCACTACACACACTCAAAGAAGATCAAGTGAAGCATGGTAATGTAGATGAATTGATAAACAATAACATATAATAGTAAAATGTAAGTCTAACATAGTAGTAGAGATGTAAAGTATGGATAATGCATATAATTAATTTTCTTTTGTATTTTTGAATAATTTGAATATTTTTGTATTTTTGATATATTTGAATGTTTTTATATTTTTGGAATAAGCTATGTACAATCAATCATGAGAATAAATGTATAAGGAAAAATTGAGAAAAAAATGATACCAAATAATGAGTCTCATGGGAGACTCCCTATCATGGTGTCCTATATCAAGGAAAGGGATCGTGCATGAGTGTGAAGCACAATGAAAGGATTGAGACTATGGCTCTAAAAGTTGTCTATGTTATAAATACTCTGAAGTAAAAACTAACTGTAGAGTCTCCTTGTAACTCTGAGAAGTGGATGCAATTATAGGGCTCTTAGGGACCCATTTGGTAGTAGGAGAAACTCTCTAAACATGTGCTCTATGAGTGGATGTATAAGACCTCAATGACACTACCCTAGGTGTGAACACTATAGATGGAAGCTATCTAAAATATTAAAATTATGGTTGATTTAAAAAAGACTTCTATGGAAGTGTATGAACTCTTTATGCTGGTGATGAAAGATTCAACTATATTTGAATCTGTACTAGAAGAAGAACTATAATTGGTAGAGAAACTAAAATTGGTGAAAAAATGAAATTAGTGACTACAAAATAGTAGATGGCTCTAAAGTGGGGAGTGGTAACTCATATGGAACTCCACTAATTGTAACAACTTGATTAGTGTGAATGAATTTCACACATCTATGAATTATAGAAGGTACTACTTGAAGTTTCTAAATCCATGGTCGACCAAGTAACATATCAAAAATTCTTGCACTGGGAACAATAGTAAATGGTGTGGCCACATGTGTTGAAACAACCTATAAATGAAGTACAATGCCACATAATGAACTATATATGTTCCCACTAAATCCAATGATAACTATGTTTATTTGGGTAATATCTGGCTCTGAATATCCTAAATACTATAATAATGTCATAGTGCACATGTTCACACTAGATCCATTATCTATGAGAACACTATGAATAGGATGATTATGAATGTAATCTTTGATAAAGAGTGCATAATAATCTGAATCATCCTCAACTATCTCTTACTTTAAAAAGGAGATGGAAGGTCTAGCTAAAACTCTAGAATTGTATACACCAATTATGTTTCTCAAAAGATGTAACTCAATTGAAGGTGTCTTGTATGTATCTAGTGGTAGATGTGCATGATATGCATGGTGAACACCTGATGTATGACCTATCTCTTGTTTAGAATGCTATGGGAAAGGATTTGAAAAGATTTTCAAAGATTTATCCTATGTTTTCTTTACTTGAGGAAGCTTAATTGAAGTACTAAGATCAATAACATTGCCATCAATCAATTCTTATATCTTGTGTCTCAAACTGATACATCTATTTGTTGCATGGCCTGGTGCCTTGTAAAACTTGCAAAATGCATGCTGATCATATCCTCATGAAAGATTTTTTGTTAGATGAACTTCTTGAATAAAAGGGAGAGATATGATATTACATTCCAATAGCTTTTGTAAAACTCTGGTTGGAGGAACTCGTAGATTAGTAAAAGTTTCCCAAGGGGTGCTAATAAAACCACACGCTAATGGGGATCTCAAGCCACATTGACTGTAGGTTGATTCTAACTCTTGTTATCATTGACCTTGACTTTGTGTGGGACTTTTTTGTTATTCTTATTTGTTGTTTCTGATATAATTGTGTACTTGAGTTTGCCCATTGAAATTAATTTGACTTCCCTTTATTATAGTGTGTGACACAATTCAGTGAAAGAAGAGAACCTTTTGAACACTATTGACTCATGCAAAGCTGGTAGAAGACTCTATTTGAATAGATCTTGTAACTCATGACTGACCATGGGGCTAGTCATCTTAGCTAAGATAGACTTATATTGAAGAGCATAATCTATGAAATACTCATTTGACATTTGTTTCTATTGTGCAACTTGGGCATAGGAAACCTTATCACCAATATTAATGCTAAAATGAGCTAGAAACATGTTGACTAAAATTGAATGTATGGACTGACTGATTCAATAAATTATAGAAATATTATAAAGTATAATCCTTTAGAATTTATGGAAATAACTTGGTTAATAACTAGTCATTAGGTACATAATCCAAACATGTTGCATGAAAAGCTCTCAAGTGTGTCTCTAGATCACTCTTTCCATTATATAGAGTAAGCTTGGGTTGAACAAAACCTTATGGCAAGGGTGTAGAAATAATATGACGTACCAATGGTATATGTAGTAGAGTAACAGAATCTAAAGCTTGCATAGGTTTAGAGGCACCTTTCTCAAGATTTAGCACCTTAGATTGAAGAGATATTATCTCTTGCATAAGGGTTTCCTTATCATGAGACAAAGATATACTAGCTGCAGTTGGTGGCATAGAAGAAGGTTGGGCTACTATAGGGGTTGTTGAGACATAATTGTCCCTATAGTGTCATTTACAACTAGTCACTCTGTAGGAATAAAAGACTCAACTTGTTTAGCCTTTTTGAGTTATATGATAGGTTGTAAAATAAGAGTATGATCTTGGGGCTGGTCCCCAAGTCTTTCTCAAAAACTTTGTAAGATCAAATCTTTGTTGAGGAAAACTTCATTATCGATAATAAGTGGAAGTGGATCATGAGTCTGATGTGGAGGATCATGAACATCGGTGTTTGTATCATCATCATTATTCTCATACTACTTATCATCAAAATTATCCTAATTGAAATTGGCATAATTTGGATGTGTAGGATTTATAGCTAGAACTTGAGTTGGCTTTTTATCTATGGTATATGATCGATTTGAAATAATCTGGGTGAATTCAGGATGGTGGCCACTAAGTCTTATACTTCATCTTGAAGGAAGAGATGCTAGGAGGAAGTTCACAAATGTGTAAGGTGATACCTCAAAAAATAAATAGGAGCTAGTACATGCAACTAGGGTTTTGAATGAAATTATTTTTAAAATTACTAAGAAATTTTAAAATTTTGATTCAAAATTTTGATTTAAATATGTAAGTAAAAAAATAAAAAAAACATGGAAAAAATATTGAGAAAATATCGGGACCTAATATGGGCAACTAGGGTTTTAAAGAAAATTATTTTAAAATTACTACGAGTTTTTAAAATTTGATGCTAATTTTTTATTTTATTATGCAGGTAAAAAATCAAAAAAATTGTAAGAAAAATATCGAGACCTAGTATGGGCAACTAGGGCTTGAAAGAAAATTATTTTAAAATTACTATGAAATTTTAAAATTTAATGCTATTTTATGATTTTATTATGCAGATAAAAAATTAGAAAAATATATTAAAAAAATTAGTGAGAAATTTACCTTAGGGTTTCTAGAGTTTTTATGTGCAAATGAAGTAAGTCAGGTTCACCAAATGATTTAACAGTTTTGAAAATATTGGTATATTATTTCTAATTTAGTTAAGAGTTTGGAGTAATAAAATTAGTAAATAAATATGCAATAATTAAGCTAATGATTTATATAATTTGACTATAATTTGAATATTTTTAAAAATAATAATAAGGAAGAGAAAATAAGTTTTAGCTAGAAACTGATTGAGACGACTGTTACAGGGTATGGAATTCACTATAAAAGACTAGGACACTATCACAAATCATGATTTGACCTTCATTTTGTGATTGGACAAGAGCATCAAAATAGGACACTCTGGGGTCTAGTGCTATAGTCCTCTTCTACTGCTATTGTCTAGGAGACCTAAGCTTTTAAGGTTTTGTTCATTGTGTTTGTGTGAGCTTGCCTATGAAATTTCAACTATCGAGTGTTTGTAGAACACCTTATAGAGCTGATTTAGTTTTTAAACCATAGACTTCATTGTGTTTTGATAAAATTTTGGAAAGAGGGGGGGGGGGGTTAGTATGTGTAAGATGCACTAAACATGTATCCACACCCCTTGTGTGGGCACATTTCTTACATACCAATACTTCGAAGAGTTATCAAGTCATATGTAGTTCTCCCACTTGATGTGCTTTGTGCAATTTATATATAAAAATGAAAAATGCTAAAATTGGGTGTGTTTGAGGTGGCTAGGGACTGGTGTAAGGATTTGAATAAGCTTGTAATAGTATTAGTTAACTATATGCAGAGAATAGGAAAGATTTCCTTAGTGGTTTTGCTTGTATTCTTGCTTGCTTTGTGATAATTTCCAACCTCCCTTTGTAAATGACCTTTGGCTGGGTTTTTATAGGGAACTATTGCTCATGGGTTAGATGTATTCATGTTAGGCCAACATGATGAAGGATATGAATAATATGAAAATGATTGTTAGGGTTCAAAGTGCAATTAGATAAGACCACTAAAAATAGAACACCCTAGGGTCCAACGCTATAGTCCAAGTATGACACTCCTATCCTACAAACTCAAGACCTAGGGGGATAGGATTGGCCTGGGAAAATAAATTTTGCTAAGGTGGAATGATTTTTTGGAAGGATCCATATGACTAGTAATAAGCAAAAAGATGTCTAGAAGGGTCAAAAGAGCATGCAAGAAGGACCAATGGATTAGGTGTCACAAGCCACACTCAAATTACCAATTTGGACATTTTATATGACTACATTTTACCTCACATTAAAATTATTTTATTTATTTCTTGTGGCTTATTATGGTTTCCATGTTATAGTATTCTATCATGATACCTCAGTAGCCATTTTAACTAGAGCACACACTGATTGGACTCCATAAGGTTTTTTGGAGTCCACATGCACAATTTTTCACTCCCCATCCATGGTATGGGCTCACCCTTTTACACACAATCCAAGGATGTCTCAAAATATTTCTCATCTAGTTGGGTGTTAAAAATGAACAATATGCACTCAAGAGTTTATAACAAGTGTTATCTTCATGCATTTCATACCACATGAATATTTTTTCATCATCCAAATTTTGTTGCAATTTCACCTTTATACTTAACTATTTTACATCACCATAATTTGGCATAGGTCTAGACACCTTTGGGTCATAAAAAAATATATTTTCTCCATATTTGGGCTCTTAGTCTTTTGAATAAATATAAAAACATTATTTTTATTGTTCCCCATTCGTTTCACCTCCTTTTCTTCCCCTTCTTCACCCTCATATTCTCCTCTTAATTATTTATCCTCCCTCTCTCAAAGTTATTTTCCTTCACTATTTTATTTTACCTTATTAAGTTCTTAAATTTCTCCATCTTCTCCTTCTTCATCCTCTTTGTCACTTCCCTTAGGGTGGACATCCTTTAGTCCATCGAATCCCAACTCATTTTTTAGTGACTTTACTTCAACATTTTAAATTTCATCATGTTTTCATGCCCATGTGTCCACCCCATGGCTTCATCTTATATCAAAATGTGTTTTATGTTCCCCTTATAATCATAATCCTTCCCATAATCACATGTAAAATTATTCAAGGGGTTACTCTCCAAACCCTACATTGTGGGTTCTCTTGTACTTGGGTCATATGTTTTTGGAGGGTACACAATATTCTCCTTAGTCTTTTATGCCTCCATTTTTGGATTATGAGGTGATTGGGATGATGGAGGCATAGGTTTCCATGGTGGATTGGATTTATTTGAGAGAGATAACATGGGATGATGAGAGATAAATGAGGAGATGATGAGTGTTGAGAAAAATGTGGTGTGGGATACCTTTGTGAAGGAATGTGTTGGTTATATGGTAGTGTCATGAATGTTTGGGAAATTTCCTTTTGTTGTTTCATAGCTTATAGCATGATTTCCATCTTTTATAACTTTGATTAAATTCTACACAAAACATTACCCACTGTATTAGTAATTTGGGGATCAATAAGATTTGAGTCAGTATCTGACTGATTCTCATCACTAATAGTGATTTATTTGAATATATAAGGAATTCTCTAAGATTCATAATATTGATATTAATATTCATGGAATTCACCTTCTTGTTTACCATGTTTGGTATCCTTTTCATAACACTTTAAAAATAATATGTAAAAAATCCATATGGCATCTTGAGCCACCCAAACATTTCATTTTTATTAAGGTATACCTTGAAAAATGAATGGTGCCTTCTCATAAGAAAATATGCATAGTAATTTCATTCTTATATCAAGGTTATTGGGATGAACCATTCATCGTTGATAGCTTCAATCATATTATTATCTCATTTCCATTTTAATATTATATTTTATGTTATAGGGGTTGATGTAGTGTTGTATTTGATATATTTTTCATATGATTTATCCCATAAAGGATGCATTCAAATAGATTTAACATAGAAATAAATAATGTCGATCTCTTTAATCACCAAGACAATCAATATGGTGCCCCATTTTATTGTGTTAATGGTTCTATGTACTAGTTTTATGCCCTTTATTACTTCATCATAAATATATTTTGAAATATTGAATTGAACATTATTCAAGCTCATATACTACATGATTTAAAGGTATTTCTTGTTGTGTTATCCCCTATACCATATACACATAGATTAAAGTTTACTAAGATCACTACCACCCTCATTTCCCAATTATAAATGTTCTCAATGGGAAACTTGTACTTCTATTTCTTGTATTTTAGAAACTTATCCACCCTTTCAACTACTTGGTTGTTGTCTAGTGCTAATTTAATGTCTTATCTAGAGCATAGTAGACATCTGGAACTAATTATGTGCTTAGGTTACAATATCAAGTATCACCCAATAAAATATAACCTATCCTCATGAATGCTAGAGAGAAAAATCACACCAATTTATGGATTTCCAAAAATGGTAGCTCAAACACATATAAGACACTAATTTTATCCAATGATATTTTCACATGCACATTTAACTACACCATTCAATATGTACCTACTGATTCAGTTATTACTATGTAATCCTTAATGAGGTTAGTTTCATTCTTCCTTACACAATGGTTATAGTCATCCACCTTGCATTCACTCACCTTTGATTCCCAATATTCCTCATGAAAAAAAGCCTTGGGGTACTACATTTATAATAAATATACTTCTTGTAATTATTTGATAAAGGTTTCCCTAGGTCTTATAGGTTATATAATTTGTGTGCTCTTGTTGCTACTTAATTCCATAGTGGTTACATCTTTATTTAGAAAAAAAATTGTTCAAAATTTTCTCTAGAAAGCCCTTGGGCTATTGATTTCACCAAAGCCCCTAATTTTAAGTGTTGTTGAAAACCTTTGGAAATAACCCTAAACTCTCAACTTAGCTATGAGATTCACTTTGTATTAATGGTGTATTCCTTAACATGTAACCTCTACTTCCTTTGATTATGCCTCTTTATTTCTCCCTTTACTTAAATTCCATTTGAAAATGATTTGAAACATTTTATAGATTAATATTCCAGATGCCAAAGCCTTTATTTTTAAAAATGCAGTGTGAATTTTCTTATACTAATGCATTATGTTTTCTCTTCTCTTTTTGGATCTAAGTCACTTTGATAGAGACAAGTGATGAAAATATCTTATGGATGGAAATTAATAATTGTGTCAACATTTAAATTTCCATAATAACACTACAATCCATACCATTAGATAATAGTTACTATCACTTCTATATATTTTCATTTACTCCTAGTGACATCATACCTTACGTGAATTCCTTTAGGTTCAACCAATGCATTCACTCCTTTCCCTGTGTTTGATGGCATAACATGTATCACCTTTTATTCATGCTCCCTTGCCCCACATACCTCACATATCGAGGTACTTGGTCAAATTTTTGTGACATCTACTAATGTTTCTTTATTTCATTGCTTTTTTAGCCTGAATTTAACTTACCCCACACTAAATATGTGTTTGATCCCCAAGCACATCAATACCCTTACCATTATGTGTGCCTATATCTTACTATACATATTCTTATTTGTATCTTTAGTTTAATGGGTGAAATGAGTGTATTTGAATTTATCAATTAACCCTATTAAATACTTACATGATTTAATAATAATTATTATGTATGATAGGGCATGATGATAAGTCATACTATTGTTGCAAAAAAAGTCAACTAATCTCACCAAATTTTTACAAAAAAAAACTTGGAAAATTGAAAATTTTAACATATAGCTTTTTAAAATCATAATTTTAGAGATACAAGATTTAAAATCAAAATGGAGAGATAAAACCTTTCCAAAAAAAACTTAGATGTACAACGTAAGGATCTCAATGAAATAATTTTCTTGACTCATCTTATTGACCTCATACACTTTTATTACTGATCAAAATGGCAAAAGAATGATCATTTGTGTTTCTTTGTAGAAATAAAATGTATGTATGTATGTATATACACACATAAACACGCACATGCACATGTGCACATTCATGCACATGTACACACACAAATGCATGCACACACACTCTCTCTACAAAATATATCATAGAAACATGATATTAGAGTAATATGGCATACTCAGTTTTGAGTGGCTCATTTTAAAATTACACATGGTAAGACCTTACCCTAATCCTATTTAAATGCCTGGGTAGAATTTCACCATATCAAGTATGAAAATTGCATGGACCAGTGTCAAAAATATCATTAAGTAAATAAGGTCCCATCCACCAAATTTGGAATTTCCTTATATGTTAAACATACTTTGAGTCATACATCAAGACATATGTACCCTTTTAAAAAAAATTCCCTTTGATATGTTTTTTGTGCCATGCCTTTTATGTGGCCTATTTCACACCTTGGATCCAACAAGCTATGATGTGCCTCTCATCAAGATTCATATATATTTATCCAAACATACATTTTATTACTCCTTGTCATCAAGTCATCCAACACCTAAAGTGCATAAGAAAGACACCAAAAATTCCATGGGTAGGACAACTTTCAATCCAAACATGAACTAAATGGGTGTAGACTTGTTTAAGTGCTTGTTAGTGGTATCGTATACCCATCACACTAAAAAAAATTGGTCATCCCAATCCTTATGACCCACATTATAGATCTTTTTAAAATTTTAACCAAGGATCTTATTAAAATGTAAAGTGTTCTCATTTGCTTGAGGGTGGTATGGTGTAATTTCATGGTGTGCTACCATGAATTATGCTAACAAAATGTGCACCACTTCATTCATAAAATGTGTTTCCATATCTCTGGTCAGACTCAAAGGAAACCCATATCTACTATTTTTTTCAAAAGATGAAGAGAGATGTCATAAATACAATACAATATTTCATTGGTTGTCACTTTCACCCATATTTTCAAATAGTCTAAAGTAGTGATGATGTAACATGCACCACTCCTGAGCATGGATAGGGAGATTAGATTGATAAATTCTATTTTCTATTTGTCAAATGGATCCTATGAAGTGATATGAATTGATTGAATCTTGTCTCAATGGTTGAGTTTACCAATTCTCTGACACAAATCATAATTGTGTGGATAGTCATTTGCATCCTTGAATAAGATTGGCTCCCACAAGCTAGAGAATAATAAATATCACATGGTAGCCTCTCTAGGATGGTGTCAACCCACTACCCCTTCATGTAATTCTTACATAAATTATATATTATATGATCCATTATACACCTACTCAAGACCTCATTACATCCCATATTGAAAAAATTGCCAATGATGAGTTGATAGGGAGTGGCATGAATAGATTGTTATTTCTTTTATTTTGACGTTAGCTCACTAGGAATAATGGTTAATGTAAGAAAATCTAAAATTTTAGCTAGATATTATAGAATATACTAAATTTTTTATAATTGGGAATTTTCATACCATATTCTATGTTCTACATAGCCTCCCTTGAGTTTATTAAAGATAGATGATTAAGTTTGGAATTTATTTTTCCCAAATTGAACACAACCAAGAATTTAAATTATATGAATAACACAATATACCTAAAAATTATTCCATTTATAATAGTCTTATTCATAAGATAATTTATTACTTCATGGTTTTTGAATAAAATTATTGGTGTGGAAAGTAGGCAGTGATTTTTTTTTTAAGTGTGTTAAATGGTGTGAGTGTTTTGCAATTAGTCATTATATAGTTTTGTTTGGTCATGGTAAAATTCTAGGTAGTGAAATAAATGGGATGATAAACCTTGTCATTCCTAGGTTCTACCAAAATGGTGCCAATAACCATTACTAATGCATCAACATCGACATGGAAAATATTATTCCAATCTAAAAATTATAAGATCGATGCACTTGTAAGTTTATCCTTAAAAGGTGTCAAAATCCTCTTTTTTTCTCCATCTAAAAGAATGGGACATCTTTGTGTGAAAGCTATTCCATTGATTATGTAATTTTTACTTAGTTCCTAAAACAAATAATATTATATCTTGTGTGACCTAGAAATCCACATTAATATATTTATGTGGTTAGCACTTCCAACTAAAAAACATTTTTTAGTTTTTTAATATCTACAAGCATTCCTTATATATAAATGGTGTGACCAATTAGAGTTTAAAATACATTTTTAAGGATACACTTCTTTAAATTAAGGTCAATTTATAACTATCAACATTGTTAAAAAAATCAAGTGCAAGTTTGTGTGTTGGTCTTTTACCAACCCATAAACCATATAGTAATCAAGAAAAACTTAGAGGAAACAATCAATCAAGTCTTTAAATGTGACCACAATGATGAAAAATAACGTGGTTGGTACATTATTCATCCCAAAAGGCATGATATTATATGAAAAGTATCCCCATTCTATAGTGAATTTCATATTTTGCTTGTCCTCTTCCTCAATCTACACTTGAAGATATGCATAAAACCCAATAGTAAAAGAATATATTTCACAACTCACCACTCCATATAGGATCTATTCATGCAATGGAATTGGGAACAATTTGGTGACACACATAGCATTGTGTAACTAAAAGCAAACACATATTTGAATGTACCCATGCTTTTATGCTTATTACCATGGGGATTTCCCACTCAATTTATTAAACTAGATAGATGACTCTAGTATCCAACACATTATCTATCTCTTCCCTCATTTTCATGTGTAGATTAAGGTCCATCCTATAAGGTATATTATTTATAGTTCTTGCACTGTCAATGAATTTGATTTTAATTTTTACAAGAGAGGGATGCATACCTTTCATTTCATTATAATTAAGTATAAAAAATTATTTATATTTGCATAATAACTCTAAGATTTTTTCTAACTCTTCATTGGATGCTAATCACATATAATGGAAAAAAATGGCTCTTATTTAGTTTTAATATTGTTATTTATTGTATTTAGGGGATCATGGTGATAATTATGCTAGTCCTCTTGTGAGTCTTTAACATTTTAATTCTTGTAGGAGGTTTATACCTTTATGTGGTCTATAACATCTTCATTGGCATTTCATTCACCTTGCACACTAGATTTTCTTTTCCACACTTATATCTCCATTTACACTCTATCCACACATCATTGACATTCTCTCTATAGATTTTTTTGAGTCTACACTCTTTAAACATATTAGAAATGCTAGGCCATTCCCACTATGAAGTTATCTAAGTCACTCCTCCATAATGGATTCATTGTATAAAATGGCTTGGTTCACCCAAAGTAAAGGTTAATAAGGATCTAGCTTAGGCAAAGAGAATGAAATTGTATGAACAAAAGTATTTTTAACGTCCCACCAAATTAGTATATTATTATCATGTCTCATAGATATTATAAAATGTGTGATATTCAAGGGTAAGGGAAAGCACATTCAATGGAGAATGTTTCAAGGACATTGATAAGGAGAAATTACTTCTTCAAATTGACTCAAACCTAAAACACATGAAAAGTTGTTGGGAAGATGTTACAGGCAACTTTCATATATAGAAGTTTGTTTATTATTTTCCAGATGCCTTTTATTTCTAGCATTTATATTATTACTTTGGGGTTGTATTTTAGTAGTCTTTTAACTATTTATGTGTTTCTTGCTCTATTTCTCTTGGGGACTTAGTCCTTTTGTTTTCTTTTATTTGTATTATTTCTAGGGTTTAAGGAACCTAATCAAAACAATCCCTACCTTTAACCTTAATAAAAAAATATTAAATGTGTGATCCTAGGTCTTCAGTACTCTATAAAATCCATGGACTCATAACCTTTAAGGAATCCAACATGTGCTTCTTGTCCATATCTCTTCATAGCTATGGAGATGTCTTTCAAAGGAAAACTTTCTTCCTAACTAAGTATCTCACATATGTTATTACTACTATCAAACTGAGTGTACATAGCTCCTTTGACATTAGCCCATGTTGATAGGATTGACATGTAGGTTACCCATAAACATGTGACTGTACTCCTCAAGGTGTACATTAAATTTTTTAGTCACTTTTCCTCCTTTATAAAATATGCTTCCATATGTTCCAAAAATGTAGTAACATAATTATATTTCATAATGTGGAAAAGTATAAAGTTTTCCTTTAGTGAGGAGGTAAACCCTCTTCATTTTCAAGTTATGGAACCCAAAAATTGGTTCTTAGATTCAAACTAGCCTTGATCCTGTGCCACTTACATCATCTTTCACCATGTATGTTCTTTTCATTAAATTCTTGTGACCACACTTTCATCCCATAACTTCATAATATTATTGCACCCATTAGTCTCAAGTGACACTAGTAGTTGTGGAAATGGAGTTAGCATCACCCCAATTCATGACTCTTTTGATGATGGTCATTTAACCTCATCATTTAATTTATCAACCTAGGGTTGGTTTCCAAAGGATATATTCAATATGGAAAATAAAAATTCTAAGTAATAGTTATTTATATTTTTAAATGAAAATTACACTTTATTCAACAAACTTAAATTTTTGACATCAAACCAAAACTTAATTAAATAAAATCTACTTGAAGGAAGTGGGAATAAAAGTTGAAAGTAAATTACAAATTCTAGAAATGAAAACATGAAAATTAAATTTTATAAATCTTAACACCCACACACACCTATATGTTTATATAAGCAAATAATAATAATGAAAATAAATTCTAAAATTGAAAATGAACAAAAAAAATCTAATCTATAAATACCATAAAACTTGTCCTTCTTCCTTAGATTGAGCCGGCCCTTTATCCACATTTTGAATAGGAATATAAACAATCAATCAAGAAACTTTAGGAATGCCCAACTTATTATTCAATCCAAACTCTATTCTGCAATAATAATTCTCTTACAATCAATTTTTAATTTGGTGCTTCCATTTAATACTAACTATGAATGAGAAGGTTGCACTTATAATAAAACTTTTTAAAAAACCTTTTAAATTAGGACCAATAACCTAAAAAATCACTTTATAATTGATTTATTATTTTAGGCTAACAACTTAATAATTTAGATTCTTACATTCTTGAAATAATAATACTACTTCCCCACTAACCTAATAAATTAGTTTACAACTTATTTGAATTATTGACAAAACAATTCCAAGTTCCACTTTATTATGAGATATAATAGAGTTTTATCATGGATCTAATATCATTTATGTTTTTGGAGAGAACCAAATGTTACAAATATCAATTTTGATGACTTCAACACTTCTATTTTTTTGAGAGAATCAATTATGATTTTGCCAAATTTGGTTTCCTTATGATGTTTCCAATAAATTCATTTTATTTAGATATTCATAGTAGTTGATATGTTATAAATACCTTATCCATTTATATAAATGTCTATTTTTTGGAATTACTATAAATATATTTTTACAAAATTAATCTAAAAATAACTCTTACATCTTCCTTGGATATTTATGTGCATTTATTCTAGACTATTGGTCTCTAGATCTAATTTCATGAGGAGATCTAGAGCTAGTGTTCTAAGAAACTCAGGAGCCAATGTTATGTGCAACTTGGGATCCATTATTTTGTGAAACTAAGGATCCAATGTTATAATCAACTTGGGAGTTAGTGTTCTATGTAACTCAAGAGCTAGTGTTTTGTATAAATCCAGAGTTGGTTTTGTATGAAACTCTATAGTTACTATAGGACTTGAGAGCTACATGATGTAGGTATTTAGTACTACCTTATAAAATTTTCATGATTAAGTATTTTACATTTTGAATTAACTATATACATTGATGATTAATTCCAATATGCATATATAAAATTTGGAATCTATTTCACAAGAATAATTAGAAAACATCAATAATCTAGATTTCAAGGAAGAATAGACTAAATATGTATCATATATTTTACTCTAAATAATCACAAGATGTTAAAAAAAAATAAAGTCCCACCTTAAAACTTAATTTATGGAAGATAAAATGGTATTACTTATTGATATAAATGAGATGTATTATAGTCTCATCATCTAGATTCTCTTAGCCTTGAGAACTTATGTTGTAGATGTAATTTACTTCCTTGTCTATTTTGACACTTTCAACATAATTTCATCCATATTTTTTATCAAGGGGGATAACTACATGCTACTCTCCATTTTCAAAACTCTTGTAACACTTATTGAATTGCATTTTTGCATTATTTTCATATCACCATAGCCTTCCAAGTAGCACTAGATAATTTTAAACCTTGACAAAATCAATGAGTTCAAAGTTTACAATAAAATTTAATTCTATTATATCAACATAAACATTAGTTAGGATTATAAATGTCTATATGTGGGTCTTGTTTTTAATAAAAAAACATAAGGCAAAGGCCTCAATGTTAGACTTCCAATTTTGAACCAAGATTCCTACATGAAAATGTTGACCTCAACTCTAGTTTTGATGATAATATCACATGCTACCAAACATATATTCTAGCATCAATTATACATTTTCAGTCATAATCCATGTTTTTCACATTTTTTACTTCACATTATCTTACTAGGCATTACACATGCACTTTAGTTGTTCCTATTGCTTTTTATATTAGCTAGTTTTTAATCACAGGAATCTTGATTCTGAATGCAACACTACCAAGATTTCATAAATTTCATTCCAAACTTTTGCCTCATGATTTCTTTCATTGAAACACTTTTATAGCCTTGGGATTTAATTCAAAAACATTTAAAACTTTCCTTACAAGTATGTTTTAACATACATTTCCTCTTGTAATATTTAATTTTTTAAATATCCATCAAGATAATTATTGGTTTAATGTTCTACATGATTTGACTTTATCATTTATCCTTGATTCATATCTTGGTCAAACATATTTACTTCAGTTTGATGTCTAAGACTAGATGTTAGCACTACCTTGTGGCATGAAATTTAATTTTGTCCCTTTGGTTCGATCCTTTGGTAGCTAATAGTATACAAGCCACACAATATAGATTATACAATATCCCTTCTTAGTCATGTCATTTTGTGTTAGATTTGCATCGATATCAAGGAACTCTTCCATTCAATACTTTCTAGAACAATACCCACATGTGGTAAAATCTAGAAATATATTTAATAGTGGTCTAGGGAAGTACATTTATAACATTTATAAGGAGGAAACCATCTTCCACCCCTTCCATGGTACAAAAATTGACCACCATATCTTTTAGGCTTGGTTTGATGGGCTAGTTGTTGGTTGTCTTTATCCTCATCTATGTGCCTCATGAGTTTCATCAATCATTGAAAATTCATTGTTATTGTGGGTGGAGGCCTCATAGACTTTACAATAAAATTATTTATTTTATACATATCTTATTGTATTAGGATAACATTATAAGCACATCATGTCCTTCATGAAAAATTAAACAAGATGCAATAAGGGCTAAAATGTTTTGCCTAGGAAAATTTTTCTTATTTTTCCTCTTGAATTCATGGTCAATGCATAATAATCCATTATGTGTTTCATGTGAACTATTCACAATGATATTTTATATTTTTTAAGACATAAAGGAAATATGAGCCTCCATAAATGAGCTAACACCTATGTCCACTCTTCCTACATCATTTGTTCTCAATGCTACTTCTAACACATTGTGTAGGCTTGTAAGGTCTTTATTGACAATGCACACTGAAAAGGAAATAATAGTCCTAAAAAAGAACAATTTTACATGTTTTCATGGATGTATTTTGAATGAGATATTTTAATCAAGGTCTTGAATATTACATTATAAACATGGATTCCCTCAGTCAACTCCTGCTTGATCTCCTTTGAGTGTTGCCTTCATATTTTCATAATCTAAAATAGCTTGATTTAGGTCATAATTCTGATGCTAAGTATTTTTACAATCTAAATATTTTGCATCAAATGAGATTGCTTTCCACTCTAGTGCAGTAATGCCCTTAGCATGCCTAATGAACTCAAATTTGTATAGATATTTTATGATTTGTTTGACTCATTTATACTCTATAAATATCAAGGAAATATTGTAGATGAATTTAAGGGGGGAAATTGGTTACCCTATCAATGTCATTGATGTAATTAGTGCACTTGATTTTACTTATGAGCTCAAGCTTTGGTCACATCCTAGGTTGTCTCCTCCCATACTATCCACATTTCCTCCGTACATGGGTAGTACTCTACCAAATACAATGCTATATTTCACCATAATATGTTTAGCACCCTTATTCACTATTACATCTCTAATGGGTATTGTTCTTCCTTAATTATTACTTATCTATGGGGTTAGATTATCACTCCTTTTGGTGGCATTTTTAACATAGTTTGGATCTTCTTTTGTGTTGATTTTTTCAAATCAATTCCTGAGGTTTATAAGGTACTATCTATTATAGATTACTCTAATATTATTTATGTCTCTTCAACTCTTAAATTTGATACCAATAAACACAATTTTTAATTACTATTGATAGATCAAGTGGTCCATGGGTTTGTGCTTTGGGTATACCGTAGGTGTGCACTTCTTTTTTTGTATTATTCTACATGCTCCTTGGGCTCCAATCCCATTTAATTTTCCCAAATGTCACCTTTCTCATCAACGTAAGCTTCATCATCATAAAAATGTATATCCTCAACATGAGATCCATCCACATGTCATGCTTATCGTACGTAAATCATCATGACATATCTAAAATTAGCTCTCCCCTCTACCTAGGGTCATTAGAGGAAATACATTTTTTGTTAAACCTCATCATAATTATTCACATTCATCTAGGGTTTCCATACTAAATTCTAAATTCACTCTCCTTATCAACACATGTGAACTATATCCACTATTTAATTTTTACCATCTACACAAACCTCATGTGAAATAAAATTTTCTCACCATATGTATATTATTTATACCATGATATACCATGATTGTAATGATCTCCAAATTAATTTATGAAATATAAAAACCTCTTGGTTCATGTAAACATTGATATTTAGCTTCTTCTTGAAAAAAGAATGTCTAGTTTATAAACTCTAATTGATTGTTGTTCAAAGTGTCATGCCACTAAACGTCAACCACTATAGTCTAAATGGTATTTATTCAATTTAATTATTATACACATTATTAAGTCCAAAGCTACTTATATCCATATTTTTAAATATTTCCCATAACATATTCAATAATCCATGCATTAAAAATGTTTGGGTAACTCATAGAAGAAAACTTTGTAGAATGGATCATGTATATTTTATTTAACCAAATCCTTATGGTGTTACTATTTGAGGATATTATGATGTCTCATGAAACTCACACTCTAAATTTTCAAAATATCATTCATTATTTTCTATTGAGCTATAATGCATCATATCTAATAATCATCTTAGCAAATTCTACAACTGAGTCTTGAAAATGAAACAAAAATATTTTGTTTTTATCCTACATATCCTAGATTATGTGCCACTCACATATATAAAAACTTAAAAAATCACTGCATTGGCATATCATGCTACAAATATCACACACAACAAAGGTGTAGAGATATTACTAAGTCAGAAATTTTTTAGTTGTGTGAAGATGTCATTCAATTAATACCTTATTACTTAATACAATGCGATCACAATCCAATACTTAGCTAATTTGTATACCATTTGTATAATACAATTAAAATGTAGATTTATAATTAAATGTCTATAACATAATTCTATATTCATGGACCATTCCTACATGTATATAGAAACCATTACATAAACATAATAAATTAATATACAATCTCTTGTTGAAACTTGTAGAGATCTTCATTAAATTTCACAAAGAAGAATATAAATTTATACAATTTCACTAAGTATAATTGTTTCACAATTCCAGTATCATAATAGTGCCAAATTTTATCTCTATATATTTTATTAGATAAGGTGGGATTTTATAATTCTATAGCACCACCTTTTGGTTACATATAGTTAATGTGTGACCCTTAGGGTGCATAACCACTTCTATAACTAACAATCTTAACTACTTTACATTCAATGTCCAAATCATAATAGACCCCTATATCTACTCCATAATGTGCTACATTCTCTCAAAAGTCATTTAATATAATCATTTATATTGATGTTCCATCTAGTATATGCATTTTTCCATCTTGGGATGTATCTCCATGGTTTGTGAAACTTCCTTCTCATTCCTTGAATTATGTGTCAACCAATCTACCACCATTGGTGTGTCTCCATAATACTATGACCAACATGTAACTTTTATTAAAATAAAAGAGTACATCTATAATACTCTATTTTAAAAACTCTTGCCCCTTATAGGCACAGTCTGAGCTTTGATATTTTCCATAGCTTTGATAATAGCTAGTTTATTCATGTCTAATAATATTTCATAGTTATTCACTCTTAATAGAATGAATCTCATTATGTTCCTTTAGTGTTTTCATATTTGGTATGTTTTTGGATGCCAATAGTTTCCTATAGAAATTTCATGCACAAAATTTCCTAGAGTCATAGTCCCAGAGTCCAAGTTGGCACCATCCTAGAGGCCTTTTGGATGACAAGTGAATGTCTATCTACTTACATGGATCTTTTAAGTGACTTAGATTTTTATGAATTTTTGTAGGTCTTAAAAGTGTCATAGCTATTAGATCCTTGGGAGGCCTGATAAATGAGGAAGAACCATGCATACCCTATAGTCTTGGAGGAATCATAGCTTTTAGATCCTTAGAAGGCTTGATAAATGAGGAAGCATCAAGTATACCCAAAAGTCTCAAGGGTATAAAATATTTAATAGCTCTAAGAGGTTTGATGAGTATAAAAGTGCCATGTGTCTCCTAAAACCTAGAGGCATTAGAATTGTTAGAACCTTAGGAGGCATACAAGTAGAAAAGTGCCATGTGTCACCTGACACATAGAGGTGTTAGAGCTATCAGAGCCTAAGGAGGCCTGATAAATGATGAGGCACCATGTGTCTCCTAACACCAAAAGGTGTAAGAGCTATCATATCCCTAGGAGGCCTAATGAATAAGGAGTCACCATGTGTCTCCTAAAACTTGAAGGTGTTAGAGGTGTCATAACCTTGAGAGGCCTGGAAAATGAAGAGGCCACACTTGTTTATTGACACTTAGAGGAATCATAGTTGTCAGAGTTACAAGAGTCTTGATGAATGGGGAAACACCATGTGTATCCAAGTAGTCTCAAAGGTGTTAGAATAGTTAGATCCTTGGGAGGCTTGATGAATGATGAGGTGCCACGTGTCTCTTGAAACTTGAAGGCATTAGATCTATCAAATACATGGGAGGCCCAATACGTAGAAAAGTATCACATGCACTTTCATACACTTAGGTGGTATGAAGGTTTCAAAACACCCTAAAAGAGTTAGAAGAAAGTATATTCCAAGATATACAATCCAATAATAAAATTCCATGTGTACATAATACATTTAGATTGTTGACTCTAGTACATAAAGTTGTAAACACATAGAGTTCCCTGTTGCACCTAATTAACATAATACTCAGTGAGACCACCAATCGAAGAGTGACCTATGGCCAAACTTGAGAGCATTCATAACTGCATAAGGGATAACTATGAATGTGTGCCTACCATGATATTTGTATTTATTAACTTGACTAAGGGAGATTATGATCTGACAGCTGAAGGAGTCCCATCACCATTGATCAAATATAAATGGGCCTATGTTTATAATTTAAAATTAATTCCAAATTTGGAAATGGATAATTTGGGGCTTGTGAGATCAACTCAAATTTTAATTCACACAACTTCAACCTACCATAACCATTACTACAAAAATATCATAGATCCCTATATGGTCCCATCTGGGTTGAGAACCATCATCTATCTTGTGCACATCCAAGTCATTCAAAGCTCCTTAATTTAAATTCAATCCAAATCCCAAAAAACTCCTTGTGCTAAAGAATTCTATACTTCAAGTTTACATAGTCTATTAATGACTACCTCATCCTCAAATCCCAGACTAGAACTAGAGTATTGAGACACTAATTTTCTACAAGGCATCACCTTGTTCAAGCACTTCAATGAAATATTTTTAAAAATTGAGGATATTCATAAGCTAAGATCAAATGATGAGGCTAGGGATAATGATATTGAATATGTATATGATCTCATCACCATCATAAATTCAAGACTGTACAAATCCATGGAAAAAATTTAAATATTCCTATGTGTTGACCTCTTTGGAAACCTATTACTCTCTTCTAGTTGTAGCGAGGATATTGTGAGATTTCTAGGCATTAGATTCAAAATTATAGTCATCTCTATGCCAACATTCAAGTAGTATTATAACCTCCTTAATTACACATTCACTTATGACAAGGATCTCATTGATGCTTGGACCAAAAATCATAACATATGTGAGGTCCTCAATGACTGGGCTAAAGACCAAGATAATTGGGTTAACAAGGTGGATATCAATACATACACAATCAAAACCTTCATAGAAGGTGTAAACATGAGTATGATTTTACTAAATCACTTGTATGGGGAAAGTGATGTCATGCACACCAAAAAAAATTTGGTCCCTCTTCTCAGCATCATCATGAAAGGAGAGGAGGTCCTAAATTTTGGGATCCTCATCACATTTAACCTCACTAAGTAGGTGAATGAAGTTTGCGTAGGTTCCAATTTTTACAAGATGTCATACATAATAGACACCATCTCTACCACCTTAGACTTTTAAAGATTAGTGTTTCCTTAGTGGGTGCCAATGGGATATGTAGTGCATGTAGTATTATAAAAAATCTACATCTACCATTTCCCAAATGTATCTGAGATATATGTGAGTATTTATACCCTATAGTGTATCACACAATCAATGAAAGGCTTGTGCCAAGGATATCATATGATATTTGAGATTAACTATAGTGAATTAGTCTTTATTGGTATTATATAGACAATATAATAATAAGAGTGGAAGATATTATATGGACTCTTCCCTTTTTATCATAAATAGTCCTAGACTACCTTGTAGAGTAGGAGATTACCTACCAACTTATCCATGGCATAATCAACCAATGCCTTTCCTAAAAATAAAAGGCTTATTTTCCATTCCCCATGGTCATATGACACCACAGATATAAAAATGTGCCATCACTTCAACGTATGGCCAAACACATGGACTCTTACAACTTAGGCAAATTGGATAATAGGTTGTTAGAGCCTAGTGGCATAGTACATGCCCATATGGAGAATCACCAAGAAAAGATCCACACTACTTATCACCACAAGGGCCACCTTTATGATTTAGTTCACCTCAACCTTGATAATGATGTAGAGGTAGTAATCAATATTGAATCAGATCAATACCTAAAGGCTTAATCTCTATCTCAACATGTTCTTGATGAAAAACCAATTCCCCCACTGTAAGAACCCATTTAATCAATCATGGAGGCCCCAAATATTGTGTAGATATTTTCTAGGAAAATATTTTATGGAGTCATAAAATCTACCACTTAATTGGCCTTTACATCAGCTACACCTATGCCACCTCCCCAAGTAAGCCAACCCTAGGTCACTCATGTTCTTCACTTTGATAATAGTCATGAGTCTAGCCCAATTAGGGACAAGTCTATAACTTTCTTAGAGGCATCTAAACTAGCTACTGGTGTTCCCAGGAAACACTTCATATCTCCCCCAAGTTTCTCAATTACATAACATCCTACCCATATATGCCTCCCCCTACTCATGTGATGACAAACACTCTAGTCTCTTTTGTTCCTTTGGCCTCTATCATAATTGGCATCCTTAGTGCCTAATTTCCACTAATTTAACCCAAAACATAATTATGTCCCTTATTGACCTTGATCACATGGATGTGCCCTCACTAACCCTTGGATTTTCCCCATAGGTTAGCTTAGCCCATGACAAAGCTCAAATTCACAGTGCTCCTACATTTTCAGTTAACCCAACAAGTAAAATTTCCACTACAACATTGGTCCCTCCAGGTATTCCAACTGCTCAAGTGACTCCCATGAATTTTAGTGCTCTTATTTTCATACATCCCACTAATACTACTATGTCATCAAGCATGACATTAGTCACTCATCCCCCATAAGATTCACCTTGGACTACCTCTATTACTCCTACTTCAATATCTACATCATAAATAGACCCAGGTAAGAGGTCAATTAAAAATATAGTGATTACTCTCAAGTAATGTATGCATCCCCATAAAGCATCTATAGATCATACTTGGACCCATATATCCATCATCTTAGACCCCCAAGGATTTATCTTAAACTATCCAATTTCCCCATTTACCCTAAATACTCAGGTCTTAGGTGTTATTGGCCTTTAGGTTGCCATGACCCTAGACTAATGGTGATCTCACTTATACCCTTGGGATTCCTCTTTTATGGTTCCTCCCTTTTCCCCCATGTCACCCCTCCATTCTTGACTCCTCACCCATGCCTCAACCTTACACTTCAACTACCACAACCCCTCATGTGTCATCTTCCACCACCTTGGGAACCATAATTAGGTAGGGATGGATTGGGACCATTAGATCTTTAGGTACATAAAAACTAGATATGGTCTACCATAGGGAACCAGGTGTCAAATTATTATTTGATTGAGAGTTATGGAGGATGAAAAGGGTGCTCACATAGACCTTCACTCAAGAAGTGAACCATTTGGTGTGGAGGAATGAATAGGATATTTTCTCCCTCACCAAAGTGAGGATTATGAATGGATAAAATAGGGTAACAAAGAACCCATTTTTATTGTTATATGCCACTAATGAGCTCTATGAGAAGTTACTAGAAGATCTTAAATAATGGGTTAGGAATCTTGAGTCCCAAGTAAGGAGTATCTTCTTCTTATGTATGATTGGAAAAGTGGAAGAAACACTTACAAATGTCTTCATAGCCTTTTGGGAAGTTACTATATTTCTCTCCAAGAGAAAATATCTTCTCTAACAAGAACAAGCCTACTTGGATAGGATCATTCATATGGATAGAAATTTTAAGAAGGTAGATACCATACTAAACAAGGGGATGTTCCCATAATTGAAGTTGATGTCCCTTATGGACCTAAATTTATATTAGACCTTCGTAAGAGGCATGAAAACATTCATTAAATACTGGTTGAGAAACACCCAAGCCACCATTAGGCCCTTCAAAAAGATCAAGGACTAAATCCTTGATTACTTCAAAGAAGTTAGCATCATTGTTATCTTTCACTTAGATCACATTTTACTTGGGCTAAATGAAATTAGAGGCTACTTGGAAAATTTAAATGAATCCATGGGGAGAAAGGTCATAAAATACAACAAGCCTAGAGCCAAAGCTATATTGGAACTTTCCACCTAGTCTACAACTAGCATCATCTAAGTAAATGAGCTGAAACTCTCATTAGAAACTAATCTCAAGGTGAATGATAGGCTATTAAATCAACCATAAGTGATATTTGAGAGCCATTTTTTAACATTAAAAAGCCTTAACAAGAGTCTAATTTTATATACCAATCATTATAAGATTAATAAGGTGCTTAAGGGTAATTGGGAATTCAACCACCACCAAGCTAGAGATGATTATCTCTTGTGAATGTGAACAGAATCTATGCCAACATGTCACCATCTCTTCTCTTCTCTACTTTATTAGTTCTGGGTGGTCTCCCTTGAATTATTTATTGTAACTATTTTGGTCTATGATGGTTAGGAGTGGGATCTTGTGCTACTAGGAGGTGGGTCTCATATCTCTTATATATATGCTACTGTGTAACACTTTATAGAGGTCAACACATTTTGTAATTGAACACTCTGAATATTAATTCAAGTTCTATATTTTTAATTATAGGGTTATCATTTCATGAATGTCTTCTACAACTTCTATGATTTAATGAGAAATTTTAGTGTCAAATAAGTGAAACAAGTGTTTTTAATAGATATATGCATGAATTAGAATGAGATTTTAACTAATATTATTTTTTTCTTGATTTTTTTCTCTCTAAACCCTTATAGGTATGTGTTTGTTTATCAATAGAGATATTGTATATACTCATAAAAATTATTCTAGGAATTAAGCACTCATCACTCACCTTTGACTCGCTTCCCTATGTGGTTGCAGTTTGATCTCCTATGAAACTTGACATATAGTGGTAAAATTATAGCAAGGCATGTTCTTGGCTCTCAAGCATTGATGTTGTAGTTTCATCCAAAGGGCTCCCTTTTCTACTTACCCTCTTTCCATTTTTATGTTTTTTCTAAAAGTGATCTTTCCCTTCTTTTTAAACTATGAAGTGAATTGTAAGGGGATAAACTCATTGAATTATACTAACTAGTGTGAAGAGGTTTTGTATCAAGTTGGAAATAGGAATTGAATATCTAGTAGTAGTGCTACATCTATTGGAGATCTATTCCAAGAAATATATTTAGTGGAGCCTAGTATCTTCAAATCATGTTGTGGATTGTCTCAACAACAATACTAATATGATAGGACCAATTTCCCACAATTATTCCTTGAGCTCACTTAGTGCACCTTACTCAATAGGTGTATTTGGGAATATGAGACTTTAGACTGAACAAAACATACTTAGTCAAAATTTATTTAAATTCGCATGGGGTTCTTGGTTACATCACACTACCTCATCCTTGTGTGTGGTTATATATTTTTGAACTTAGTAAAAAGTGATTCTTTTCTCTACTAAACTTATTGCTCAATATGTTATTTTAAAAATGTTAGTATACTTTGTGCCATCCAATCTTAAAAATGATGAACTTCCATACTTATCCAAAATTGGGTTAAAAAATAGGTTATAAAAATAAATTAAATAAAACATGTTATTATCTACACATTTAAAAATTAACTATTTATTTTTTGTAATTATCATATCATTCAAAAAATTTATTAGCATCAAGTCATGCCATATTAGATCATGTAAAGATTAGCTTTAAAATTAGATCAACTGATATATCCCATGTAAAAACCACACCTCTATATGTGTAAAATAAATAAATGAGAATATACACATGTAATATGCCCCCGTATATGCACGATAACAACAATAAAAATGCAAGCAATAAAAATGTACCTCAATATAGATATAATCATGATAGAGAATATAATGCTCTTAAATTAGGATCAGCCAATGTTAGTGACCAAATCCAATTTAGTGATTTGACTCATGACATGAATCAAAAAATGTGATCACAATAGGATTATATATAAATTAGACTTGCACAAAAAAGAAAAGATATGCACTCACAACCAAGCATTCATGCAAAAATAGTTAAATTAATAGTATAACAATCAAAATGTAGAATATTTATTAGATAATATATGCATAAAATTCTATCATAACATGTAGTAATCTAACTAAATATGATAAAGGACAAACAAGGATAGATTACCATGTAATAATCCACGGAAATGTAAATTCACCTCAACTATGACATATTGTCTATGTAGTTTTCCCCTCAAATATATGGGCAAACTATGTGAAATCCAATATTGTCTAACATGTGAATTTGCATAGCAATCACTCCAAAATACTATGAAAATCATATGTGTAAACCATGGATAATGAAAACCTATAGAATATATAGAAAGTATAAATATATATTTTTTATTTTTATACTTTTTAAGATTTTAAATTTTTCTAATGTTTTTAGATTTTTTAAAATTTTCCAATGTTTATTAATTTCAAAAATATTCCATTGTTATATTTTTATAGTGTTGAAATGTTTCCACCCCTTAATGGGAAACTTCTGAGCTATATATGTATCAAACATGATAAGTATAGTATAAAAAGTGTATGAATATTATGTTATGTATTATGGTCCATGTAATAGTGAAAGTAAAATATGTAATATAGGTCCCAAAGTGTAATATAAAATTGAGATGTCAAGACATATGATATAGATAACTATGTCTCAAGGCCAAATATAAACTGAATCATATGTTAAGGATATTGATCTACATGGGAAGATCTCCTTCCCACCAATATGAAAATTCTCAAAGAAAGATATAACAATGATAGCCATTATATGACAATGTATTGTGTAAATCATAGAGTTTGAAGTTTATAATATGTATTGTCATTTGATATAAAATATGCCAAAGGTTGTGAATGAATGTGAGTCACAAACTAAAGAGCATTGATTATGAGATCCCCTACCTAAAGACCAAAAAAGTTCCATCTTCATTGAACATTTTTTTTCCATATTTAAGAAGAGTAATATGTGTACTAAATATATACCTTTTACACAGAGGAAGATAAAGGAAGAAGTATGAATATCTCTATAAATGGTCAAAAGTTAAATTTTAGCATAGGTATAGAAATATTATGCATATGAAATAAATTTAATGCCACTTAATTAGACCTATTATAAGAAGGAAATGGACCATTCAATGAAATAATATCCATGTGTAGTGGATGGCATGTCTCAAAAACATTATAAACTGAAGAACAAGGATCCAAAAAAAGAGGTGAATCGTCTATGATCTATGAAAATGTGGAAAATCCAAAGAAAAAATCATAAAAAATCATATTAATGGAGACAAAATAATCCTCCAAAGTAAAAATTTGTGATGGTTCCATAAAAATAAAAACATCATCTTGTATAAGAACATAAGTGGAGTCTACAAAAAGATGTCTCATGTCTAGGAAAAAAAATATCTCAAAGTGGTGGCTCTATAAAAAGAAGATAAATTTACAATAGGAGTGTATCATCACAATAAATAGGAGTAAAAACTACAATCTAAGAAGAATATTCTCTAAACAATTTTTAAATAATGCAACAAATAATGTAAGGATACTCTATTTTCTCTAAATGGTAGTGGAGAGACATGAAAACATACATCAACAAGTGATCAAGGACAATGTCACATGATTTGAGCTAGTTAGTGTATTCAAATATGTCAGAAGGAATAAGAACCTATCAATATAGAAATGGATAAAGTTCTTGTGTAGTAAAAAAATGTTCCATGCACATAATCCATAATGCATAATTGGTCCTACTAAGAAAAACTAGTGGAGATGAATCTTTCATCATTGCGGTCTCTAAAAATTTATCTCAAATAATAAACAATTGGGTCCACATGACCATAAACATAATTAAAACCTAAAATGGAAACATAAATACAACAATGTTCCTCACTATTTGAAACATGAATAATAATATATTAAAAAGGAATCTTGGCACAAACATCAAGTTTGACAAAAACATAAGCATTCTATAAAAAATCACTTTATATTAGTGCATGTACTAGTAATTCCCCCCAAACTTCTTATAATAACACATTCTACAAAAATATTTTCATGATTAAAACTTTAGTAAAAATGAGAAACTAAATAAATATCATATTGTCTATATCATACAAATATTTTGGCCAAAAATTTGGAATCTATGCAAAAAAATATGCTTTTTAAAAAATAATGGCTACAAAAAAGGAGGTATTGGTGCAGAAAAATGCCCTTTTAGAGTTGTGTGTATAACACATGCCAAGTATGATGTCTTGAAAAAATTCCTATGTGGAGGGGGGTGTGATTGCCTATCCCATTATGCCCACTCGCCAGTTTTTGACAATGCTAGATAAATTATTTGATTGGAAAACATGTCTCCTTTTGTAGAAGGATGTAAGTGTCACCACTTAAATGATTTTTTTATATCCCCTTATAAAACACACATTTTAAAAAAATATACCCTCTATATAAATAAATGCCCCCACCACTTCAAGATAATCCTTAAAAATGATTACGTGACTCGCATAAAAATTTCCTATATGATTTGATCATTAAACCTTTTCAAGTGAAAAGACTACCATCACTAAACTACAAAGTGGACAAAGAATTATTTTTTTATAGTAATAATATAAAACTCATTTTTATATTAAAAAGGGTCTTAAACCATAGACTTAATTATTAAAAATGTTTTATAAAATATTAGGAACCATTCAACCTTCCAAGAATTTCAAGATATGTAATGAGAAATAATAATTTTGTTTGAGGAAAAAAATGATTTTATTAAAAAGAAAAGCATCACTATCAACACATATAGGTGGCAGAGTTTTGTAACATGGAATATTATTGGGTGTGGTTTTGTTGTTATTTTTCTTCCATAGTGGGGTGCAGATTGATTGTTTATGTTAGTTTTGGAGTTTAGATGGTCCTTGGTTAGGGAATTTTGATGATGGAGAATAATGGGCAACCATAGTTGTGGGTCATGGGTAGTGGGATGGATATTGGATGGTTGTAGGGATAGAAGGTGGTAGTGTGTTAGCCACCAAAGCCAATTTAAACCATAAAAATAAACAAACAAGTAAACAAAAGAGTCATGACTCTTATTTATTTATTTTTAAAAATAATTGAAGGATAAGAAGGATTTATATATATATATATATATATATATATATATATATATATATATATATATATATATATATATTAATCAAATAAAACCCCCAAATAAGGATATCCCCTTTTATAATGTAAATCTACACAAAAATATTAATAAAATCCATGTATTTCAACAAAACCCACAAGTAAAAGGACCCTCTTATTTTTTTGATAAAGTAATATAACCCCATAAATATTAATAGAGACCCCCTCCTAACATAATAAAAACCAAAAAAATAGAAAAAAATTATAAGGTGATAAGGAGAGTGGATTTAATTGATATTGAAAATGGAAGAATTCAATTTCAATGGTGTAAAACACCAATTTTTCCTCTCCTTAGATCATGAATGTGATGGTTCTTTAGTAGTGGCACTCTGATACCATATTGAAGAAGATGAGATACTAGACAATGCTTAAGCTTTCTCAACATTTATACCCTTTAATACTACACTTATGAATTAAATTACACACTATATTCTACAAAACATTTTTGAGAAATTAACACAAATTACTTCTATATTAATCTTAGAATAGATTCTGCATAAGTCTTCCCATTGATAAAATGAGTGAGGAGGGACTTGATTTTATAGAGACTAAAATCCCTCATAAATTCAATTAGTTGCATAAAAGTAAGTGGTGTTATAAACACAAGTGATTTCCATTCATGATCAATGTGGGTACGTAACATGGAGTTTAGTTCAAGTTGTCATGTGGGTGTGCAACTTAGAGTTAACACAAGTTGTATTTCCAAATGTGATTATTTTCTAAATAAGAAAATAGTAAATCCCATAATGATTACTTGTTAACTAATCAAGATTAATTCTTAAGGTGTAATTATAACTTTATACCAATGCTAATGACCAAGACAAAGGCAAACAAATTTTTATATTTTTGTATTTTATGAATGTTTTTGATTTTTTGAATCTTTGATAAAGTAAGTACTAAAAGGTAGACACATGTAACATACAACATATATAAAAAAAAATCTATGTGCATGAATATGGAGGTTCAGTTATAATCAAAACTTTGTCATGATATTTGAGTCAACGATCAACAATCACTCATTATTTTTCTGCCTTAACCTTCCTTTTTGCTTCTTTTTTAACTAGATCATTATAGCTTAAATTTCATTATAAATATCCATTTAGACTAATTTGTAGCTTAATTTTTTTTATCATAATTCACTAGAATTAGCAAAGATACTTACAATTTATAAATAATTGGACCATGATGGCTCCCAACCATCAATTGTTATAAATTTTGTGGAACATTCATACATTACTCTAGTGCTATTTCACCACAGGTAAACATTAAGTTGCCATAACCTACTACTCATGTTTTTAATTCCTATAATTCTAAAATGAGAAGTGCTCATTGAACACTAAGAACCCCTATGATACATTTAGAGGCATCCACAAGAGAACATTCTGTTGGTGCTAGAAGGAGGGCCAATCTCTATAAATTGGTTGAATCTTTGCTTATCTTAGTAAATTTTAATCTAAGATTGAAGATATCTTTGTGTTTTTGAGTAGTTATTTGCTTATAAGTGTGAATATCATTTATCTTTGTGGTCTTTGACCTATATTTGTGCTTCCTTAGAAAAATATCAAAGTTCTTTGAGTTTGATGCTTAGTTTTGGTAAATTTGGCTTGAGACTTGAGAATCCATAGTATTTGAGGTTAGGATGACTTATTTTGATAAGAGGTTACCATATCTTTCATAGGTATGAGTTTATTTGAACTTAGAATTATAAAGATACACCATATTTATGTAACTAAACACATATTTGAGATAGCTTAGTCAAAGGTTTACATCCTTTTTTGTTCTTTACATAATATTTTCAAAATGAGCTTACTGTGTAGGTTTAATCCTTGGTCTTTATAAAGATTTATTTGATACATCATATTTCAAACAAGATATTCAACCTTCAAGCTATAATTGCTAGGGATCTGAACCAGATCACACTCAGAGATAAGGGAACCTTTATTTGAACTTGAGGTTCACAGAAGAGCCAAGCATGATAAAGGTAGATATAAGAGATCCAAATATTTACCAATTTCACCTCTTCAAGGTACCTTTGCCTTTAACCTTCATCTACGTATGGCTTGGTTGGGAGACTCTTCAATCAATTTACTAAGTGTGGTACATGATCTCCCACATAACCCTAAAAAATACTTGCCAACATTTAGTCCAACTAGTATTGTGCCTACTGAAGAGCATATTAAATATTTTAAAGCTATTCTTTGAGGTTGCTTAATGTTTTTCATGAATATGTAACATGTAGGTTGTTCCCCTTTACTTTTAAATATGCTACTTATGAATGGTTTCTAAATTTATTTGACAATTATATTACTATCTAGGATGGTTTTACTAATGATTTTATAGACCAGTTTGGTAAAATTATTAGTCCATGTGTCATATACCACCAACTCACCACCATCAAAAGGGATGTGAGCAAGCCCATAAGGTCCTTTAATGCTATATTCTATAAAATGTATAGTAGGACCATAGAACCTTATAAACCTGATGATGTTTTGTCTCTAGAGATCTATAAGAATGTAGTATATCCCATGACTTCTATATTTTTGAAAAGATATATTCTAGATATAACTTCATTAACTAGGGCTTATTCTAAATCAGTGATCATCAATGATCAAATATAGCGCTAGGGATAAATGTCCTACTCTATCCCAAATATTAACCCACATATTCCCATTCTGAACATGTTCCCCAATAACAACCATAATATTCTAGCCTTGAATCAACTCTCAAATCTAAATCAATTACCCTTGAGTCATGTTACTGCCAATCAAAACTTAGGATTCTTGAGTCATCCTACTAATGGATTCAATGCAAATGATCAAAGATATTTGGTACCAAATGTTGGTACTAACAATAATTAGGTGCATAATTTTGAAATTTATAAGAATGAGAATGAATCTATACTTAAAATGGTTTAAAAGTTAAGCACTGATTTCCTTTAGTTACAAAAACAATTTGGCAATACTGGAGAAAAATCTGGTAGGAACTTCTCATTTCAAAGGTTTAATAGGCCAAAAAATAGGTTTCATAATGATAGTTTCCATAATAATAAGAATAATAAAACATCTTCTAGTAGTAATACTATGGACATTAATCTTGTTGACATTACTTTCCCTAATTATTGCAAAGTGCATTATACAACTAAACATGGTGAGATTGATTATATAACATTTTTAAAGCATTCCAAGAGGAATTGGGCACATTTGAAGTGTTCCTTAACAAGGATAGTGGTACAAGTACCTTAGGATCTAAATAATCTAATCAAGACTTTATGGTGGATACTTTTGATTTCCCCTTTCAAGAGGTGAATGAGCCTAATGATATCCCTGAAGAAATCTAGGTCTTCCAATAATTCTTAAATAATACCTATCCCTTGAGTAATATAGAGTAGAGGCAGCCCTTGACTATCTCAATGCCTCCAAATAAATTTGGAACTCCTCCAAACATTTCTTCAAGCAATAATCTAGAGCCACCCAAAGGGAGTACCTCTAAGCCTAATGTTGATGTTTCTATTTCTTCAAACAAAATTGGATATAATATAGTTCAAGATATGAAGAAGATAAAGGCTAACATCACCTTTCTTAAACTGATGTAGATCATAGAGCAAAGGGACCTCTTACTAGAATCATTGTCAAAGAAGTCTAAAAAGCCACCCAAGGCTGACCATGCTAATGTGATTGTACATAAAGCTAAGGCAGAGTCTCTTCCTTTCTTATTCATAATCAAGATGTTTGGTAATAATTTGAATAATTATTTATTAGATTTTGGTGCATCTACCAATATCATGCTAGCAAGTATTTGCAAACAACTTGGATTGACTCCTATCAAGTCTAATAGAGTTGTAACTTAGTTAAACAAATATAGAGTCAAGGTAATTGGGGAACTTTTAAATGTTCATATACAATTAGCCTCTGAGCCTAGAGTGCATTAGTTTATTGATATTCAAGTTATTGATATTCTTAATGTTTATGCGATCTTGTTAAGTATGGAATAGACTAAATCTCTTAATGGCTACATGTCCACAAATTATTCACAGTTATGGCTATCTTGGAAGGGAGTGCCAAACCAGATCAAGGTTAAAAGAGAGCCAAAGATGAATCACATGATCACTGAGTATAATGCTATGAATGAAAGGTTAACATAATTGACTTAGACTGAGGGGTTTTCACCTTAGAAACTACAAAGGTATGTGATCCCAAAATTACTCATGTTCTTCCTAGACTATGGAAGCTATACTTTGACGGTGTTAGGTGTAAGGCCAAATCCAGGGTTTATATTATTCCTTACTTCCCCTATTCGTAAGAAATGTCATGCATCTTAGAGGCTCCAATTCCTTTGTACTATCAATCTTACTGAATATGAGCCCTTATCCTAGCTTTACAATTTGTTATAAAGAATAAGGTCAAAGAACTACTAGCCTATGGGGATTCTAAACTAGTAGTCAATCAAGTGAGAATCAAATATCAATGTAAGCTATCATACCTTAAGAGGTATAAGTTTAGGGTCTAGAATCTAATTGAATCTTTTGATGCCTTTAATATAGTTTCCATTTCAAGGAAGGAAAAAAAGCATCTGATGAGTTAGCATCTGCTACAGCCAATCTCATACCCAATGAAGACTCTCCCAGATTCAACACTGAGATGATACCTTATCTTTCAGTCCTTGACAATGTGAACCATTTTCAAGTCTTTAGTGATGATCAATATATATTAGATTTCATGACCAATTCTAGAGAATTTGAAGCTCAAATTATTGATCAAACTAATGAAAATTCACTTAAGGAGGATAAGGTTGATGGTAAAGTCATTCAATTGAATGACAATAAAATTCCCAAAGGCATGATTCCCTTAGAGAGGTTATTTGATAAAAACAAACTGGTTGAGGTTTCTAAGATTCCCAAAGTAAGTGGGAAGGATTACAATGCAATGGATCTTGGCCCCCAAGATGAGCCTCGGATGGTAAATGTTGGAAAAGCTTGCACCAATATTGAGAATAAGAAGGCTAAAGAGTTTTAACCAGGTATAAGGATGTCATAGCATGGTCTTATGTTGACTTGAAGATCTTTGATCCAAGAGTCATCACCCATACTATACCCTTTAAATAAAGTTGTAATCCCTTCAGATAAAAGTAAAGACCTATGAGCCCTATCTTAGAACCGATGATATTTAAAGAGGTCAAGAGATTACTAGATGTTAGAATTGTGTTTCGCATTAAGCTTCTACTTAGGTGGCTAATTTAGTGCTAGTTAGGAAGAAGAATGGTGAAATTAGGCTATGCATTGACTTTAAAATTTTTTAAAAAACATCTTAAAAAGATAACTATCCTCTTCCTTGTCTTGACCAAGTGATACAAGCTGTTTCAATTTCAGCCATGATGTCTTTTCTTGATGGCTTTTCAGGTTATAACTAGGTGTTGGTTGACAGGGAAGACAAGATGAAAATAACATTCAAAACCAAATGGGGAACCTTCACCTACAAGAGAATGCCTTTTGGGTTAATAAATTTAGGAGATACTTTTCAAAGGGACATGAACCATGCCTTCCAAGGTTTGATAGGTAAGTTCATCATTATATATATGTATGATCTAATAGTTTTATCTAAAAATAGGCAAGATCACTTTATGCCTTTATAATAAGTCTTTTAGAGATGTAAAAGGTATGGAATCTCTCTCAACCCTAAGAAAAGTATCTTTTGTGTTACTTAAGGTAAATTTTTGGGTCATGTTATAACTAAGGATGGGATCTCCATAGTTATAGAAAGTGTGGAAGCTTATGTCTTGAATAGAGTCTCCAAATAGTAGAAAAGAGCTAAAATCATTCCTTGGTAAGATAAATTTTGTAATAAAGTTCATTTATAGCTTTATAAATATTTTCAAGCCATTAAATGACATGATAAATAAGGATTCCAAGGTCTCATGAAATGAATAATCCATGAAGGCATTCAATGACATCAAATAAGCAATTAGCCAAGCTCCAGTCCTGATAAGTCCTAACTTTTTGAGGGACTTCTATCTCTACTCTTTTTCATCTGACCATACTATGGCTGCAATTTTAACTCAAAAATTTGATGGGTGTGATCACCCAATAGATTTTATGAGTACTAACCTTAAAAATGCTGAATTGAACTATTCATTGATTGATAAACAAGCATATACATTATTTAAGATAGTAAAGAAATTTAGGCATTACATCCTTATAAATAAGGTGCATGTTATTCTACCTAATCTTGCTACCAAACTTATGCTAAGATAGAATGAGCTTCAAGAATTTAAAGGTAAATAGATGTCAGTCTTGAAGGAATATGACATAGAAATGAAATTTACAATATTATTAAAGTGCCAAGGCTTGATCTAAATGATTTCTAATACCAACCTTAGGTTAAGTATCATGCAAGTGGATCAATAAAACTTTCAAGCTAGTGAGTGGTATGATTCTATAATTTATTTACTAATTAATGGTACTTGTCTTACAAGAATGACAAGGGAGAAAAAGAGGGATCTAAGGCTCAATGCAACCCATTATTTGATCAAATATGGGGTCTTATACATAAATAACTTTGAAGGGGTCTACTTGAGGTATGTCTCAAAAGAGGAAGCTACCCAAATCATGATTACCTTTCATGAGAATATTCACAATGGACACCCATCTAGAAAGATTATAGCCCATAATATCCTCAAATCTGGTTACTATTGGCCAACTATTTTCAAAGATGCTCACAAGCACATGAAATAATGTCACTCTTGCCAAATATTTAGCACCAAGGAGCCTAAAGTAGCAATGACTTTGCAACCAATTATGGTTAATAAACTATTTATATAATGGGGCTTGGAATTTATGGGGGTTATTAACCCTAATTCATCTAAAAATCATAAATTCATCTTGACTGCCACATATTATTTCACAAAGTGGGCTAAAGCTATATCCACCAAACAATGTAGGGCAAAGGAAGTAATCCATTTCTTGGAAGAGAACATTTATACTAGATTTGGAACTCTAGCCTCTCTAGTGTGCAACAATGGTTCTACATTTACAACTATAGATATGCCTAAATAGGTGTATGATAATGGCATTTGCCTTAAAGTTTCATCCAACCATTATCCTCAATGAAATGGATTCTCTGAATCTACCAATAAGAACTTCATGAAAGAAATAAAAAAGTTTACTATAGACAAACCCATGACTTAACACAAGCTTATTAAATATGCCTTATGGGTAGATAGGATCAAGATCAATAAAGCCTTGAAGGTATCACCATTTTTATTGGTGTATGTCCAAGAACCAATCTTTCCTATCACTCTCAAATTGCCTATGTACAAATTCATGCAAGAGTATATGGAAGAAGGCCAGAAGCTCGAAAATTCAAGATTGTTGGACATCATTCAGATGGAGGATGTAAGGGAGAAAGCCTTTTCTAATTGTAATAGGCATTAGACCACATTGAAAAGGTGGTTTGATAAAAGATCAAAGATCAAGGTGTTTAGATAAAGAGATCTAGTTCTCCTTTAGGACAAATAATCTGAGCCTAAGGGCAAGCATGGAAAATTCACACCTTTATGGATTAGCCCATATCAGATTATAAATACATTAGGAAACAACACCTTCAAGCTCAAATATCTACAAGGAATAAAGTCCACACTACCCACCAATGGGTAGTACCTCAAGCACTACTTCTCTACTACTCCTCCTGAGGTCTTTATGGAGTTAATTATAAGATGGTTAGACTTAGTGTAGGTAGGTCAATTTGTCTCTTTCATTTCTTTCCTTCCTATCCCTTGTTTGTATATAAGCATGTGTATGTTTGTTATTTTTCTTGTGTTTCCTTTCTTTCCTTTTTGTTGTGTGTTTTCTTTTGTTGCCTTGTTCTTTGTTTCTAATAAGTCCTTTTGAACAACCCTAAGCCCAATGTTTTAGTTTGATTGAAATTCCAAAATCCAAGGAAGTGGGTATGAGCCTAATATATGTGATAACTATGGATCTAAAATGTGAGCCTAATATTATGATTTGAAAAAACTAGTAAATGCTGATGGATAAGTTAACTATTTTATGAGAACATGAACATTTTCTTGACCTAAATTTAGTTTTAAGAAGATTTGCACTTGTAGGATGAAAGCTTAATCTATTGATACACAATAATGCTTGCACTTAATAAACATCCTTGCTTGGGATAATGGTTTTATATATAGGTGATTCTCTAAGGATAAAATATTTTACCAAACCCTTAAACCTATTTACCCTCCTTCCCAACCTTGTTGAAAACATAAAAGATCTAAAAAATACAAAAATAAGAATTCAGTGCAAAATCAAAATCTTTTCAATCATAGGTGATTTTATTAACCTCCATTGAAGCTATAGATTCCTGTTAGGTAGTGAAGAAAGGCCATGAGTAGATTCAAAGGAATCTCTATTAGGGTTATGGATACCTGGTTGGGAGTAGAGCAATACCCAAGCCTTCCTTTAATTAGAAGCATGGTTCTTAATGAATATCTAAGCATGTTGTAAGTCAGTTTTAATGATTAAAGATATGAAACTTGGAAGTTATCCCCTGAATTCTATGAAAAATAGTAGGTGGAATCAAATCACACACACAACATGGATATGTCTTAATGTTTGATCCCAATTTTACAAGTGCAAGGTTTGTTTCAACCATAAAATGATCTAGATAATGGCATTGATTAAATGGAGTGGATGACTTAATTGTTTATCTAAACTAAAGTAGCTAATTTCTAACATATTACTATGTTTACCCTAGATGTTGTCATTTATTGAGGTCAACATACCCCCATTTTTGAAAATTGGGACCCTTGAGATGTTTTGAAGCTTAACCCTAAAAGCATGACCTATTTTTGATCATTATTAGAATTTGAATATCATCCATTTTGATAAAATTAGATTACTTAGTTATGTTTTGCTTTAATCTTGCCTAACATTGCTAATGATTGGTCTTCATGTCTTTAAGTTTTCATGGAGTCCTTGTTGGAAGATTCATGTTCTAAATCCCTGGCATAAACCCTTAGTTCAAGTTCAAATTTAAATTTGGTGGTAGAAAATTGGCAGGAATATTTTTAAAATTGTTTTGGACTTAAGCCATATTTTTATGTTAAGGCTTGGTCATGTTTTTTTAACACAACCAAACCTTAACTTAAAAATTATGCTTGGTCCACCTTTATTTTCCCCTCTATTTCTTTTCATTTTTAACTGTGGTCTAATTTTATGCTAGCAGGGTCCCTTTTGTTTTCTATCATGGTTCCCTTTATTATTTCCTACTTAGCCTAAAGCTTTAATGTTAAGACCCATTTGTATTTATTAATACAAACAAAACCTTAGTCTAAATGACTTACCCTAAGTTTATTGCATCTTAGGTCCTGACTTAAATATCATGCATATTGTAAGATCTAACGATCCATGCTTCTTCATGGCCTTTCAATTAGATGATGCAAAGAAATTCTAATAAAACTAAGCACTTAATCATTTGGACCAATCACGTTTGAGCACTCGGATCATGATCAATGGTCCTCACTTCATCACAAACTAAAGATCAAATAGAGTGAAGACATCATTGAAAAGTTAAAATCTCAAAAGCTCTATGAAGTCACCACATGACACTCTCAAATTAAAGACTTAAAAGAAAAGGGTCCCACTTATTAAATGGAACCAATGGTGCGTGACTACTTAGATCATGAACATATGGCTCTCTCTTTGTCATTATTTTTAATCGAATAGAGTGAACTGAGTCTAAGATCTTTAGAGGCCCCATAAAGCCACCATGTGACACTCTCACGTTAAGACACAAGAATTTGATGAGCTTAAATTTGGCATTTATGCAACCATCATTTGACATTTGTGAAGACATATTTGACGTCCATGTGACCATCAAATTTAAGCCCATCAAAACTAAAAACTTTTTGAGCCTAAATTTGACATTCACATGACCATCATTTGATATCTATGAGACCATCAAATTGAAAATAATGGATCATTTTTCTCAAGACCAAGATATACTCCAAAATTCCATTTAGAAAGGTGATGAATTACATTTAAAGACTAGTGGAACCTCTTAGAGGATGTTCAAGCACTTGAAATCTTTAAATTGTAAATAATGAAATGGTTTTATAATCTAAATATATGCATAAATGAATTTAGTCTAAGTCTATATCTTAAGTTCCCCATTGTATTTGTTTGAATGCCGTGAACCTTAGGCTAAAGAATTAATACTAAGTCTTATTTTAAAAGGGTCCTTGTGACATAAAAATTAGCCCAAAATCTTTTAACCAAATATTTTATTGTGTTTATTAATACAATAAATCCCTATGTTATATCATTTTGACCCCCCTTGAGCATATTCTAAAATCTTAACACAAATATTTTAGCCCAAAGTATGCATTGTGTTTATTAAACACAACATTAACTTTGGCTTAAAATATTTGGCCATGGTCCCCTTTTTATAAATTCCAAAAACTTAGGCATAAACACTTTAGCCTTAAGTTTATTTTGCATTTAATAAACATTAAATAAACCTTAGCCTAAGATAATTAAACCTAATTATTTACCTTAATAATGTGTTGATTAAATCTCATGCCTCTTTGTAGATTTTATGGCTTGCACTTCATCATGGAAGGATGATCCAATGACATGAAATCATCAATGACTTTTCAATGGAGCTCCAAGATCCTATGGGTTCGATGCATGGTAGACGCACAGTGAATATGTGACTGACAAAGATGTCAAAACCTAGAAGACCCACATAGATGCTAAGTGACACAACCATAGGCCCTGGTACCAAAGGGAACTAATAACAATTGAGGGCCCAAATGAAAATCAACAACCCATACTAATCTAAGGAGATTGATCCAATTACATGAATCAAAAATGCATTTTTAAATGCCAATGGCTAGTGTTTTAAAGACATTTATAAAAATTTTTGTAAAATGTTCTAGATTGATGCCACATAAGTACCATGCAAGAAAAAAATGATAAAAGAAGAGATCCTGTGTGCCTAAGAATGCAAACATATAAAAGCAAAAGTTCAAATAAAATTCAAAGCATATATGAGATAAATTCCAAATGAGCTATCAACATTAAAGATTCAAATCCCTAAACCATGCATCAAAGAGACCCTAAGTGAACTTAGTTGATTACATTAAATCTGAAAGAAGCTTAATTATGTTTTGAGCATGAAAGAGTTAGCACAAAGACTAATTACAATCTAAATTGTGAGTAGTTTACAAACATAAGAAGCCATGGTAACTCATAGATAATAATTAAGAGACATGATGGAGTTTTACCTATCTAAAAATAGTGAAGGAAGAGTTTTCAAAGATACTGAATTGGACACGGCATCCCTAAACAATTGCAACAAGAATTGGTCCTAGATCTTCTAGACCATTGAGGAGATGACAACCATCACCAAGGAGGAGTAGAGGATTGCTGCTATTAGTAGAAGGTACTATGACCTAGTTACCATTCAAATGACTAACCTCTATCATGTTATTGCCAAACTAGAGGTACTCCATTACATTTACATTCTTTCTCCAATTTTTATAGATTGTAGAATTGATAATGATTGGATCATTCATGATGGGAGATCTAAGAGAGTTACTTACATTTTTCCACTAGCCTTTGAGAGGTATTATAAATTGATAAATCCCCATGTGATTTGCCCATAATAAAGGAATGGACTAGTAAGAATGACCTAGATACCATCCTCAAGCCATGGTTACTCCAAGGGAACCATGTATTATGAGACCTTGAGGAAAGAATCCCAATTTTCTAGTTTAGGGAGGGAATTAAGGTAATCATGACTTTGTTAAATAGGATATCTAGAGCACCTACAACCATATATGTCAATAAGAGTTGGGTGTCTTATGCCTACTTTATGGTATAGAAACATCTCATTCCTCTAATTAGGGATATGATTAGTATCCACCTAGGGAAATAATTCACTGCCATCAAGAGGAAGACTAGCAAATAGTTCTTCATAATGTCTTATTTTCTATATGCCTTGCTAGCTTCCACCAAGGTCCGCAACATCAAAAATTTGGTCTCTTAAGAGAAAAACCACAATTTCCACCATTATTTGAAGCTACACATCTTCAATTATAGATACCACATGAAATTCATCTATAATTTTGTTTATCTTGTGTTGGTGGAATCCATCATAGGGATCCTTATGCCCTGAGTAAGCCCTCTAATCACAAATTATGTGGAACTAATGGGAGATATATGACTTTACCCAGATTACACTATAATCAAAATTAAGGGAATTTTGATTGAACCCTATAGGTTGCCTATCTATGTTCCCAACAAGTTGGTAGAGTAGGAAATTGCATCTTAACTCTTTCATGGTGTTGATGGAGTCTACAAAGAGAAAAGGAAGGGTCTCCTCCATCCCTTTCCCCTACTAATTAGAAGAATAGTTTTACAAGATTGGAAATAGGTAGACACCATGGCCAGGCATAGGGATTCCTTTATGTTTCAATTGGATGACCTTAGGTATTGGGATCTAAATAACATAGTGGGAAACCATTTAAAGAGAAAATAGCTTCCCAAGCCAATATATAAGCATCAACTTTGTCCTTATGAAAACCTACACATCAAGGCCAATAATTTTGAGGAGGTATTAGCCCAATTCAAAAAAATCAACCTCAAACTTGTGCATAGGTTGACTAGTGATGAAAATCTAGGGGACATATGGTAGATGCATCTCCTTCAATACCAATTATTGCCTATGCCTTCCAAGCTGCCTTAGGAACAACCTTAGATGGAGTTGCCACAACCCCAAGGATATATTATACAAAGCACTAGTAAGGAGAAGTTGGAGGAGAGACCTGATGAGGGACCTTTATCCTCAACTCTCCCTTAAAGACCAACATCCCTTGTCAAACACTTGGAATGATTGCCTTAGATCTAGATAAAATAGTAGATGATGCCCTCAAGGTCCTCATTGAAGCATATGGATCTAAGGGAGAAGAAGAGTAGGTTGAAGAACCATAGGCTCAAGTAGAAGGGACTGAGCAAGGAGGTAAAGCGCAAGAGCCAAGGTCAATCAAGTAGTGACAATAATAGTATTTTGAGCATGATCTTCACTATTGAAGAAAATATTATAGAATCTAGGAGTATTAAAAAGCAATGACAAGGGATGATAGAGATTTTGAGGACTTAGCTTACCAATAAAATGTCTACTTCCTAAAGCTAGCTATGGATCTAGAGCTTGTTAAATAACAACATCAAAGGGCTATGGAGCTTCTACAAGAGCAACAAGGTCTATAATGATCCCACCAGTTAGTTGATATTCCTTTGTATAAAAACATTGTAATATTTAAAACATGAATATTCTTTTGTAAAAGCATATGATAGTCTATTAGCATATTTGCCTTTAGGTTAGTCTAGTTTTGAAAAGCAAATGTATTCTAGAACTTTCTGAAGAAGGACAACTATCCTTATATTTTGTACATTTGTATCTTGTAACTGACTAGTATACTACCTTATCTTTCTATAAATAGTAGTATTACCATCTTTTAAAGGGAGAGATTTGTTTAAAAAAAGTATACTTGGAGCAATTAATATAGGCAAGGAATTCTACAAAGATTGTCCAATTTGATGTGTCATTTGTTAATATAGATTTCTCTCAATTTATTGGGTCTAAAGATTGAATTTGATTAGTTTCTTTGAATTTTGAAATTTTATTTGTGATATAGGGTTGCCAATTTGTGCTTATGTTAAATTGGTTGAAGGATCTTGAATTTGCTTCATTTCATTTATTCTATATTTAGATTTGCTTATGCTATTTGATTTTGATAACACTTCTTTAAAGAAAAATCTAGTTCTTACTTGTATGAGTTCATATCATCCTTATAAATTTGCCTATTATGTGGTGAGATCTAAACTTATGCTATTTTGCATCATATGATGGTTTAATGAAAGTTTAGTTATAATGAAAAATTTGTAATGATTTTTGAATCAAGGATCAACAATCACTCATTCTCTTTCTACCTTACCCTTCCCTTTTGCTTCTTTTTCAACCAGATCATTATATCTTATATTTCATTATAAATATCCATTTAGATTAATCTGTAGCTTAATTTTTGATCATATTTCACTAGCATTAGCAAAGATACTTACCGTTTACAAAGAATTGGACCATGATGGCTCCCAAACATCAATTGTTATAAATTTTGTGGAACATTCATACATTACTTTGTCATTATTTCACCATAGGTAAACATTAATATGCCATAACCTGCTACTCATACTCTAAATTTCTAGAATTCTAAAATGAGGAGTGTTCTTTGAACACTAAGAACCCCTATGATACAGTTAGAGGCATCAATAGGTACCATTATCACTTACTAATTTTATTGGAAAACTAAACTTGGTAATGATGTTTTCATACAATAATTTTGTGGTGTATTTTTCACCACAACTAGTCATCATAGTAGTTTTGACCCAATTTATGAAATAATCCATCATATTAATGATATATCTAGCATAGATGCATTTATTTGGCATATTTATTAACCTGACAAAGTCTATCCAATTGTTGTGTAAGCATTGATTGTAATGGTATTTCATCTTGTTGGTTCAGCTTTCCCATGCACTGACATACATTTCACTTTTGTGTGACTCAGATTACATCCTAGATTAATTGGGTCAACCATAAAATAATTTGTAGAATATTCCTTATATTAACGTCACCTATGAAATGACCCCCAACTATCCCTTGGTGTTATTCTTCGAGTAACTATGGTTGTTCATGTTCTAGAACTATTATGAATACAACCTCATCCTGTCCCAAATGATATATAAATCCATTTATGATGGTATATGTAAATGCTCTTATGATTAACTACTTTTTTCCCTCTTTCCATACAGTGTGATGGGAATATCCCCTGCTCTAAAAATTGGGTGATTTATTCCATGTGTTTCCTAGAATTATATATGCTTAAAAAAGATGTGCATCTAGAGATGCATCTTTAATTTCTTATGGTTCCTCACTGTTGCATACTCTACTTAGATGGTCTAGTCTTGTATTCTCCCACCCAAGTTTAACATTTATGCACAACTAAAATTATTAAAATAGAATCAGCCATCTAGAAATTCTTCTTTCAAACATAAGCTTATTAACAAGGTATCGTAGTGCTTGGTGATCTATGAATAAATAAAATGGTGTCACAAATAGTTAGTGTCTAAACTTATGTAGTGTGAACACCATTTCTAAAGATTCCCACTATATTTTTGTTTAGTTACTTTCTATGGTAGATAAATTTCTACTTGTGAAATGGATGGGGTGGTACACTCTTCCCTCTCTTGGCTGCACTAACACAACTCCCACTACTATCCCCATGAATTCTACATGAACATGAAAAAGCTTAATCCAATCCAAAAAGACAAGTATTGACATAATCTTAGTCTTTGTTTTATATTAGTGAACACCTCTTAATAATCCTTTCTCCATTTAAATATGTTCCCTTGTGTAATAGCTTTTCTAAAGGTGTAGATATAAATGCATCCCCTTTGATAAACTTTATATAATATCAATGTGGCCCAAGAAAGATGTTATATATTTTGAGCTTGTCTATGGTGGCATACCAGAAATCACTATGATTTTGGACTAATCAACAAGAATTTATTTACTACATATTATATGTCTCAATAAAACCCTAAAAGGTGTAAAAAATAAACATTTTTTAAATTCAAGGAAATTTGCAATGCCCTGAATCTCTCTAACATTAATATAAGTTTTGATAGGTGAATCCTAAATAATAAAAACACCACCCAATCATCTAATTAGACTTCTAAAAGTCATGGATAAAGTCCTTAAATGTAGTCATGATGGATCTGGAGAAAATTGCAAGTGCATTCTTCAATCCAAAAGGCATCACCGTGTAAGTAAATGAGCTTCATTCTATGGCAAAGGTGGTCTTATATATATCCTTTTCTATGATTGTTATATGATGATAGACACCAAATCCATCTATGAATGAGTATACCTTGTGTCTTATGATAGACTATAACACTTCATTACTAGATGGTATTGGAAAGGGATTATTGACACAAGCATCATTAAGACTATGATAATCCCCAAATAATCAATTTAACCTATCTTCTTTGATTATAATATCATTAGAATTATCCAATCAAATTTTTATACTAGAAAGATGATTCTTATTTCTTGCATGTGCTCTATCTTATCTTTGACCTTTAACTTCATGTTGGATTCAAGTAGTATGGTCTTTTCTTAATAGGTTGTGTGTACTCCTTTAATTTGATGTGAATTTATCCTATGGAGGGATCTAAAAACTTGATTTCTATAAACTTTGAAGGAAACACATATTGTTAGTCCCTTAAAAGTTTCATGACTTCTAAGATGTCTTCTTGAGTCCAATAATCCCTTATGTGTGCCATTTTTGGAGCATCCTCTGTGTCAATGTTTCCAACTTATTATTTCAAAGGTTCTTGATAATTTTTTTCTCTTATTCAGGAATGGGTTCCCTCAATGGCCATTATCCTTCCCTCTCTAGTAAATTAATGTGTCACAATCTATCTTCTTTGGTCTGCCCTATTATTGGCTTTGGTAACTACTCAACTTCTATTTTTGGCATAAATAGGACTACAAGATCCATTTCTTCTTTAATTTTTATTTAGATGTGGGCTCATCCTATTATTATATTTCAATACATGGTTGAACCATATCCCAATATTTTTTCTTCTCTTCCTAATAGGTTTGTAGGGAATCATTTAAGTCATAATATGCATTTTGATATGAAGCAAACTCCATCAAACTATCTATATCTTCAACCATCCCATGACACAAAAACACTTTTATCTTTTGTAATACACTATGTTTCATTAGGTTATCACTCTCAAAGATGATTTTTTGAATGAAATCACTTTATACATATGTCCAATGTTTCATTTCTCTCTGGCAATCTTGGTGTATATACCACATAGTTGGAAGAACACCTAGGGTATACTTGAAATAATAATCTCAATACTTGGGAGACACACCTTATGAATTATAAACTTGAATGTATCTATATATATGAAACTGTGGACACTCTCACTCTTGAAATATTAGATACTCTCTTAGAACTCTCTTTGGTAATTAGGACTGAGCTATCATCATTTTTCACACTTATTCTTAGTCTACCCTCCCATCTTGATGAACTAACCACTAGTTCATAGAAATTCATTTTAGTTCATAGTTGAGTGCGATAATATTTTTATGAATGTCTAGAAATACTATTGGAATCATAGAATGAATAGGTCGATATCCTGAATTACAAAATACTAAGCTATTTAATTCTTGATTATGAAGACTATGTGTATAGGTCATATTTCAAAGTCTCCTTTTGCCCAATTCAAAAAGTGAGTATTTGAGTCACCACTGATTGAGGAGATTATATCCCAGTGTAGCATGCTTTATAGAGTAGGGTCAACATAGTCCTTATTGATGTGACTTGTCTGATATATAAAATCTACTTTAAAATGGGTTGGGGACCTTATCAATATATATCATGCATATATCCTATCCAATTGAAGCATATCTATATGATGAAACATAGGTTTGTATGTGTTTTGTAAAATTTGGTATGGTAGCTATTTGCATCACATAGATTATAGTGAATGTTTAAAACTTTTAAAAAAAAAGTTGCATTCCATCCCTCATAACACCTATGATTCCATTTATGCATTGAATTTCATCCAATTATTTCTTGTAGGATAGTATGGTGAATTTGGTTATTTAAGTATTATATATGGTTCAACCTCTACTTTGCTCAATGATATCAAAATGATCTTGTCATCTTGATGAAACTCCAGTTGGTCCATTACCATGTTGATTGTCATTTGGCCATCATAGGCCCACTTATTTCTAATAAGTTTAGGGTAATGTGTGGCTGAATATTGATGACTTCAAAGTCTCCTCATAGGCTCAGGTCTATGATTTTGATCTCTATGTCCTATAATCACCCAATAGGTTCCACTTTCCCATAATCCACAAGACTAAGGGTAACTAGAATTTATCTCAATGTAGGTCTTCTAATTGATCTCCATGTTGATTTGGGAATCATGTTTATTTTGATACCAAAGTTAAAGATGACATTTGGTGTTTTGTACCCAAATATTTCAATGTCCATCCTAGCATCAATATCCCAAGGTTTCTTCATTTTAACATACCAGACCAGTTTGTTCATTCTCTATTGACCTTTCTATGCACAATCCAACAAATTATGGAGTATGTTGGATATGTTTTGCAGTAAATACTCACTTTTTAAGGTACTAACTAATTTAAATAGATATGTCAATGTAGTCACAACTCCATCTTAATGCATAATGTGCATAATTTGGACATACATTTGTGCATTAGTCATGGCATAATCTAAGTCCATAGTCCCCTATTGTTGGATCAGTTTTAAGATCTATGCAACTTCTCTCATTAGTCCCTTCTCAATAGTAGGTTTAGGATACTTATCTTGGTGAACCTTATTTATTTCATGATCCTATGACATTTTGATAGGAGGTATCCCTTGTTTCACATGCCATTGTCATGTGACTACCTGCATAAAAGTGTCTTCCCACCATGGCTTTATGTTAATTAGGTTAACATTCCATACTACCTTATTTGCATGTTGTTTCTCAAAGACTAGATGATTTATAGTGTCATGATTATTTGACACTTGATAATAAGTTTAGTAGGCTTGCCTCTAAGTATTTGATGGATAATTTATTTGTACATGGTTAAATTATCCACATAGATAACACTGAATGGGTTATATTTGGGAACTATATCCCTTTCCTCTCTATACACCTCCTCGGTAGCCTCACCTATATACACATTCTCTATTAGCTTATAATCCATAATTATATGATTATTATGGTCTAAAACCCATAAGATTCAATTAGGCATTCCATGCTTATGTTTGTTATACACCCACACATACACCATATTTGAGTTGTGATGACTATAGTGTCCAAATAGGCTATTGTGGTTGTGGAATCACTAGATTATATGAGTTTTAATCTAGGCAAGAGGTGAAAAATTCTAAGTAGGAGGGTTTTATATAGGGATTTATGCATGTTGATAAGCTAGTACCTTTGGCACCCATGGTGTAGTATCATGATTGGTACCTTACCTATTGACTTTATAAACCATAATGGCCTGAGTTGTAGCAATCATTTAATGTGCATCCACTGCAAAGACATTTTTGGTGATGTATTCTTTTAGTTATTGAAGAGATCTATGATTCTTTTAATCATGATTATGTGTTTTGTATAAGTTTTAGTACAATATATGTGGATTCTTCACATACTGCTATAGAAGGTGACATTGAGATGTCGCATATCCTACTATTTTGTATATATCATAGAACTTAATTTTTAATCAAGGACACTCATATTTATGATGTCCTTTGCTGCACTCCATACACCATAGCCCTGATATAGGCCTTTCTATATGTCTTATTATTGTTCTAACCTTTTTATGAGGAGTTTTAAGGTATTTTCCATCTATGAAATCGGGGATAAAGTTTCTCTCAATATGCTTACATGGATTGTAGTTGTTCTTGCCTCTAATTTTTTAGTGAACTATGTTTGTGCAATGACAAACCTTATTCTTAGTCATAGACCTTATAAAAATTGGGTAGCTTTATCCTAGTATTTCAATACAAAATTTAATTTGTTCATTACATCAGAGAATATATGGTCATAGTTATGAATAGTTTATTTTGTTCCTTGCCAAATTTCCTTGAGGTCTTATTTGGTTTGAATGGAATTTTTCTTTATTTTGAACCCTATAATAAGCCAATTCTTCATTTCTTATAGAGTCTCTCAAGCTATGTCCTTGTGAAATATAAACTCTAAGGATTATATTGATAAGACATCAATAAAATCACATTTCATCACTACCTTAATAATTATTTCTTTGGCTTCATGTCAAAAGTCGGTAGGTATTGTTCAGGGTCTATGACCCGTCATATGATACTAGATTAATAAAGGCACATACCTATAATGCCATAATAGGATTCATCATAGGTGTAAAGCTTGAGTATGGGATTAAAGGTATCTATGGAATATTAAGATATACTTAAGTTATCTTTGTTGCCTTAGATGGTGAATTCATTGTCTATTGTGTTAGATTTTGACTTGATGATGAAGAATTGTCTAAATTAATCCCCTCATATTGTTATAGATCAACTTTACACCCTTGAGAGGGTGATTAAATCCATCTCAACTTGAGTTATATAATGGGATTGGTCCCAAGTTGTGGGTATCCTTTAGGTAGACCAAACCTCTAGGTTATAAGGTTAGATCCCCTTGATGTATTAATTAGGCCTACTACACTACTAACATTTCAAAGGAAAAAGGAGAGGAATAACATGAAATAAAACTAAGGGTGGTGATACACAAAATAAATTGATCACTACCAACCATATGCATGTACACATGTAGACCATGAAACTAACCTTAACATACACTAATCCAAATCTGAATCTTTCACATCAAAATTGAAATGTGGAGGTTATAATAGTAGTTTAGGCTAGGAGGAATAATCAAGAGGTCATATAATGAGACTAATAAGTAGACAAAATCACTCAACTCTCACACTTCATTTGAATACTCCACATGACTTGTAAAATAAGATTTTAAACTGCATATGTGTTAGAATAGGAAAACATGCCAATGAAGACCAAATAAATCACTTGAAAAGATCAACCATCCATACACACACACTAAAAATCATAAAAGGAGGTAATAATAGTAGTATTTAATGATCAAAGGCATATAAATGGGTATGGATTCACCATACCTAGGTGGAAGATCCATACAAATCCAAATAAGTCTATATTTATAGAGAATGAGAGTAGAAGAGAGAAATGACAAGTGTAAAGCAATAGTTACAATCAATAAAGTCTGGAAGTGAACATTTATGAGGTGTTTAAACATGTGTCATCTTTTCCTAATCATGGTTTTCAAGAGAGTTGGCATATGATACTTGATTTTTTTAATGATTTATCATTCATTTAAAACTACCCATCTTATATTGTGAGGAATAACAAATGGCATTCTTGGTCATCAAATCACCTTAAATTTCCCTCTAAATTCCTTTTTTACATCTTTCATATCATTTTTATCTCTCTCATACTAACATTCTAGTAGTGATCATGTCTTCTTAGGTGTTTTGAAACCCATTAGCCTCACTATGCCTCCCTTTGCTCAAAAGCCTTAGATATTGCTTTCATCTTTATGAATACACTCTCTCTCCATGAAATTCCTCTCTTAGTCTTAAAAATATTGTATCAACCCTTGTGTATGCATCAAACACTCTCTAACACTTCATTTCACACCCAAAGCCTATACTTAACTTCAATTCTTTGTAGCCCTCAAAACATGCAAAGTTCCTTATGTAGAACAATATACAAATGTTATTGAAAATCTAAGCATAGTTTTGAGTACCTAGTATACTCTTACAATTTTATGAAAAATTTCATGATTAGACATTAAATACAAGTACACTTACTTCACATGTTTCTCTCTCCAATTAGCCTTCCATTAGGTCTCTAGGCCTAGACACTAAGATTTGGCTCCATACCTCTCATACATGTGAAACTTCAGATAAACATTTGATTCATTTCAAATACCTCCTAATAAATCTCCATGTCTAATTTAAAGGTCTGATACAACTTTTCATGTTTCCAAATAGTTTGAAATAGTCATTTTTATCCCTCTTCTATATACTCTATACCTTGCACATGTCAACCAATAGATTGAGAAGGTGATCAGGATATTTATGAAGGTTTTTGGGTCATTTAAAAGGTCATATAATCCATTTTTAGTGTTTAGAGACACTATCTCTCTCATCATGTTCTTAGAATTGTTTCTTGGTAGCTTGTGAATGCTTTGCACTCTTAAAGATTGTTCATAGAGATAATGCCCTCTTTGACTGAACCAATGCCACAGATCATAATTATAAAAACTTATTCATATGTACCAAGAATATTGGGATCCCATGCATTTATTCCTCAATGTTTAAACATAATGAAAAAGTCTCTTGGGTGATTAGTTCTGCAACTGTAAACTCGAGAGAGAGGAGTTTGCAAAAAAAGAGCAATAGTGTTTGTTTTGAGATTTGAACACCTCAGTGAGGTCTGTTCCACCCATAATAACATATCCTAATTTTATTCTTTACCATTTATCTCCACAGGCCTACTGTATCCTTCATTTGCTCATGCGTAGGGTTCTCTAACAAACCAATGTAAGTGACCCTAGTATGTTTTTCTTTGCATTATTTACCTTCTCAGTGGTTCTAAACTTAAATAATCAACATGAAACACTTAAATTACCTTATTTATACCATTCAATCTTCACAATTCTTTTAAAATATGAATGCTTCTTTAATTCTCATGCACATTCATGTATAGGTATACGAGTGTTCATTCATGCCTGCTAAGCCTAAAAGAAGGATCATGTAGTCCTTGACTGTGACCTTGAGGTTGGGACTTATTCAACTAGATTATTGATACATTGATAGTATTTTATATTCATTTAAGTCTCCTTAATATGTAATCTTAACACTCTACACACTTACTATCACTTTCATCTAATTGATAATACATGTGTGCTTTCCTTTACTCTGCCTGTAATAGACCTGTTTGGGGTTTTCACTTTCTCAATGCATTCCTATTATCTTGTAACCTTAAAATTAATGCATAATACATGGTAAATTTTTATACATACCTTCATAACTTTCCCAACTCAATATGACCTTTGGATCTCTTGTCTAATACACCAAGTACTCATTGATTTGGGTAGGCCTACAATGGGTAATTATGCCCAATTTTTTAGGAAAAGGGGAGTTATAAGGCTATTATTTGTTATAAATATTTATCTAAGACCTGATACATATTTTAAAATATATGAAGGCACCTTATCCATACACTTAACTATCCTATCCTGAATGCACTTATGTTCCATGTTTGAAAGATTAAAAAGAGTCTCAAGCTTTTGAGCCCTTTAAAAATTTTATACTCGTACTCTTTTTTGAGGATATTTTTCACCTTGTATCGCTATATATTCATGCACCAAGTGGTTAATTACCATTCTCACACCTTTTTTAACCCTTAAAACTCAACTCTAATGCAAGAGTTATTGAATTTCATGTGAAAAGGAGACCTACAAGTTTGCAAACATGTAGGTCTACCTTTTATCACTTTAGGATAGATCTATATAACACTAAAAACCATATTATAGTTTCCCCTAACTTTCCTCATTGGTTTATCACCCTTATACCACACTATAAATGCAGCAATTAGTACCTTTTTGAGTCATCTCTGTGTAGGCAATGTTATGACATACTCCTTCACATAAAACCATTATATGTTGCTTGGAGGGGATAATATGTAAGTGCTCAGTCATGTTGGTGATATATAAATGGATTTAAGAGGTGGTGTGATAGATTTATCCACACACTTTCAACTATTAAACCTTTAGATCATCAAGAGACCATGATTTTTAGCTTGCAAACTATGTAAAAATGGAGGTTTCCTATCTTTATGGGCTCACACATGAAATAAATATTTTTATAATCATGTATGAAGATTTTAAATACCCTCTAGGATCTATACTATTTATCTCATGCCTCTAACCTATTTCAAACTACCATTTTAAGGAAACTACCATTTTAAGGAGAAAACTAGGCTTATGGGGTTTATGTAGGGTTTTAGACCACCTTGGAGTCTTAGTGATTGTTCATAAAGGAGGGGGCACCAATATTAAAAAATTACATAAATATAAAGGAAATTAGATTCCTTTACTTTAAACATAATCTCAGGTCATCACTCTCTCTCCTCTATCTGTACCAAGCACATGAAGTTGACCATTACTAGTCTACTAAGAAGCCAATGGAGTTTCTAATGCAAATTTTAGCTTCTTAGGACCTGTGTAAGATTTTTATTCATTCAAAATACCTAAGGTGAAGAGACACTCTGAAGACATATTAACCTAAATATGGATCATCTGAGTTCATATAAGTACCTGAAATTGCTTACAAAAGAGTGACTATGTCTTATACGTTGAACCTACAAAACTGACTATGGTTTTACATTCTTGACATATATACACATTATATAACTCCTTAATAGGCTTTAAAAAGTATGATTTTATGTACACTTCATATTTATTATCTTTCACATGCATTGGAATTAACTACATGCACCTTTGTCTTGCTTGACATTTACCTTAATATTTACAAAATAACCTTAACTTCTCCAAACATGTATAAAATGTTCATGTAAGGTGGTAAAAGGGTGAGATGGCTTGAGGGAAGACATATGAACCTTTGACACCTTTTATATCAACCTTTTCACATCATGATATGGATAGACTAGCATAAGGCAAATATAAGTTATTACCTTAAACTTGTCAAAATCACCTTAATATATGCTAATAAGACCTTAAAAAGACCATTTGAAGACCTTACAAGGCATAAAATGACTATACATAAGGTTATAATACATGAAAAGTCAAGTTTTTTTGTGAACCTATACTTTTCAAAGCCTATGAATAAGTAATCTAACATTCATATATGTTAGGAGTATTAGATCATAGTTAGTTTTGCAGGTTCAACGTGTGTGTGTGTGTGTGTGTGTGTGTGTGTGTGTGTGTGTGTGTGTGTGTGTGTGTGTGTGTGTGTGTGTGTGTGTGTGTGTGTGTGTGTGTGTGTGTGTGTGTGTGTGTGTGTGTGTGTGTGTGTGTGTGTGTTAGTGTGTTAGAGAGAGAGAGAGAGATAATCACTCTTTTGTAGGTAGTTTTAGGCACATGTACAAACTTAGAGGCTCCATATTCAAGTAAAAACATATTTATAGCATCTCCTCACCTTCCTTTATAGGTATTTTTAGGCACTTGTACAAAATTAGAGGCTCTATATTCAATTTAAAACATATTTATAGTGTCTCCTCACCTTCCTTAGGTCATTTCCATGAATAACAAGATTGCACATGTCCTAAGAAGCTAAAATTTGTATTAGAACCTCCATTAGCTTCATGAAAGACTAGTAATGGTTAACTTCATGTGCTTGGTATATATAAAGGAGAGAGAGTGATGAATTTATATTATTTTTATAATAAGCTGTTATAATGGCCTTTATATTTATGGCATTGGTTCTTACATTAGTTCCCCTTCCTTTATGAACAATTACTAAGATTTCAGGGTGGTCTAAAACCCTACATAAACACCATAGGCTTAGTGTTCTCCTTAAAATAGTAGTTTGAAATAGGTTGGAGGAATGATAAAAATATTATAGGTTCTATAATATCTTCACTAGATTCATTATTGATTCTTCAAATAGTTATTGGCATGTGTGAGCCCAAAAATACATGAAACTTCCACTTTTGCATCGTTTATAGTCTAAAAATCATGGTCTCTTGATGATCTAAAGGTTTAAAAATTGAAAGTATGTTGAAAAATATATCACACCACCTATTCAATCCATTAATATCTCTCCAAAATTATTTATCACTTCCATACTATCCCCTCTAAGCAGCATACAATGGTTTTATGCTAACGACTATGTCATAACCCTATCTACATAGAGGTGACTGAAAAAGGTAACAAATGTTGCATTTATAGTGTGATATGAGGGTAAAAAAATAATTATGAAACTTATGGAATAATGGAGGATGGTTTCCAATTTCAAAGTGATACAAAATTCATGTTGAAGGCAGCCTAAAATGATAAATGGTAGACTTATAGGTCTACAGATATGTAGGTCTTATTTTCACATGAAATATAATAAATCTTCATTAGAGCTGAGGTTAAATGGTAAAAATAGGTGTGATAAGGGTAATTAACCACCATGGTTCATGTATATATAATTATACAAGGTTAAAAATTACCTTAACAAAGAGTAAGATATAATATAAAGTGTTTAAAGGGTTAAAAAGCCTAAGACTCTTTTTTAGATTTCAAGCATGGAACATAAGTGAAGTCAGTATAGTATAGTTAAGTGCATGGATAAGGTTACTCCATATATTTTATAGGATGTATTAGCTATTAAATAAATATTTATAAGAAACAATAGCCTCATAACTCCCCTTTTTCTCTAAAATTGGGCCTAATTGCCCATTTGTAGGCCTACCCATATAAATAAACACTTGGTGTATTGGATAAGAGATCTAAAGGTCATATTGAGTTGGTAAGGTTATTAATGGATGTATATAAAGTTACTAAGTGTTATGCATTCCTTTTAATGTCCCAATATAATAGGAATGCATTATAAAAGTGAAAATACCAAATAAGCCTGTTACAGGTAGAGTAAAGGGAAGCACACATGTATTGTCAAGTAGATAAAAGTGCTAGTAAGTGTGTAAAGGATTAATATTAAATATTAAGTATACTTAAATGAATTGAAAATAATATCAAGGTTTCAATCATCTATTTTAAGAAGAACCAACCTCAAGGTTACAATCAAGAACTATACGATCCTTTCTTTAGGCTTATTAGGCCTGAATGAACACTCACAGACCTATACATGAATGTGTATGATAATTACATAATATTGCATGTTTTGGAAACATTATGATGATTTAAGGGTATCAATAATGTATATTTAAGGTTTAGAACCACTAAGAAGGAAAATAATGGAAAGAAAAGCATGCTATAGTCACTTGCATTAGTTTACTAGAGAACCCTAAACATGAGCTAATGAAGGATAAAATAAGAATATGGAGATAAATGGTAAATATTACAATTATAATATGTTATTATGGGTATAATATACCTTACTAAGGTTTAAAAATCTCAAAGAAAACATTGTTTCTTCTTTTTTGTAAACTCTCTCTCTCTCTCTCTCTCTCTCTCTCTCTCTCTCTCTCTCTCTCTCTCTCTCTCTCTCTCTCTCTCTCTCTCTCTCTCTCTCTCTCTCTCTCTCTCTCTCTCTCTCTCTCTCTCTCGTTCAATATTTTAGACCTAGTCACTTGAGAGATCACTTGAGAGACTTTTTCATCATGTGTGAATGTCAAGGAGAAGATTCATGGTATCTTTATATTCTTGGAAGAGATGAATAAATTTTTATACTTAAGATTTGTGGCATTGGTTCAGTCATAGAAGGCCTTAGCTCTATGGACAATCCATAAGAGTGCAAGACACTCACAAGCTACCAAGAAAACCTTCTAAGAACTTGATGAGAGAGATAGTGTCTATAAACACTAAAAATGGATTATATGGCATTTTAAATGAATTTTAAAAACTTCATAACTCTCTTGAGCACCTTCTCAATCCTTTGTTTGGCATGTGAAGGGTACATAGTGTCTGGAAGAGGTCTAAAAATGAATGTTTCAAGCTATTTAAAAACATAAAAATTTGTATCAGACCTTCAAATTAGACATGGAGATTTATTATGAGGTATTCTAAGTGAATCAAATGTTTATCTAAGTTTTCACATGTGTGAGAGAGGTATGGAGCCAAATATTAGTTTCTAGGTCTACAAATTTAATAGAGGGCTAATTAAAGAGAAAAATAAGTGAAGTGTACTTGCATTTAATGTTTGGTCATGAATTTTTTCATATATTTGTAAGAGCATACTAAGTACTTAAAACTATTCTTATTTTATTAAGATCATCTATAGATTATTCTACATAATGAGCTTTACATGTTTTGAGGGCTACAAGGAATTGAAGGCAAGTATTGGCTTTGGGTGTGAAATGAGGTATTAGAGAGTGTTTGATGCATCCAAAGGGGTTGATAAAATATTTTTAAGATTGAGAGAGATCTGCCTTTCATGGAGATAGAGTGAATTCATGAAGATGAAATTAATATTTGAGGCTTTTAAGCAAAGGGAGGCGTAGTTAGGTTAATGGGTTTCAAGACACCCAAGGAGACATGATTGCTACTTCAAAGTTAGTATAAGAGAGCTCTCAAATACATGCAAGGTGTTAGATAGGAAGGCAGAGGGTAGTTCAAGGTGATTTGATGACCAATAATTCCATTTATCATTCCTCACAAGCCAAGATGGGTAGTTTTGAATGGATGATGAATCATTGAAGAAATGAAGTCTCCTATTCCAACACTCTTGAAAACCATGATTAGGAGAAGATGACACATGTTGAAGGAACTCATAACTATTCACTTGTAGACTTTACTGATTATAACTCTTGATTGACACTTGTCATTGCTCTCTTATATGCCCCTTCTCTCTCTTCTACTCTAGTTCTCTATAAATACAACTTTCTTTGGATTTGTATGGATCTTCCACCTAGGTATGGAAAAGCCCTACCCATTTTTATGCCTTTGATCAATGAAATAATTCTATTTTTACCTTCTTATATGGCTATACTTAGTGTGTGTGCATAGACGGTCAATTTTTTCAAGTGATTTTCTTGGTATTCCTTGGCATGTTGTCCTATTCTAAAACCTATATGTAGTTTGAACGATTCTTTTGCAGGTCATGTGGAGTGTTCAAGTGAAGCGTGAGGTTTGAGTGATTTTTTATACTCATTAGGGTCATTATATGACCTCCTGATTAGTCCTCCTAGCCTAAGCATCTATCATAAACTCCACATTGAAATTGATGTGAAAGATTCATATTATGAGTAGTGTATGTTAACGTTAATCTCATGGTTTACATGTTTACATACAACTGGTTGGTGGTGATCAATTGATTGGATGTATCACCCTCCTTAGTTTTCTTTATGTTAGTCCTCTCCCTTTTCCTTCGTAAATTTAATAGTTTAGTACACCTAATTGATATATCCAAGGGAGATAGCCCTATAACTTAGAGGTTTGGTCTAACTAAAGGTCACCTACAACCTGGGACCAATCCTACTACATAGCTCAAGTTGAGAGGGCTTGAATCACCCTCTCAAGGAGGAAATTTGAGATATAACACTTCTTATAAAATTTATATTTGTTCTATCTACTCATTCAATTGTTAAAGAATGTGCAAGTTGGTATGTGTCAATTCCATGGATTTTATGCCTCTCTTTTATTCTCTTGTGAACCCTTACACTACTTGGTTATAGAATTTCTTTATATCTTTCCTTTTTTTGATATGGACTTCTTCAGTCACTATCCCTTGCCACTCATTATCTTCCAAAGATTATATGGAACTCTTACTATATTGATTTTTTTTGGGGTGGGTGGATGTGCATTCCCTAGGTGAAAACTCAGTACCTTTATCCTAATCATCTCTAAAACTTGAACCTTTGCTTTTTCATCTATGACTTCTTGTTTATTCCTTAAGTGGTAAATATGGTTCCTCAATATGGAATAATTTTTTATATAATTATGATGTATAAATACTTCTAACTTGATCTAATTCTACAATAATAGCTTCATCTTCTCTTCTTTCTTCATTTATTTTACTCTTTCTTCTATTCATCTAGATCCCAGTCTCCTCTCTCCTTCTCTCATCTCATTCTACTTCCCTTTCTCTAATCTCACTCTTTTCTCCTACTTTAATACTCTTCTTAATCCCAGTCATAGGTACATAAGTATTCCTCAAGAGATTTCATCTCCATTATTTTTGTAGTTCTCACTCTAATTATAGGGTTTTGTTTCATTCCTACTCATGTTGACCCTCCATTTTAACCTCAAATTCAAGTTCTAATTAATTATTTCACCATTCACCCCTCTATCACACACATCGCCATGACACCCATAACAACTACCCCATTTTAAAAATATCATGTACCATTTTTTTCCACTCTCAATATCTTAATTAGCATATGGATTTACTAAAAAAAAATTCCTCTTATCCCCTACAATAATAGACCCTTTTCCATTTCAAATACTACATAGCCTTGTAGTATAAACTCTATAATTAATATACATATATATATATATATATATATATATATATATTATATATATATATCAATGGTTGTGGCTAACCAATGATTTATTACATGAGTCTATATATTGTCTAGGGTCTAAAGCAATTCTATTTTTTTCTTAGTCTATACAATGTCCACAATTGTTATAGATCTGAAGTAATGCTATTCTAGACAAGCCAACCAATTAGTTAACAATCTAGGTAGTTCATACAAGAAAATTTTGAATATTTCATCATGTGTTCTTTTACAATATGTCATTCTTAACACCCTATTATCTTTATTTATTTTTCTATGAACTCAATGTTTTTTTGGTCTAATGATAGTCCACATCTATTTGACTAGGCAACCATCATAGCATACCTGTAAATAGTGAGTTCTATAGTCATCAACCATTGTTAGTAGTGGTTCTTGAGGGACCTAAAAACATGCTAATTATTAGAATAACTATTAAACTCATATAAAGGAGAGTTAATAAATATTAGTATCAATAAAACACTATTCTAAATATTTTTGTAAATATTCGTATATTTATAACTTACTAACCATAAGTGTTTCCTACATATGTGCTAATACCATTTGTATCTTAATATAAAACATAAATCAGACTTAATATTTAAATATTATCTATAATACTAGATGGAATTATATCAAACTAACACATAATATCATAGGATGAAAATAACTCATACAAATATATTAGGACTATCTGCGAGCCTATGCTTGATTACAACTTGTCATTCCATCCACAACTTCAATACATAACAAGTGCTAAAATTATTCTTACTAAGCCTACCATTAATAACTTACAACATAAACAACATCACAAACCTATTACAATCCTAAAATGGGTTACTTATACCATATTCATAGTTGTTTGTAACCTCCAAATTATTTCTCTCGTACCAACTGTCAGCACATCATCCAAGTTATAACAAATATATATTTGGAGTAAGTCCAAGAATAATATAATAAGAAACAAACTAGAACTAATTGTGAACCATCTGATGTGCCACCTATATTCCACATGTTATGGTGCACACATAAACTTTTGATAACATAAATAAGGGCATAGATGGTTTTGATCTCATTTTGAACAAGGTAAATAGTTTGAAAACAATTTAGTATCATAACACTTCTTTGTGCAAAGTGGTGTGTGTAACATGTGTTTGTTTGACATTTTGATTCATTTGATTTGGAAAAGCAATTTTATACTAAAAAATACAAGTAAAAGATGAAATAGCACCTAAGTACATGCTCTTATGCTAAAATTAACACAAGGTGTGCATAGTATCCACCAAAACTTCCAACAATATACCAATATTAAAAGGAATTAATTGTTAATCCAAAAATAAATAATAGATGTATGTAGATTTTTTAAATCCTCCCTTTGTCTCTAAGAAAATGATATGTGTTAAGGAACTTACATCATTGAAGCAACTCAACATTTTGTAGGATAATCCATGGTAAGTGGAGTCAAGTAATCTAAATTTTTGAATTGGCTTATTTAGATGGTCCACAAGTGCCTAGAAACACTTGATCACACAATTCACATCAATTGGATACAAAACATATAGATTTTTATGAAAGGGTATTATCCCTTTCACAATGAATTTAGTCATGTATTGCTTAGTGAAATTTGATGTCTAGACTCCCACATGGCCTAGGAATCCATTGGACTTGTCAAGCTAACTGCTTAACCACTATGTAATCCAATGACATGCCTAATTTATATATCCAAATAGAGAGTGGGGTTATAATGATGCTAGGAGATGAAACCCTAGGTTATTGCCCACCTAAATAACCTATAAGGAGGTGATAAATGCTTGCTCACTGCTAGCATTAGTTTTTGGGTTGCACCAAAACATGCTACTTATAAGGATATCCCTACGATTCAAGGAAGAACTTATAGATAGATAAGGGTGTTCCACATCTAGATTAAAATTAAAAAGATTTAACTTCTGATAATACACTTGCATAATAAATATATCTAGTCAAATACTAACAAAACATCTAATTAAAGAATTTAAACATGACATACATTCTATAAATAGAATTGTATAACTCATAGAATAACACATATAGAAATTATATTAGATAGTCGATTAAGTATGATTCATACTTATTCATAACAATGGAAACATTGTTCATACATATATATGCATATAATCTGAGTGAAGAGCTCTATTATAATCCTTCTCATTGAGATCAAAATACTCTATAATATACTATGAATTATGCATGAATTGAACTTGATCTATTACAAACTAAAAGAATATATATCCTATAAAGTATTATCATTCTTAACCTCTAAAGCCATATTTATCAGACATATGTGCCAACCCATATTTGGTTTCATTATAACACCAATATTACCAAAATCTATCAACCATGAAACAACATAGAATAAATATATAATAGAAAGAAACCAAAATTCTATCCATGTGGAAATTATATTTGATGAAACACTATAGATCTTGCATTTACCCATTAATAGTTTCCTATATTTAAACCATTGTCTCATCCTTAGATAATGTCACACAGGCATGAAAGAATAAAAGATAGGCTAGAATCACAAAAATCATAGAAAGCTTAAGGTGTCAAGGATTGGTTTTCACCTTGGTGAGCACTACTTAGCTACCATCATAGGTTTTCAACTAAGTAGTAAGCCAAACTACTACCCTTTTAGGTTTTCAATACACAAGATAAATGAAGAAGGCTTCCCTATTAGGTTTTCAACCAACTTGGAACTATGATGTAATGTGAACCAAATTATAGCAAAAATTAAGAACAAATTTTCAAAAATGTCCCACCTGCATTAAACTAACTGGATGGTGGAGGCATATATAGTGTTGTGTAAATGCAAGACAATTGTAAAGTTTATGGTGTGTGTTGTGATGAGCGTACAATGATAGTCTTCTATTATTTAAGCTTCTATTATAGATGACTAGGGGGAATAAATAGAGGGATGTCTACCAAAGGTTTTAAATAACTATCCAAATTGGCCAAGTCAGTCTTGTAAGATTACCAAGTGAGCAAAAACTCATGTACTATGTAGCAATTCCCATAGAGGAGCTTAAGAGTAAAATAATTGGTGAATGTTGTTATGTTCTATAGTAGGTAAATTATCTTGAGTAGTAGCTAACTTTTTATTAATGTCTATATGTAGATGCATAAGTTTACTACCATGGTGTTGTGTTTAAAGCCCTACAAAAGTGTTTTGTAGAATTTGAGTTTGCTAAGTTTGGATTTGCTACATAATAGAGTCTCGAGCCTAAAGAGAAACATACAATGTTGTGTCCAAACCTGTAAAAGTGGAATATTGATTTTTTAAAGTAGACTTTGAAATAGATCAGTGGTAAAGTCATATTGAGTACTGATCTAGATCATATCCAACTACTATTTTCAATCGAGCATCTTTTGAGCCAATTGTGTGGCTTGGTTGAGTGCAACTATAATATCTACTAATGTGACTCAATGAGCTAGCATAGGAATCATATTTATACTTTAATGTCCTAGCCTTGTGATACATGATTTGAAAAATGTTGATTGTTTTACCAGGCTTAGGTGAGCTACACAACCAATACTAGAAGTTTTTTAGGAGCCAAAAAAATGCTATTGCTAACAACTCACTTATAAAGAGATGGGCATGCATATTCAATGAGAGTGTTAGCATATTTGATTTGACAATTAAGCTCAACATTATCAGTACCTAATTTCAAAACCCTCTTCTCTAAAGAGAACATTATTTATGTAATGGTCTCTTGAAAAGTAGATGCCCCTTCCACCTACTTGGCTAAAGAAAGTTATGAAATATCCAGAGATGATTTGGTTATTGGTAGAGCCATAACCAAAGTAGTTATTGATGTACTAGCTGAAATACATTGAAGTGGAGAAAGGGGGAAATATATAATGGTCCTCTAAGTGGAAAACATAGGGACATATAAAGATGCAAGACTTTAAAGTCCTTTTTTCATACCCTTCACTTGAGTATAGTAGCCTCCCCTTGGTCCCATGGAGTATCCAAAACCTTCACATCCTATGGTGATATTGTGGTCAATTTTTATGGTGTGGCCACTACCTTATTTGTGGGGGTTTGTATGTCCTATGTTGATGTCTATGTGGTCTCTACCTTGTGTGCATATGTTACATTTTGGGCTTTAGTTTTGGATTTAGATTGCACATCTACCTCCTCAACCTATTCTCTTACACTTCCCTTTCTACAATTGATTCTTCCACCATGGCCTCCTTTGTGTGCTTAGCCTCCTCCTTTCTCTAAGCTATATCTAGAGCTACCTATTATAATTTTTATATTTGGTTAGTCATTTATACTTGTGCTTGCACTTGATATAGTCACTAAGATTCATAGGCTTCTTCAACTTTTAACTTAGCCTCAATGCTAACATGATGTTCTTCCTCCTGTTGAGTTCATCTATGAGCTGCACGTGTTGATTTTTCACACATAGCTTGTTTCTCCTCATGTATATGCACATCCAAATCCACCTCTTCCGTATTGATAAAATGATCATCTAATATCAAGTGGATGAATAAATAACAAATGTCTACATAGTTGTCTTCTTCACATGATCTTTATTCTAACTAGATGGACAAATGGCCTATTTATACCTTTGTAATAGTGTGATGTATGGTGGTATAAAAACCTATGAAACAAGTATAATTAATTCTTCCTCATGCACACACATAGTAGGAAGTGTTATTTCTTATTCTTATTTGGCTATGTGATGGTAACATTATAGTGTCCATTTATTTCATGTGAGATATCCTAAAGGACTTTAAAGTAGAGTATCAAATTGTTGTAGTTGGGAAGAGCTGATAAAATCTATTTCAGTAGACAATACCTCCTAGATTTCATATAATTTTTCCTCTTTGCTAATGATGTCAAAAATGATATAATGAGGACAAGGGGGTAACTCAACCCATAAATGATATAACACCCAATTTTGTATCTAAATAGTGTAGAACATTTTACATAATAAAAACTCCTCTTCTTATTTCTTGTAAAAACATGTTATCCATCATTGTGAAGTAAAAATTTTGCTCATCTATCTAAATATTAGACCAATGACATTGTGTTACAATTCATGGAACATTAGGGTCATCCAACCAAGTCTAATGGCTCTATGTCTTATGCCAAGGTGGAGATAGTGACCTGTGATCTATGGGAACCTTATGTTCCCTATGGTCTTGTGGTGTGACTATTGGTACTTTGATGATATTGGTGATTGGGACACATAGTATAATTATTTTTAAAGGAGTTTCTTTACATTAAACTTAATACTTCTGATTCTCAAGCTCATGCTACATAGTATCCATTTCAACAAAAAATGAAAGAGGTACACCTAAGTCCTTAGTTAATTTGTGAACTTAGATGATCATTCCATATGAAAGTTTGTTCACCACTGTATGTTTCCCTAAATACTTCATGACATTTGGAGGGATGTGCAGGTTACTAACAACCAATTTAACTAGTTCATCTCACCAGGAATTAAAAAATCATTGATGAGTAAAATACTTTGTCTCTCACTTCCAAGTGAGATTCTAAAATGTGACATATAGCCAATAGTCAACATCTATATGGATGGTTCCCTCTAGAGACTTCCAATAAATAAATACCAATAATAAAATTAAGAAATAATACTAAACTATTTATTTCATAGAGGACATGAATTTATCAATGTTTTTAATGACCTCAAACACCAATAACTTTGGATAATTAAATTATTTATTAAGGTTGACCATGCGATGGGTGATACCAATGATGCCTTTGGTTACTTATTTGGTGGCCTTGGTCATTTGACATAACCTATTAGTTATGTATTTTGTAAGAATGCACACTATCTCATATTTGATATATTTTAGTGGTATCTCTTAATGGCCTATTACATAAGCATCACAAATTTTTGGTAGAATAGGTGGGATTTTGGATTTGTAGGGACCTAAAGGCCTTCTTCATGCCAAAATTCTAGTTGCACATGCCATAACAACTTCATTGACATAGATGATGATGTTTGAGGAAAGATAGATATTCCCTTGATTATATCAGCCTAGGAACAACTCCATAATATCTCCCAATTGCCCAAATGTAGGCAACCAAATCAACCATTTGACATCCATGTTATGAAGTCGATGGACTAGTGCAACTATTAACTATTTTATTACTTTAACTACAATAGTATAAAATATTCATTTTTTGGTGAAATTAATATAAGGATATGGATCTAGGTCTATAAATTTTTTTTTACATAGATTAGTTCTAATCCTGATGTATTCCTATTATGTGATAGTGAGTCCTTATCATAACTAAGAAGGATCATAGGTAACCATCTTATAAGCTCTATAAATCATAAATTACTATGCTCAAAAGTTTACCACTCATAAATATTAACTCATAAGGCAATTATTCATAGGTAATAACTTAGAAGGGTAATTCATCATAGGTTTGATGTGTTACTCTCAAGGGTCTAAATTTTTTTAAAATGATGACGTGAGCAACTAAACACCTAATTTATATATCTTTGTGCACCCATATACAAATTTTTTAAATTTGATGTGATATCTTTGATTTAGTATTAATGTAGTTTAATTAACAAGATCTCCTTTTTTTAGGTTGGCATGCTTTCTATTGAGCTAACATCCATTGTATGACCTACTGATTGAGTAATGTGACTAGTTTATTGGCCATTCACTTAATGTACATGCTTATTATTTTATTTAATCCACCCAAAATAACTGTTAGTCATTATCCAATTAATATAACACCAATCGTGTCTTTCCTAGACTTAAATTCTAACATACTTGATCCCTTTAAACATGATTTCTCTTTCGTCAAAACCATTCATGTTTTAAATTAAGGTAAAAATAGGTTTTAAAGGGACCCCAAAACCCTGATACAAAGAAAGAAAGATGAAGCATTTACGACCATAGGCAAAACCTAAAACCTACTACAAATAAGTAACATAAACAGGTTTTATATGGACCTGAAACCACCTAAAAGACCACAAGTCAAAACCCAGGTTTTACATAGACCTGACTACACCATAGTCAAAAGATTAAAAAAAACCAGGAAACATGACTAGAAAACACAACCAACTAGAAGAACCAGGCTATTCTTCCAGTTCCAAAATTATTTTCACTGCTTCCTTACCTTTCACAGCAGTATCTTGAATGGCAGTAGCCGCTGACATGGCTCCCTCTTGCATAACTTTCTTTCTTGAGCTCTGTCTCATCCTCTTGCTAGGCCCCTCCAAGGATTTGATCTCCTCATTAGCTCTTTTTCCAATATTAACAGCTGCAACACATACGTTAGATGTAACTTCCTCCATTTTCATTCTGCTTTCCTTGATGAGTTCTCTTAGGTTGTTCTCATAGTCTTTGAGCTTGATGGGGATGTCTCTCATCTATTTTTCCATGTTATTGATTTTGTTCCAAACTGCCTTCTGGTTGTCTTCCATTATTTCCATTTTCCTTTTGAGATCCATTATCTCCTTAAACATCCATGAATCAAGATGGAGGATAGCCTCTGCTTTGCAATTAACCCATCTCGTAGATGTGTGCCTTCCATCATTCTGCCTTTTATCACTCTACTCTTTTGTGTTCTTATTAGGACTATTCCCACCTTCTTCAATATGATCCTCTCTTCCCCTTTGATTCTATTCCTTAGTTTCAGCTTGAACTCCTAGGTCCATTTCTTGGTTTTCGGCCTGAACTATGTTTTCCCTCTCATTTATCAAAATAGGGTCCTCAACAGGGTAATCTAGGACTTTATCATCCTCAAACACTTGCTGGTTTTCCTCAGAGTCATCTTCACTATTTTTAGACTCCTCCTCTATGTTGGCTCCTTCTTTCTCATTCTTCTCTTAAACTTCTTCTTCCTCATTGGAACTTGTATTCTTGCTTTTTGTTCCACCCTCTTCCTCCAAGCTTTCCTCCCCAGACTTATTAGTTCTCTCCCACTCTGTGTCCTCGTCAACATTCTGATTCTTGACACTAGGAGGCTTGATTTTGATTTTATCTTTCCCTTTAACAATTTTACTCTTGTTACTCCATGAATCCTTGTTTTTCCCCAGATAAGGGTTCATAACCATGGCCTTGTTCTTACAATAGCCTTCAATTATTAGAATTAATCCTTCATGCAGAATAGGATGCATTTCCTTCTTCCTGTGAGCGAATAAACTTTGGACCAAAGAGAAATGTAGATAAAAGGGAAAGGAAATTCTTACTTTGTGTCTGAAATGATTTAGGAATACAAAGTGGAATTTGTGGACTCTCTTGCTTCTTCCATTGAGTATTAAGTACTCCTGAATACATCATAAGACATCCCTCCAAATGCCCTTAATCTATTCCAATTCAAAGAAATCCCCATTCTTTTCTAGCTTCTACTCTTCAACATCCATCTTAGGGAATTTGCAAAAGGCCTCATTTGAAATGCTAATCTACTTGGAGAATTTTATTCCTTCCATAGGCAGCCCCGTAACCTCTGCTATAAATTCCTTTGTTAGATTCACTGTGATGCCATGCAAAGTGACCCTATCATCAATCCAATTTTTGAAAAAAGTCATTGTAATATGAGGTTTTAAACTATGGAGCCTTTCCATGTAGTTCACAACCTTCCTCTCTGCAAGATTTTCTAGACATCTTGTTTTGCTCTCCACTCTTCACAATTTTTGGGTTCTTGCTTCCTTGGTTCTCCTTTCCTTATGCGAGCCATGCAGATTTCCTTTGATACCCAATCACTGTAAACTATACAATGATCCCACCTGCTACCAATTTGGTTCAAAGGTCACCTTTTTTTAGGCATGTTCAGGATCCACTTCTCATTCTCGAGGGCCTTCCTTTTTAATGATTGTAAACCTTTCTCCGCAAAGCCACTCCTCTAACTCATTAGTTTTCTATTACAAGCTAATCTTTCCCTCCTTTGCATGAGTTGCATCATGATGAATGAGTGCTCTAAGATCCACATTCTTTTTTAATGTTTCCTGCCACCTCACTTTGTGTCCTATTCAGACTGCATAATTTGCTAACCAATCTGCAACTCCGTTGGCTTCACAGTAGGTGTGGGTAATTGTTACTTTTTTAATTTTTTTGATTAAAGTTTTCATCTCCATCACCATAGCCTCTATAGTCCATGACACAAAATTTTTATTATTTAGAATATTTATGATATTCAAGGAGTCCCCTTCCAGCCATAATTTAGAATATCTTGAATCCATAGCTAGTTTAATGGTTTGAAGGGCAGCAAAAGCTTCAGCAATATGACAATTCGACTTTCTAATGGGGATAGCAACAGCATCGATTACATTTACCATATGGTTTCTCAAGACTCCTCCGCATCCTGAATTCCCCAGATTCCCTTTAACATCTCCGTCAAAGTTTCCTTTAATCCACCCTTGAGGGGGGACATTCCAAATAACACCTAGTCTAGGATTTTCAGGTTTACCATTATAATTTTCTATTCTTAAGGGATTATCCACTTGAAAGGTTGGGTTTGGATTCCTTTGCAATGAAAAATTCTCCTTAATAGCTCTAATGATGTTCTGCCCCACCACCCATCCGGGAAGTTCTTTAATTCTAAAAATTTGGTTATTTCTTTCCTTCCATATTCCCCACCAAATATGGGGAAGAGTTAGTTTCCATAAAAATATAACTTCAGGATTCTTGGAAGGACAATACCAACTTTTAAGAGATAATTCCACATTTTTGTGGTGAATCCAAGCAATACCCCATAGATTGAGGATTTCTTCCAAACTTGTTACGTAAAAGAACAGTTCACAAACAAGTGATATCTATCTTCTAAGCCCTTCTTACAAAGAATACACCTGTTCACAATATATATTCCTCTTTTCTGTAAATTGTCTAGAGTCAAGATTTTATTTTGGAGGAGGGTCTAGAAGAAGATTTTGATTTTAGGGATGAGCCCCTTTATCCAGGCCTTTGTTCACAAAGGTTTGTTGCCATTTCCCTTTAAAGTGAAAATGGATGAAACTTTAAACTGTCCACTGGGCTCATTATGCTAAACAATCTTATCTTCAAGATTAGGGTAGAGAGATATAGCATTTAGGGATAGTTGTATATTCTTGAAATCTTGATCAAGATCAATAAGGTTCACCCAAGAGTTGTTCTGCCAGTATTGATTAACCATTATTCCAAATATTTGCTTACATCGGTCTATTGTTTCTTTATCTTGGATTTCATCTATCAAAGGTTTTCCTTTTAACCAAACATCCTCCCAAAATTTCACCTTTTTTCCATTGCCAACTTTCCAAGAGCTTCCTTCTTCTAAAACTTGTTTAGTACCCTAAACTGCCCCCCATATGGCAGATGGATGGGAGACGTCAGGGTAAGAAAAGAAATTATAGAGGGACTTTGCCTTGAATAAATACTTATGCTTCCATATATTGCTCCATTCTTTGTTTTCCTGATAAACCCTCCATCCTTACTTGGCTAAGAGAGCTGTGTTCATACTTCTAATTTTCCTTATTCTTAGTCCTCCTTCCCTGACAGGTTTACAAATGTTATCCCATGCAATTAAAGGAATTCTCCTTTTCTCTTCAGTACCTGTCCAAAGAAAGTTTCTCTAAATTTTTTCAATAGCTTCTGCGAATTTGGTGGGAATTTTGAAAAGACTCAAAGCATAAGTGGGTATGCTTTGAAGACTTGCTTTGAGGAGGGTAAGCTTTCTTGCCTGACTTAGAAAATTACCTTTCCATCCCACAAGTTTCTTTCTAAATTTTTTAATAAGTCCTTCCCAAAAAGCTTTAGGAACTTTCATCCCAAGAGGGAGACCCAGGTAAGAGGAGGGGAAAGATCCTATGGAGCATTCAAGGATTTTAGCTATTTTGTTTTGTCTATGTTATTAATGGTGATCTTCTATTATGGTATTAGATTATAATTTATAAAACTACCATAAAAATTATGATATATCCACATAAACTCAAATAAACAATCCAAATCCACACAACATAATTGAAACTAATCTTAATCTAGGATGGTACCATTTAGCACCTGATTATGCTTGGATACACAACTTATTAGAAGTAGGGTTTGAGCTTAATTCCATTCAATATTCAAGGTATAATGGTGCCTTGTAAATCACTTAATGCCATGATCCTGTGCTATGTTAAATAAATACATGGACTTTTCCATTTGATATGGAGCTTACATAGGAAGGCTCTAAACTGATTGTCAAAAAGTAAAATTGGTTGATCCACATGAAAATCCTTCATGCATAAATTATTATCATGCCAAGATTTATGACTAAATTTATTCATCTCCTATGTCCAAGATGATCTAAATATAATATTATTCCATGTGATTTGGATCTAATATCAAACTTGTCAAAGATTATTGATCACCCATACACATAATGACTGTGAATCATAAAATAGGTATAACATATTATATGGTAATAATGGATTCTAAATCATATACTAACTAGAATGGGGTGAACCCTATCACACATTTACAGTGTGTGTGATACACCCATATCATAGTAGGATGTCAATACTCCCAATCATCTTGTTAAACATCACAAACTTTAGTGAACATATTACCAAAAATATTATATGTAACCTCAACTTGGCCATTTTCATGTGGATGATAAGCTATAATTTTGTGGTGAAATATTAGAATTAATCTATGAGATCCTTTATAATTTTTTTCAAAATTACATACCTATATCACTTACTAATATGGTTAGACAACCAAATTAGGTAGTGATGTTCTCATACAATAACTTAGTTGTATCTTTCACACTATAATTAGTCATCACAATAGCTTCTACCCATTTGGTAAATTACTCTATCATAGTAATTGTATACCTTACATGACTTAATTTATTGGGTGGATTAATAATCCCCACAAAATCAATTCCACATTATTTGAAAGGTTTTTGTGTGAGCATTGGTTGTAAAGTCATTTCATTTATCTTATTTGGTTTACTCATCCATTGGCACACATCTCACCATTGTGAAACTATGTGAGCATACTAAAACTAGTAGGGACAATATAAACCATTTTTTAATACATTTATCATAGTGGCATATCCTATGAAGTGACCTCTAGCTATCCCCTAATGTGCCTCTTGTAGTATTTGAGGTTGTTCATGTTCTAGTGCAACTTTATATAGCACTTTGTCCTTTCCTAAATGTTAAAAAAATACATAAATAATAATATATGGAAGTACCTTAGTAATTATCTATTTCTTATCATTTTCTTTATAGTGCTCAAGAAATGTCCCTGTTTTAGAAACTATGTGATTTACTCCAATTATTCTAAAATCATAGACACACAGAATAAGTGCATGTCAAGAGACTCATCATGAAATTATTCTAGTTATTCACCATTTAAGATTTATCTCAAATGGTCTTAATCCAAATTGTCTCATCCTAGTTTGACATTGATTCTAAACTCAAAGTCTTGGAAGAACATTAGCCATCGTGATATGTGTCCTCCCATTAAAGGTTTGTTGACTAAGTATTGTAATGCCTATGTTGAGAATGTATTCTTAGGTATGCATGGAATTTTAATTTATGTCATGAAAGTGATATTGATTTCATTTTTAGTTGAATTTTGTATTCTTTAGGCTAAGTTCATGAGTCATGTACTTGAGAGACCTAGTGAGAAGGCATATGCATGGTAGCATGTTGAGGTGAGTAGTATGAGACTTGTGAGTAAAATATTAGTACTTTGTGAGCATGGTGTGTGTTTTTATGACATAATTATGAGGTATTTATATTAGTGAAATAGGTTTTAAGGTGTGTTCAAAGTCTAAGTATGACTGACAGTTCAAGACCTAGTGTACAAAGAGACCTAGTGTGGCCTAATGAGGGGTCAAGTTCATTTCCCAATGTGCTAGAGATCTTAAGATCATTTTTAGAGGTGTTATAGGTTTTATAAATTTTTTTTACCAATTATAAGGTCAAATTATGAATGAGAAAGCACAAAAATTAGTGTTGAAGTTTTTTGTGTGCACATAATGAGGTATTGTAGACCCGAGAAGGATTTTCTTATACTCGTTGGCATGTACAACCTTTACATGAGGATATAAATATATAATTTTAGCTGGTTAAGGATCCTATATTAAATTTATTGGCATTGGTTTTAGATTTGAGGGGAAATTATTAATAAATGATTACAAAGAATGGAAGGCAATTTAAACCCTCTTGAAGCCCTCATAATGACCTGATATGAAATATCTTGTTGGAAATGGCTTAGAATAATTTGGTTGACCTATTTTAATTATTGGAACATGTAGAGGACTCTTCCATGTTTCTCCAAGTGGCATTGTTTTTGTAGAAGAGTGAGTGGAAGCTATAGGAAACCAGTTGTTTTTTGGATTTTTGATGTAGGAGGCAAGGTTGACCAGGTCAAAGCATGAAAATGATTAGAGGATGATGTGTGAGAATTTATTTCATGATCATGTAATTTTTTTATTATGTTTTAGACCTTAATTATTCTAAACTAGTAATGGAATTTGACCTATCAGTAAATAGGCCTATTGGGGAAGATAGTGTGAAAACCAGGCGAAAGTGAGAATGAGATTAAGGATGGGTTATAGTGGATTAGGGATGGATAAAAATGCTTGGGGTTAATTTTAAAGACCTGTTTCACATATACCATTTAAATATAAGTTTTTAATATTCCCATAAACAAGCAAAAAGTTGTTCTCAAAGTGACTTTTCTAACATAGTGAAGTCTATGTAAGGTGAAGGCATGAGATTGGTCTGTAAGACCAATATTGATATTGAAACTTGTAATATATATATATATATATATATATATATATATATATATATATATATATATATATATATATATATTAAGGATACTTAAGGATAATATAAACCCATTTAAATTTCATAAAAATTTTCACATAGGTGTTATAAGTTTTGGTTTCTATGACTATGTTTTTGTAGTTACAAGCAGTTTTCTGTGTATGAGTGAGATTGATGTTCCTGAGTCAGTATGCCCAATATTGAAGAATAAAATACACATTAATTTGTGATATATGTCTCATATATTAATTTTAATACATTTTTATTCATGATAAATGCCTATGAAGGTGTGAAAATTCAAATGTTCTTAATTGGGTTCTTAAGGCCTATTTCAAATTCTAAGTAAGCATATGAAAATGGTTTGTTGAGGTTCTTTGCACTATTTGGTAAAAATTAATGAACATGATTATGACCCTAAGGTATTTGAGGTTATATCAATTTTATTTTTTATATTTTTATATGAAAAACTTGAGTGTATGCTTGATATATTCAAGATAGACTTTCTAGCAGGGAGAAGGGCTTATTATGAGTAAACGTAATGGTGTGGTTCAAGGAGTGAAATGAGATAAATGGAGTTGGGAACATAGGGTGAGATTATATAGGGTATAATTTAATTTTTTTTTAATTTATTCATCCATTTTTTTAGGCTCATGATGTTCCAATGTGGTCAAGGTGAAATGTGTGCTTTAAGAAGGCCTAATTACATTAGGTCTCTATTAGGCTTAATGATGGTTTTGGTTCTTATGGGTGGTTACCAACCTATGTAATGGGTGTTTCACTTATGAAATGTGTTTTTTGATATATTATAATGTTTATTAAAGTATGGAGAGGGTTTTTTTTTTAACCAATATGGGTGAGATCAAGAGTCAAGTATAAAGAGAAGGTCTAATAGGCCTAATTTGACAAGTTACAACATTGAGGACATGAGAAAAAGACAAAGTTTTAGAAATTAGGTAGAGGGATTTAATAATATAAAAGATAATTATTTATAATGTCATGAAGCTATAATTATGTTTTTATAGGTGATGATCAAGGTCATATGACCTAATTCTGCTAAGGAAAGGGCTAGTTGAGCAAGAAGGCCTAATAAGATGTTTGAGAGAGATATAAGAGTGAGAAGAGAAAAAGAAGGTGGTAATATTTATTTGAGTGAGAAATAGGTATCCAAAAGTTATCATAGGTTATAAGTGATTCAGTTGGAGATAATTTACCTAGGGGTTTGGTGCCTCCTTGCAAGTTGTTACTTGCTAAAAGACTAGTTGAGTTAGTGCTTGACTAGTAAGGGGTTGGTTCTCATTGTGGGGTTGGTGCCTCACTAAAATTTGATTCATTACTTATAGGATTGTATTCCAAGATATGAATCATTGGGTTTTATCCCCAATGAGGGTTTCCCATATAGATCTTATGTTCATGTGTTATGTTTCTACTTCATGCTCATATGAATGGTTAATTGTGTATTTCTATAACTTTAGATTTTTTTGAATGATTAATGAATGATATATGAAATTGAAAGAGAATTTTGTACACTAATTCACCCCCCATCTCAATGGATGTTATTCTAATATTTGGTATTAGATCAAGGTCCCTTGTGTATTCCTAACAATCTAAGGGAGATATTTGGAGTAAAGGTATGGTTGTTTATAAGGAAAGTGTTTATTATGATTATAATGAGGATCTATCCACAGTCATTAAAATAGCTTGTGAATATTTTTCAAAATAAAATAATCATATGGAATAATACACCTAGCTTAGAATGAAAGTTAAGAATTTATAGGCACAAGTTAAGCAAGATGTAATCATGATAAAGACATAATAAATTTGAGGAAAGTAATAAAAATATTAACAATATTTTGGATCTTAAAAGGTCCTTTCATGATATGATAGGTCTTGGTTTCAAGGAAGAACAAAAAGAGTTCAAGGAAAGTCAGTTTATAAAAGTTAATGGTCTATCAATAAGTGATAAAGCTAGTAGAATAAATACCTATGCAGAAGTGGTCAAGTTTGAATTCAATCATCAACAAGCCAAGAAGGGTTTTGTTCTATCAAAGTATATAAAAGGTAGTGGCGTATCATCAAATGATCATAAAAATATAAATAAGGTTAAATATTCAAAGTATGTGGATTATTTCATTGGTTATTGTTTCTCTTTTGGTCAATTTAGATGTAGAGTTGTTGACTGTAGATGGAGAAGTAGAATCCTATGTTATAATTGAAACCAAAGAAAATATATTGTAAGCGAATGTAAGACAAGATCTATAAGGAAAAATAGTCATGTTAAGAAGACATGTAGTCATTATACTAAATAATGGATCAAGAAAGCAGACCCTATGGATAAGATGAAAGAGAAGAAAGAATCTAGATGAGAAGAATTATGATAGCCCAAACTACCTCTCATACTCAAAATGAAGATTTGAAGTGGTACATAGACACTAGATGTTCAAGTCACATGATAGGAGATAATATCAAATTCATCACTTTGAATAAGAATGCCATAGGTTTAGTGAGGTTTGAAGATAACACATCCGATAATATATTTAGTGAAGGTGTTTTGAGCTTAGATAATGGGAAGACCAAGATATAAAATGTATTGTATGTAAATGGATTGAAACACAACTTGTTGAGTGTAATTCAAATGTGAACCCAATGACATACCTTAACTTTTCATGACAAAAGATGTAAGATAAGGAGAGAAAAATAGGGAGGTTGATTACCAAAGCCAAGAGAAATGAGAACAATCTATATGTATTGAATGAAATCACAAAAGAGAACTATTTTATGAGCAAGATATATGAAATTTGTCTATGGCATAGGAGGTTAGGTCATATTAAATTTGATAATCTAGTTAATATCAGCTCCAAGGTATCCATGAAGAACGTGCTCAAAATTTCCAAACTTGTAAGTAGACTAAGAGGATATTCAAATTTAAAAAATAATCTACTACTAGACCTTTATAACTGATTCATACTAATCTATGTGGTCCTACTAGGATTCAAAGCATTCAAGGTGACAACTACTTCATGTTGCTTATAGATAACTTCACAAGAATGACTTGGGTTGCATTCTTGAAAGATAAGTCAAAAGTTTGAGGTAATTTCAAAAATTTAAAGGCTTTGGTTGAAAATGAGATGAAAGTGAAGATCAAGTGTTTTAATTCTGATAAAGGAGGAGAATTTTAGTCAAATGAGTTTGATGAGTTTTGTGAGGTTAATGGAATAAGAAGATAGTTCTCGACTGCTAGAACACCTCAACAGAATGGGGTGGTTAAAAAAAACAAAAAAAAATTAAATAAATGGAAAGGACCATGTTGAATGAGTTAAAATAATTTTATTTATACTAGAGGGAAGTGGTGGGTACTTTAGTTTACAATTTGAATAGAGGACAAATTAGAATCAATGGTGATAAGACTCCATATGAATTATGGAATGGCAGACCTACAATTTTTGAACATTTTAAGGTATTTGGGAGTAAATGTTATATCAAGAGAGATGAAGTGGACTTGGGTAAGTTTTACTCAAGGTCTTATGAAGGTATTTTCTTGGGATATTCATTAGTTAGTGTTTCCTACATATGTTACAACAAGATGTTGTAAAAGATAGTGGAGAGCATAAATGTGAAGGTTAATAAGACAAAGAAATCATATTCTCAATCAAAAAATGATGGAGAAATAGAGATATATGAGTATGAATAATAAATTAAGGAGACAAGGGAATAAAAATTTCCTTCTAGGTAGATTCAAAAGGATCATCTTGAATCTCAGATCATTGGCAATAAAAATGTAGGTATACAAACAAGAAGAAGAATGGTGAGTGATGTTAATCAAGAAGATATTACTTTATTGTCCAAATTTGAACCTAAAATATATGCAAGTGAAGATACATTTTAGATAGATTCCATGAATGAGGAGTTAAATTAAACTAAGAATAATGAGACTTGGGAGTTAGTACCTAGGCCTAGAGATAAAAATATCATTGGTACAAAATGGGTGTTTAGAAATAAGTTGAATGAGAATGGATAAGTTACCAAAAATAAGGATAGACTAGTATAAAATGGATATTCTTAAGTAAAAGGAGTGGAATTTGAGGAAACATTTGATCCTATATCAAGGTTAGAGGCTATTAGGATGTTTATTGCCTATGCATGTTTCACAAGCTTCAAGATATACCAGTTGGATGTCAAGTTAGCTTTCCTAAATAGAAACTTGGAGGAAGAAGTGTACAATGTTAAACTTGAGGGTTTTATATTAAATGATAACAAGAAATATTTATATAGGTTGAAGAAGGCCCTCTATGGTCTAAAACAAGTCCATAGAGCTTGGTATGCTAGACTAGACAAGTATATTTTGGAGCAAGGTTTAAAGAGAGGAGTTGCAAATAGTAACCTATTTATCAAATCTAAAAATGACCATTGGTTGATAGTGGTGGTCTATGTATATGATATCATATTTGGTGTAACTAATGAGAACATGACCAAGGCCTTTACAGAGGTGATGAAGTCATAATTTGAAATGTCTATGCTTGCATAACTATCCTTCTTTTTTGTACTTGAAATCAGTTAATCTAAAAAGGTATGTTTATTTCATAGGTCAAGTATATAAAAGAGATGTTAAAAAAGTTTGAAATGGAATATTTCAAGGCTGTAAGTACACCTATGATTACAAGATGTAAGCTAAGAAAGAAGGATGAATATTCAAGATTCAATTAGATAAAATGTAGATCCATGATTGGGAGTTTGTTGTATACTATTGCCTCTAGACTTGACATCATCCAAGTAGTAGGAACTATGGGAATATTTCAAGTATATCCTAAGGAAATTCATCTATAAATATTCAAGAGGATACTTAGGTATTTCAAGGGAACCATGGAATATGGATTATGGTACCCAAGGAGCAAGAATTTTGATCTAGTTACCTATAAAGATGTAGATTGGGCTAGGAGTCTAGATGATAGCAAGAACACTAGTAGAGGATTCTTATTTTTAGGTACATGCATTGTCTCATGTATAAGTGAAAATCAACCATTGGTGGATTTATATACTTGTGAGTCTAATTACATTGCAATAGCTTCATGTTGTACTTAGGTGTTATGGATGAGACAAACCTTAGGAGACTACAAGGTGGAGTTTGATAGTCCTAGTTCTATTTTTTATGACAATACTAGTGTCATAAGTGTTTAAAAGAATCCTATCATGCACTCAAGGACCGAACACATTACTATAAAGTATCATTTATTAAGATAACATGTAAGTGAACAAAGTATTAAGCTTAAATTTGTGTCCATCAAGGATTAGATTGAAGATATTTTGGGTAAGCCTCTTCTAAAGGGTACTTTTAAACATTTGAGACAAGAATTGGGTGCGATTCATATTCCTAGTAGTCACTAATCAAGTCAAAGTGATTTGGGGGAGATAATAAAGAGGTGTTTGTGCTCCAAGAGTAGGAAATGAGTGCATAATTTATGAGGTCAAAGGGGGAGTCATACCAGTTTATCAAGAAGAAGATGTCTGAGGTATGCAATGAGATAGAGGTAACTTCTTATTATGATCTTTCAGTCATATTTTTTGATTTTTTTTGTAGATAGTAATTTTTCATTAATGTCAAAGGGGTAGATTGATCCATATAGTGGAGATGTATCCTAGTAAGAGAAGATTATTTTAATGATTACCATCAATGAGTGGTTGCCATCAATGATAAAGGGGGAAATTATTGATAATGTGTTCTAAGGTATGCATGGAGTTTTCATTGATGTCATGAAAGTGTCATTTATGTCATTTTGAGTTATATTCATTATTCTTGAGGCTATGTTCATGAGTCATGTACATGAGAGACCTAGTGAGAAGGCATAATCCTGGTAGCATGTTGAGGTGACCAATATGAGACTTATGAGAATAATATTGGTTGTGTGTGAGCATTGTATGAGGTTTTATGACATAATTATTAGGTATTTAGAGTAGTAAAAAAGGTTTCAAGGTGTGTTCAAGATCTAAATATGATTGTTAGTTCAAGACCTAATGTGCAAAGAGACCTAGTGTGTCCTAATGAGGAGTCAAATTAATTCACCAAGGTGCCAGAGATATTAAGAACATTTTCAAAGGTGTGAGAGGTTTTATCAAGTTTTTAAACTAATTTTGAGGTCAAATTATGAAGAAGAAATCACGAAAAATTAGTGTTGAATTTTTCTATGTGTACAGAATGAGGTATTGCAGACCTGATAAAGATTTTCTTATGCTCATTGGCATGTGAAACCATTGCATGAGAATACAATAAAATCATTTTATTTGGGGAAGGGTCCTATCTTAAATTTCCTAGCATTAGTTTTGGAGTTTAGGGTTAATCCTTTATGAATGATTGATAAGAATGGAAGGAAGTCTAAACCCTCATAATGATCTAATATGAAATATATTATTGGAAATAGATTAGAATGTTTTGTTTGAACTATTTGATTATTGGAACATGTAGAGGAATCTCCCAAGTTTCTCCAAGTGGAATTGGTCTAGCAGAAGAGTGAGTGGACGCTACAGGAAACCCATTATTTCTTAGATTTTTGAATGAAATGTGAAACATTTTAGTGTATCAGCCCATTAGAATAGGTTTAATTCATGAAAATTTTAACTCTTTTCCCCGTAATCAAGTATTAGCATGGGCAAAGGCACTTCAAGATACATTCAAGTAGCTAGCCCTTAAATCTAAAAGCTCACATTCACTATAGGTGTGACACCCATATACCTAGAAGTGTTCCCATTTTACCCAAATATGGAAAAGGCTTGAACACCATATTTTAGGGTGAAATATTTAGTGACAATAGTTTTGGAATGCTTGATGGGACCATTGTCTTTAAGACAACTTATCAAGGTGAATGTTGGTCTTGACAACATCAGTTGCAAATTGGTGTGTTACTTAGCATTTGGTGACTCCATCAAGGTAATATCTAGTTCAAGACCATTATCCTATTATAAAAATTCTCTCATAATTCATGGTTCTCACTAGTTCATCCTTTAGTAGACTGTTCAACCCCATTAATCCACCTATTCAGCCTAAACTTCCCTTTAAAGTTCAGTATCCTTAGCCTAATATGCCCTTTGGAAAACTAGTAGATTTTTCTAGAGAGGAAGAGGTTGTAAAAATTGAATACTTCAAGGAGTTTGAAGAATATATGGCTAGACCTCATGCTTTCCCTACCTTCAATACTAAAAATCTAATTCACCTTTAAACATATGATGTTATTCCTTCTAATTCCACAAAAGGTGTGCCCATATTCAATGGTGAGAGTCATGTTACACCTAGTGAGAACATTAGGGATGTCTCAAATTTTTGTATCTTCCATAATATCACTTAAAAGAATATTGGTATTAGACTCCTTGCCATGTCCCTTAAGGGGAAAGCTCTTGATTGGTATAGGACTCTAGAAGGTGGATGTATTACATCATGGGATGATTTTGGAGTATTACTGACCTCAAGATTTGCAAGTGAAAGTGACCATGCCTCTCTCATACATCAAATAAATGTGATCAAAATAGGATCCAAAGAAATGATGTTTTATACCCAACTTCCCCTCTTACTTTATGTAAATGGGGACCCACCCTTTTTTTAGACTATGGTCTTGATCTAGAGCCCTTCCTTTTATATGTTAATGTAGAATCTAGGAGAGGATTTGATTGTGGGCATTTTCATACTTTAGAAAAATGGCATTGGTATTTTTTTAATAAACTAATTCTTTCTATTGGGATTATTCTAGTGGGCTTATGTTTTCAGGCTTATCTTTATCAAACTTATGTAATTTGTTTTTGTTATGCATTTTGTCCATTATTTGAATTCCTTTAGACTTTATGTTTTGGACTCATTATTGTGGGATTTTTTACCATGGACTTGCCTTTGTCGAAGACATTATTATGAACATTTTTTTTTGAAGCAATTCCTTTGATGAAATTGGGTATATAGGACTTTTTGTCATGGCCATTGTGCCAAAGATATCATGCTTTTTACCTTTTGGGTCTTTTTCCCTTCAACTAATTCCTTAAGCCTTTGTGTTTTAGAATTATTCCATTGGGGAAATTATTACAAACATTTTATCCAAAATAATTATCCCAAATGAATTATGGCCCAAACATTTTATCCAAAAAAAATCCTTTGACAGATTTCCTTTAGCCCTCTAGACTTACCCTTCAGCCTTTATGCAGTAGATCCTTTGGGAATTTTGTGATGGACAAAATTCCCTATGAAGTAGACCCTTAAAATTTATGCCCTTTAAAAATGACCCTTCGAACTTTTTGTCAAGGGACATTTTTTTTGATAAAAAATCCCAAAATAAATACCTAAAGCAATCTTGTTGATACAATTTTGTCAAAATAATGACCCCAAAGGCACATACACTTTGGGCTTTATGCCACCTACCCTTCAGGACTTTATCCTAGCCCTTTTTTCATACTACACTTACCCTTAGATACTTTTGTTCTAGGCCTTTTTCCTCTTAAACCTACCCTTCGGTAATTTTATCTTAGGCCTTTGCCCTCTAAAACCTACATACATCAGACAGTGTGAATATGTTCATAGTCTTCTAAAGACAATTTGATCTAGTAGATCTAGGAAGTCATTCTTAGTAGATATTCAGTGAATTTTGTAAGGGATGGATCTTCCTATTCCAAACTGTCAATCACTATTTTGAAGAACCATTAAAATTAGGAGATTTGTCTTGATAATAAAAGATTGACTATTAAGATATAAGGATCTTCTGTTACAATATTATATAAGTAAATCTTCATCCCTTAATACAGAGAGAAAAAAAGATAATATATTATCATTTAGTTAATATTCTAGCATAGTTACAGTTACATTTATGTAATATGTTTTGACTAATGAAGAAATCTCCAATTTCCAAGTATTGAGTCTTATTTCACTCTTGTTCCCAAGGTGAGAAAGGACCCACTCTCCTTAGGAAATAAGACATATTTCTATATGGTATTTTATGTATTTATAATTTTTAGTAATTATAAATATATTTCATTTTCACAATAGTTATTACAAGTAGACTTCAAAACTTATAAGAAATTATCTTTCAGTTCTAAGAGTTAACTCAAGATTGTAAATCAGTGTGTTTACTTTTTTTATATTGTTTACTTCTATCAAGTGTGTTTACTTTCAACAGATTGTTTATTTTTATCAAGTGTGTTTATTTTCCTCAAGTGTGTTTATTTTAGTAGATTAGATTACATGGTGTTCCAATTCTGTAAGTGTGTTTCTTTATTGCATAATCAAATCCTTTCTAGGATAGATTAGATTAGACATTTAGAAAGATAAAAACCTGATAATAATATCTGTAAGACCTAAAAACATAAGCCTTGGTATAGATATCTTTGGATACTGCCCATGGTTTAAATGGAATTAACAGATAGAGTTGATTAAATGAAGGGATTAGTGATACCCATCACCAACATGTTAGGAATTTTAGTGAAGAATAGACATTGATTCCTCTTGGATGGGTCTTTATAGCATTTAAAGGAGTGAGACATGATGTGAAATCTTCCTCCATATTCCTTGACTATTGAAGAACATGAAAGAATCAATAACAATGACAACCACCTTACAAACTTTGCAAAAGAAGAGATTTATTTTCAAACTAAGCCCAAACATGTTAGGTAAGGCTTGGAAAATCATGGAATATGTTTTAACATGTCCCCTTTATCCTTTTAAATTTATCTCATGTATTCAACCATATTTAAACTACCATTTTGAGGAGAAACAGTGAGCCTGTGGGGTTGACTAGTAGTTTTAGACCACCTTGAAGTCTTTATGATTGTTCATAAAGGGGAGGGAATTAATCTAAAAACCAATGACACAATTTTTAATCTTTAAAGTACCCCATATTTTTAAAAAAAAAATTAGGACTTGACTCTTTCTCTCCTAGCTGTATCATCCACATGAAATCTGCTTTTGTAAGCTTTTAAATAGAAATGGAAGTTCTGAAGCAAATTTTTCATTTTTAGGACCTATACCTATAATATAAGCATGTATTTGACTTTTAAAATCCCAAGAGACACTTATGAACTATTTTCACTTGGAAGTAGATATGCCAAGTCCATACAAGTGACTTAAAACTACCTCTTAATCATTGAAATATAAGAATCTGACCAATGTCTAACTTGATGAAATATATGTAAGCTATGTAACTCATACAAGAACCTTGGAAATTATGATTGTATAGATTTTTGGCATTTGTGAGATTTAACACATGTGAAATTTAGTCAAAAAACCTCTTTTTCTTTCATAAAACTTACTTTAAAGTTCACAAAAGAACCTTAAACTCTTTAAATACATGTCAAGTATTTATGAAATGTGATGAAGGCATGAAATGAATTTTAGACACACATAAAAAATTATGACACTTATTTTAATCACCTCTTTCTCACCATGACATGACTAGGATAGTTCAAGACAAGAATAACCATTACCTTAATTTCTCTAAATGTACCTTAAATAATGTTAATAAGACCTTATATAGACCAATTAGAGACTATTAAGCCATAGAAAGGACTAGAAAAAAGCTCTTAAGACATGATAACTCAATTTTAGGCATATAAGGGTTGACCTTTTGACCTTGGGGGTCAAAATTGGTCAACCCCTCCTACACCTCATCATTTCCTTGCATAGTGGGCCCAAAATGCTAGGATGACTAGTGGATATGTTAGGTGTGTTGAGCTAAAATGAATAAGTACATTATCACATGAATGAGGATCTACCTAAAAAATGTAATTACATATGATCATCCTCTATGCTTAAACCTCTACCATTGTTGGCCATGATTTCCATGCATCCAAAGTAACCTCTTATGGTATCTAGATGATCTGATTGTGATGTAATGTCTATAATGTAGGAGTATACATAATATTCCTAACCATATGATCTTTTACCCACCTCCATACCTATGAGAGGTAATCATCCATGACATGGAATTTTTTTTCTAGCCTATATAATAGGAAACACTCATAAATCTAACTCTAAAAGAGAATAATAGGCCTCACTATCTATTTTCCTCTAGTTAAAAGCCCATAAATATTATACATTAAATAAACCCAAATAATAGATCCTAAATTGTATAATATTCCCTATTACAAAGTAGAGTGACACAAGTATTTAATGTAGAAGGGCACTACCCCATCCAAATTATGATAGATCACTAGAGTTATCACAAGTCTAATAAAGGAATTATAGATATCTATAAAATTCAATATATATACATTACATAATTGTATAAATAATGTTATTGGATCATATCTCTTTGAACCTATTTCCCACACTATTAAATATCTCCTCTCATTAATTAAATTATGGGTATTGCACACCATTAGGGTCCCCATGATTAATAGCTAAAAATGGCATGGACATCCTCCAAGGTGATGGACACCTATATCATGTCCCCATCCACCACCTACGAAAAGGTATGATTCATAATCTCCCATGCTCCTAATAACATGGTTACTAACTCCACACTCATTAGAATCTGATGCATCTCCATGACCCTACTAAACTTGAGTACAATTAGTTTTGCATGATCCACTATCGATAGCTTATACAATAGATCAGGTAATCATATTGTGTCTAAAAACATCCATAGTATTAGTTGTCTTTACAAAATGTATAAAAACAAATCACAAATCATGTCTCTATCCAAAATCTATAATACCTACTTAAAATTAAACATAATAGATAAAAATTAGCATTTTCATAAAAAAATACTATTTTATCAGCCATGCATATTACTACATCAATTATCCATGATTTATTTACTATATCATCCATGATTTATGGCATCAATCTTCCTTAAACTTTAATACATAGGCTAGGATATAAGCCATTGGCAATCCTTAACATGTTTTATACACCATCGATTACTTGTTGAATTATATCAACTAATCTATCTCTTTAGTGCCATTGGCCATGTCATATGACATATGCCACCTTAACAATTTTCCTATTGTATTGACCATGCTAGATGACATCAACTAGAAAGTTACTTAATGACATTGACCAATTTGTATAATATCGACAAAGATTATTTCCAACTATTTTTCAACTACATTGACATGCCTAATACCATTCAAATAGCATGCCAATTTTTACCTTGGTGCTAATAAATGACCTTAGTCTAAGTTTTGAATTTTCATCATTTATGTGATTTTTTTCCTAGTTTTAATTCTCATCCTATGCTTGTTGGGGAAATTCTATTACATAGATTCTCCCCATCACTTACCTTTCCTACTCTAGTTTATTTTATCCCAAACACTAAAAATCAATAATTAATTCACCCCATGCCTATATAATAATAGTCATAGATGTGATAATTTCACCAACATGTATTCATCCTCATCCATATAACATTGTATCTCAAATTCCTAAATGTTGATACATAGATATTTAGTTTCTAAAATATCAAATTTGTAAATGAAAAACTTTTCACCCTTTTATAAAAAATTTAGCATTCAATTATTGATAGGGAGATTCCATATGTTGCCCACATATTTATTTCTATAGGTCATTTTCATGAACCTAAATAATCCTTAGAATCTAGTGAGATAAAGATTTTTTTGGTGCCAACAAGACATTTTTAAAAAAAATGAATTTTATCTTATATTTCAAGTCTACCTCTTATTCTACACATTGGGTACCTCTCATCATCCACTACACACCAAGTTATTCCTTTAAAAAATTAATTTAAGGTACATATTTACAATTTATTTACTTTAATTTATTTTCAACTTTTTATTATATTTGGTTGCTTAGTTATTTTTTTTTTATGTTCTTTCCTGAAGAACCATCCCACATTACTCTATTGTGATATGTGATGAGATTTGGGTGGGGCATATGTATACACTTAATAAATTTCATTTTATCATTTAATGGTTTTTTACCTCTCATAAAAATATCAAGATTCAATATCCCTCAGTGCATGCCTTAAAGGGTGCACTAGAAAATGGGTGGGTAGGCCTTTGGTGTTTTACGAGAGATATTAGTAGCTATCATCCATATATCTATTATAGTTGCTTTAAAATTTATCATCTAATTATATCCTTCTATATTACATCATATAGCCATATCAATTCCCATATTTCTTACTACATTGGTCCAATTTGATGTAATATTATTTGATACTTATCCTTTCCTTACCACATCAACTTGATCAATGTCATTACAAAGATGTTAGCTTGATATTCACAATTATATATGCCACATAAACATAGTTTGAGGTTGTTAAACCTATTTTAAACTACATCATGGTGGGTTGATGGAATCAACTTTACTTTTGGGATGGGTTAAGGTTACTACTTAGGATCTTGTCTTAAAGGAAAGGATGTCTTATAGAGTCTTAGATATTCATTTAGAGAGTTTCTTTTATACTAGATCTTGATTCAACCTTTGAAATATTCACAACCATAAAATTATCTTGTAAAACACCATTGGCCAAGGGGGATATTGGGGCTTGATGAGTCCTCTCAAGATAAGTTTATTTTAATACTAGATATTTCATTGATTAGATATAAGTCACATAATTTATTTTTGAATTAATGTGTACCCATGTTTAATATTTCTTTACACTTGCATGTAGTGTGGCTATAGGATAACTCAAACTTGACATATATCAATTTTAGGTATCCTAGACCCCCATTTTCTTACCATGGCTCCTTACCCATTTTAATGTTTTTATCCCATCCCCTTACATTATTTGTTTTCAATATTATACTACTTAAAAATAGAAATCTTGTTATATTTATTTCATTATGTTATTAGTCTAAAGGATTTGGAACCATTTCCTTTGACATTGTGTTTTAGGTGCTCCTTTTTCTAGGTTTATGGATCCATTAGGTCATATATTGAATCAATAAGTATCATTGGGATATATTTGATTAACTTTATTTGAGTTATCTTTAGAGATAAGATAGATTTAGGCTAATCCTATCCCATTACATACATGAAACATTTAATCATCAAGGGGTGATTTGGGCTATATCATCCCAATCACACTTCCTCACTTTTTTTTATGTCTTTATCCTTCATAAGTGGGCCTAGGGTTTCAAGGATAAATATGCTTATTTATAGATATGCATGAATATTCAAGGTTTAACGATCACATATATAGATACATATCAGCTAGGTACATCACATTGTATTATTATAGAGAAGGAAAACATTAAATGATAGTAGTGTCATGCCCATATCTCCTATGTCTAAAAAATACCCCATATGATTGAAATTATTAACCTTATATGTAAATAAATACAATTAAAAATATAAAAAAATCAATTCACTATTTAAATATATTCCAACTATCAAACCATAGTCAAAAAGTGAAGCTAAGTATCTTGATCTCCTTAGTACTTACCAAAAATAGTAAATTTCATTTTCATATCAATATCAATATTTTTACATTCAAATTTATGGATAAATTTCATATGTTAAAATCTAAATTGTTTATTCCATATTTTATTATTGTGATTCATATTAATCTAAAAACAAGGTAAACATATTGGTGAACCTGCATATTGTTTGAACATTACCAAACCCTAGGTTTCCATTACTATTTCATTATTCCTTATAGAGTTTCACATTTTATCCTTTGATTTTTTATTTCAAGTATGATTTGTGATTATTTAACACTAATCATATTTCATGTTTTGTCCCCAACCTTCTTCTACTTTCATATTTATATCTTATGTTATATAAGAAGACTAGTTCCCTTGTTCATCTAAGGAGAAGTTTTAGGCCAAGTGGTTTAAAAATTGAAAAAATAAATTTTTATCATAATTCATTTAAAATGGATAATTAAATTAAAATGAATATTCATTCTTTTCCTCTTATTTTTATGGTTCAATTATCAATGAATTTGTGCAAATGGATGATAATGTTCAAATTCCTAATCTATAAAATTATAATCAAGATAGATAAGATTACAAAGATAAAATTACTCTAATGACCTTAATGGGGTATATTATAATAAGTATAGATCCTTATATAAATTATTAAGCTACATTAGTTACAACCCTCATGATTTGGATAGAGTCTTAAAGTTAATCCTAGATTCCAAAGCTAATCACCAATCTAAATTTGACACATGTACATGACAATAGACATTTACTAGTAATATTATTCCTGCATCTACACTTCTAGATTTAAATGCGGTGTCCACCTAAGGTGTGGGGGAAAAATAATTCATCCCACATATTGCATAATTATTCTTATGCATGAGACCTATTTACATCCTTTGATGGCTACATAGATTACATCATTTACCTTTCCTAATGCATGTTCCCCTGAGTAGACTATCAAAACCGTAAAATATATGGTGTCACATTTAGATTAAGGTACATCAAAAGATATTCAATCATTATATTTTCATATTTTTCTTCATAATACATTAGATCCCAAGATAGTATCTATCACCTACCTTTAGGGTTTATAGCTCCCAATCTGTAATTATATGATAGATAAGGTGATCTTGAACAACATCTTCATTCCATCCCACGTATCATGCTTTAATTATATAACCATAAACCATTTATTTAGAAATTTATTTCAAAAGAGTATAAAAGACTATGCTTTTAAATAGTTATATGACCTTCTGCATTAGTCATTTAGTTCCTTCCTTCCTCTAGCCAATCTATTTGTAGCACAATTACCTATCAATAGTGATGAGAATATCTTTTAAAAACTTAATAAACTCAATCATGGGTATAATGAGCCAATTAATGGATATGTAGTTTGATAAAAAAAAATGCTAGCTAAGGTAAACAATCCTATGGTAAATAATGAATTATAAGATATCTTTAAGTAAAGATTGCTTGCACCATTTCATGAGTCCATATAATTCAAGAAATTCAAATCTTTTGATGAATTATTCCATTTAGTGAGAGATCATGAACTCAAGATCCTTGCATTAAATAAGCTTTAAAAACCACAAATATTACTACTACTTAAAATTCTAAGTTTCAAAGCAAGCCAACTTATAAGGGCCAACTAAATGAGAATAAGAATGAAGCCAAGATCATAGTTAATGGAATATCATAAATTATAACTAGGATTCTTTTACCTTCTCCAAAGAAGAGGATTTTTTCATGTTTAAATCAAATTCCTCAAAATTTATAATAAAAGTTACTAGAGAGAAATATTTAATCTCTCCCTTTACCACTAGCAGTCCATACAAGAAAACATTTACCTAATGTACATGATCAAAATTATTATTTCAATAATAACTCCAAGTTATCTTGAGAAATGATATCTTTTATATGTTGTTGGGATGACATTAAACTCATAAGATATGGGTAGTACCAATAAAATTCATAAATTTATCAATTAAACACTGCAATATAGTAATTAAAATTTATGGAATTTAATATGAGTACCCTATTCAGCTAGTGGTATCTGCTCCTCCACCTTCCCATCATCACAATTAGTTGTTACTCTAATTCAATAACATTATACAAAGGTGGATTTTAATCCTATGAAGTATAATTATTTAAAGGTAATTATTTCACCCCATCTAGGATTTATCTATGCATTTAATTCAAAGAAGAGTATTTGATTCTCATATCCATCTAGTTTCATAGCATTTATCACATAAGAGAGCTATTTGAGAGTCCTAAAGGTCTTTATCTACTGTAACACATATTATGTTAGTCCCACAAATATTTTATCATGTTCCAAAATAAACATAGGCACCTATGCATTCTTCTAATATACAACAAATCCTATAGAGTCCTAAGCCTCATAGATTTTACCATCACGTACATGATTATAAGAGTTACATTATTTACATATGTTATATATCACATGTTTCATAGATTTTATTATTATTTTCATACACACATTCATTTCATGAGGTATATGAGTGTGGTGTAGGACATACATATCATGCATGGACAAGTAGATGTTGAACCTTTTATATCCCTAAGGGCCATGCCAATGCTTGAGGCATCTAATTTAGCATGTTATAATGAGTAACTATTTATCATGTTGAGATATATAGCTTACTTAGACATCCTTTATTATGTACTCATTTATTACACAATGTTACATGGATATCTTATTATACTATGCTATGATACTTACATAAATAGATAATGTAGTCTAGTTTTCAATTACTTTATGCTTCTCAATGGTGTTACTTTTTCATGATAGGCTAGTTATTATTATATATTATATGTGTCCCCTTTATTTTTTTGTGGCTAATAATCCTTGTATTTTATGACAATATTTCCACTTATTTGTGGCTCTTTAACCTTGGTTTTTGCAACATTAATGCCACCTTTTTGTGGATCCTTAGCCTTGACTCTTAGGGGCATATTTATGTCCTTTGTATGTGGCCCCTTAGCTTTATATGTGATATTTTATGATAATATGTGAAATTTTGTGTTGATATTGTTGAAATTGTGTGATTTATATGTTTGTAGGTGTTGTGTTCCATACCACACACCTTCACTTTGTGTGTTGTGCCATGATTTACATCATGTAATTACTTACTACATATTCATATTCAATGATAATTACTAAAATATGTTTCATATATACATATATCTTGGAATACCATTTATTTTCCCTTTAATTCCATATGTTACATACATTCCTTGATGTTATATACATTACTATGATGACATACTATCCACAAGTTGACCCGAGTTTACATGATATCATATTTATACTTAAAATGATACAATTCATTTATTTATTTTATATGAGTGACCTTAATGATCCATAATTAACCTAAAAATGGGGCCATATTAGTTTGATTTTTAATAGATACTAAATCCAAAATGAGAATATTTGAGCATGGTATACATATTTTTGAGTTCATATTTGATTTATTTATCCTATTGGGATAGTTTGAAGTCTTCAAACATGTTTTTTTGGGCATATGTTAGACATATGTACTCAATTTTATACACCATGAGTGATAGAATTAATATTTATATAGATTTACATACATTTTGGGGCATTCATATCACATATGCACTCCATTTTATAGGAGAAAGTTAGTTGAGCATGATACTAGTTCATGCTTACATATATATTTGGGAAGGATGCTAGATAATGTACATATACACCATTTTATATTTTATTTGAACATGAAGTTAGTTCATGCACATTATGAAAATTCACATTTGGTACCGATTCAGTGGGGCATGATGTTGGTTCATGAAACTTTACACATTTGCACTTTTTAGGTTATTTATCAATTATTTTCAAGTGTGAATAAATATTAAATCTATAATTATGTGTGAAATGGTCAATTCATGATTTTTGAAGTAATGTACATTGAGGTTTAGTGATTCTCAATGGTTAGGTAATTACCCTAATTGAACCCAATTTATGGTTCCAACCTTATCATCTTCGGGTTATAATATCAGTTTTGGATAGATAAATATAGGTTGATATGTCTTCAAATCCATGGCCCTTGATTTAGTCAAATTTTAAATTAAGGATTAATCACATTCAATATTTGAATGTTCTCCATGTGCTTCAAAAATAAATCACAAATTATAAAATTCTTTAATAAGGAAGAATCTACAATAAGTTACAAGGCAACATAGTTTATCCAAATAAAAGTGTATTCTTTTCTCTTTCAAATCTCAAGTTTTAATGATATTTCAAATTTTTAACTTTATTTTATGGGCATTAACTTCTACATTTTCATTACAATTTTTTCTTTGAGAATATTTCATATTTGGAGCCTTCTCCCATATAAAAAGTGTTTTGTAGACACATAGGTATATATTTATCTTTTTACTCTAATATTTTAATTATGTTGTAATATTAGAATAAATGGGGGGAATTTGTAGACATTAAAATATAGTATTTGAATCTTAGGAATGCCAATATTGACCTATACCTATCCTAGGAGACTACTGTGTCTCTAAATAGCTCACACTTTCCATTTAAACATACTTGCATGTTATTTATGATCCTAGTTCATTCTATGTTTCTCTCAATAACTTGTATGATCCTTTCAGACTATGCTAAATTAGTTAAATATCATACTAAAAATTTACACATCACCATAGTGTCATTTTTTCCTCCTATATAGTAACATAATGATAAGATAGTAATATAAAAATTATTGTCCTAAGGTTGAGGTTACCACCATTTACTTGGTAATGATGAGTTTTTAAAGTAAAATTATTTCATTAGGTTAACCCATTCATCCAACATGTCAGTGGAATATGAAATTACCCAAATAAGCACATATACGTACAAATAAAGATTAATAATGTTCACTATTTAACATTATCAAGTATTTATCAAATATACCACTACATTTGATAAAATCTCTGATATTCTTCCCAAAATTTTAAATTATTCACTAAGAACAATCATCAACCAAGTCTGAAGCATACCAAGATATGTCAAAAACCAACATTGTCAATATCAAAGAAACATTTACAAGTGTATCCATATAGTAAAAGAGCAAAGTTTCACAAACACACTAAGGGGAATAAATATGTGTGGATTGAATTCCTTATTTGGAGTGTTGGATATGTATGTAATGGTAAATCATCAAGGAGGTGATTGGGTTTAGCTCAACTCAATTACACTTCCTCACTTTTTATAAGTTTTTTATCCTTCATAAATGGACCTAGGTTTCAAGGATAAAGAAGATGATTTATAGATCTACACACATAATCAACAGTAAAATATCACATATATAAATACATATTAGCTAGGCACATCACATTGTATAATCATAAACAAGAAAAACATATAATGATAATAATGTCAACCCTAAGTTACTTGCATCTATCAAATCTACCCCAATCTTGATCTTAGAAGTCCTACATACACAGAGACACAATTCTTGATCTAGATGAATCATAGGCCATGATCCAGTCCATTCCCACTATCAAAACATAATCACAATCAAATAGTCAAACAACAAAGTTAAGCATCTTGATCTCCTTAGTAATTTACAAATATAGTATATTACACTATCAAATCAACTTCAATCAATTAAATTTATATTTATGTTTATATATCATATATTAAAATTTAGATTATTTATTTATATTTTCCTAATGTGACATTAATCTAAAAATAAGGTAAACATCTTGGTGGAAAATGTGATGGATTTTGGTGTCACTGTTATAGCAAAGTTAATACATGCATTCATCATTATTAGGCCAAATTATTAAGTGTTTAGTTATTACCTATGTGAGGCCAAGTGTTAACTTATTATTTACAAAAAAATAAATACAACATATACTACATGTGATGATATTCAGGAATCCTTTTATATTCATAGATGATACAAGTGTTATGAGAATTGTTGATGAAATCTTTTACAATTATTAGATGTCGATAAATTTATTTTGAGGCAATCAACATTTTTAAGATGAGCCTAAGGTCAAAAATAACTTAGAATTTATTTTTATAAGGTATATGACACATATTTATATGTTTAATTGACACACACACATTGGTTGAACCATATTATGACACAACACATAAACATATGAAAATGTAGATTTGAACTATGGTGTATATTTTAAAAGTTGATAGAAGTTTTATTGCTCTCAATTAAATTAATCCAAGATAAGTTATGCCTTTATAATTTTTAGTAAGATATTATTTAAGGATCAATATTTTGATTGATACAAATGACAAAAAAATATAAAAAACATAATTAAATAACAAATGCGAAGTGTTAAGATTTGTTGATATTGGTAACCAAAAATATTGTAATATGTTTAACTAGATGATTTTAGGCTAAGAAAAAATGTGTCAATATATATATGGCTCTATGTATTCCTCCTTGGTTCACTCATTCTAAAATATAGCTAAGAAGGTGCAGACTGAGCCCAATGACATGATGATGCTACAAAAGAAACTAAGCAAAGGATAATTATCACACATATAGTGGGATAAATTTATTTTAATCATTTATTTTAAAATAGGATAGCGTGTCATTATGAAAATATATTCATAATTTTTTTCTCTTCGTAGGCATTATTTGGATGGTATTCTAGAGAGTGATATAAGCACCAAAGCCGTGAAGGTTTTGAAATACATAGAATTATTAATACCACATTGATGGTGGGGATAAATAAATAAAGTTTGGTATTTAAAATGGTGGATAATTGTGCAAAGTCATGGTATGGGATTTTTATGTGTGATACATGAAGAACTGATTTATATTTAAAGGTTTAAAGGTTATATGTGTGAGATTGGAAAAGATAAAATATACATGAATGTTCTAAAATATATGGAAAAATTAATCCCATAATATGTTGCAAGGATATACAAATAAAGGTTTGTACTAAAAATGGTGAATAACTATGCGAATACATGGTATGGTTTATGTGTGTGAGGTATAAATCACACCTTGATTATTGAAGGCTTGATCATAAACTAGAAAATTCTCATCAATAAACTATGTATGGGTGAAAGTAATAATTTTAGTAAGATTGGGATGCCATGTGGATCAATGGGGATCATTGGATATAAATATTAAATATAATCCATTGATCAAATATTTATATTAAATTCATTAAAAACATATGGATCCTCACAATGCAATGTCAACTATCAGATCCAATAAATCAATTTATGCCATTGATAAAAGTATTGGATGCAAATCATCAAAACCTTTGTAATAATTTAGATGTGATTATGACTATTATTCTATAAATATTATATCTCTACTTTTGGCATGATTATCCATCATCTAGTGGCCAAACTAAAGTTATCACATAATCTTCACATTTACCAAAATAGTGGAACACCTCTCTAGGATAATGAAACATATGATTATATCAAATATGGAATGTAACAAATATTGATCCTTATGGTAATAAAGGATGAATTTATTGGAGAAAAGTAATGTCTCACATATACATGACCATTGAATATTAGGATATCTAGTTGGTATTTATATCGTAGCTATGTAATAGATTAGATATAGCGTAGAAGAGTTGAAGTGTAATAGAGAAGTGTATAAAGAGGTTACAAAGCATAGTAACATTTGTAATACATAGTAAAAGAGTTAATTTAGATTAAATAGTATAATGATATAGAATATAATGATTTTCATAACTTGTAATCCATTGTTATTATTATCTTGATATAAAAAAAGATAATTTAGAATAGAAATTACTATATACTTTTTACTAATTATTGTTAATGAGAACACCTTCTTATTTTTGTTTATGAATGCATAATATAACTAATAATAACTTATGTGTCACATTAGTGTTAACCGAATTCATCTTGAACAACATAAACCATCTATAGCCAAAATATTTAGATTTTATATCAACATTTGGTGGCACCATATAGACACCAATTAACTAATGTCCAGAGAAAATTATTTATTAGAATATGCATAATAATGCTAATATAAATATAAGAGTGATGATAAGAGATAATAAAAATAATAATTTGAGTTTAAATAAATATGTGAATCCTTACCATAAGGTAAAGCATCCTTATTCAGATCCCAAGAAGAAGAATTCTAGGTCACATTTACATAGAGTTTGTGGCATTGGATATTATGGTAAGAACAAGATATAGAAGGTTGTGGAATCCAAATTATGAAACCTATAAAGTGGATTGTGGAAAATATTGAGGCACTGAAACATATTGACAACCTTTTGACTCATGCTAGTTATTACTAATTTTAGACTACACTCAATTCCTTATTGATAGTTTGGGATATCTAGTGTTGGAAAAAATTTGATGCTAAGAAATTTGAGTTTGTTGAAGGTGCAATAAAATGATTATTAAATAAGGTACCACTCCTCATATAAAAACATTTTTGGATCAAGGGTTAGTAGAATAAGGTAAATATATCATTTAGGCAACATGCACCTAAGGGATGGCAAATAGAAAGAAGGGGGATCCTCAAAATATTTGACCAATAAAAAATCTAGTCTAGAGGGTTGGAGGAGGTTAAATAAGATTTATGGGATAGGATGATAAGTATAAAGTTAAGATTAAGGTAATTAATAAATAAGGATATATTATTAATAGGATAAATTAAATAAATTAGAATAAAATAATGAATGAAGAAATGAGGAAAGAAATCGAGGATGAGAAAATTAAGTCAAAAACTAGGAAAGAGATGCAAAAGAAAGAGAGAGAATAAATAATGTTAAGAATAAATAAGATAATGGATGAAACTAATATACCTTCTTCTATTTAAAATCCTCACATTGAAAATATATATATTATTACTTTTCTACAAACAAATGAGTTAGTACTAACACTACTATAAAGCGTAGATGAATCTAGAAAAATAAGTGGAATATAATAAATATTATATCATACACCAAAAAAAATCATGAATGAAATGTGGAAAATATTATCAGATTTATCCACACTAAGGGGAAGACCAACAAACAATGAGTAGTTTGGCCCATAGTGGACGGGGCCTAGAAAGCAGTATAAGAAGAGATGAAGAAAATATTATTAAAATATGAGATGTTAGTTATATAGTTGAACAAAGAGAGGAAATTTTAACAATTTAAGGGATCCCAACACGAAAAGATTAGGAGGATAACTATATGGATAATATAGAGGATAAAATATATGTTGAAAGAGATACTAAATTTAAGGAGGAAAGTGATTAAAAAATAAGTATTAGTAGTCATATTAACAAATATTAAGAGGAATTTAGATTCATATAAGTGATATTAGTTAACAAAAACATTGGAGAAGAAAACTAGTTAGAGATAAAATATGATGAAGTAGATATTATAAGTGATATAACCCCCTAAAACCCCAACCATAAGAGGATCTAAAAGGAAATGAAGCCTTTGGGCCAAACACCATCCCCCATGTCACTTCATAATAGACTTGAACACCCATCTATTAGACAAAGATAAATATATGTTGGAGAATAAGTAGAAAATAAATTTAATAGTTTTAGTGAAGAAATTGAGAACAAAAGAGAGTTTATAATAAATTAGGTAAAAGTGTTAGGAAGGAGATACTTCCAAGAAGAGTTAAACAAATACAAAAGACAACCAAAATCTATTTAATCAACATAAAAACCCTAATTGTACTATAAGAATAATTACATCAAGTAGTCCAACTAATAATTGTATCAATACTAATGGTAGTGTTTAAACACAACATAATAGATAAAAAATGACATAAAATATCATTATTTTACCACTTTTCAAAAAATATATAAATCATGTGGAATAAAATTTATTTTTTTTAGACTCATATTAGAGGAGACATAATATAACTAATGAGAGAGTGATGCTATTTTCATAAACATTTGTTTTAAATATCATTTATTTAAACTTTCCCTCATGTAACAACCAATTTAGTTTTAATTTTAGTGTAAACCTTATAAGGTACACTAGTAAGTGGGTGGATAGACTAATGGTTCTTCATAATAGACATTATTTTATATATATTATACATATATCCACTACAGTTCCCTCATACTTGATCTCTTAATAAATATTACTCCTTATAACCACTAACTATACCAAGACCCATATTTTCTAACTATATTAGCCTACCTCAATGTATTAGTTATTCATTCCTCTAAATTTTCAAACTATGTTATCCCAAGTTGATATAGTCCAAAAGTTACAATAGATGTTTCACAACTATATCAACTTTGGTTAACCTAGTTTGAGGTTTAACTATCATATTTTAAACTACGTTGAGGTTTGCCTATTGCATTAAATAAAACTTTGGTAAGGGTTAAGATCTTATGTCACTATAAATATAAGTTCCAATTTCAATCTAATAGATAATAAAATTCATTTTGTCTTTGCCATTGTTCACAATTCTCATTAAGTCTATATTTGGAGAAGTCATTACTTGGTTCTAGTCTTGGAGGGAAAAAAATATGTCTTGTGTAATATTGGATGCAATAGGATGAGTCATTTTTACCTAGATCTTGATTCAACCTTTGTGAACCTTACAACCAAAACAATATCTTGAAAAATACCATTGGCCAAGGGGGAGATTGATGCACAATATGTCTTGTTCAATGTAAGAATATTCTAACACTAGATCTTTTATTTGATAGATATAAGTTACCTAATTATTAATTTGAATGAATTTACAACTCATTATAATTTTCTCTACACTTATACTAAATGTGGCTATAGTTTTGTTAAATCTTTCCATTTTTCACCTTAGGTGACTTAGGCTGCCATTTTCCTATCATGGTCCCTCACCCATTTTAGTTTATTTTTAATCATACCCCTTATTAGTATTGCTATCTTGGTAATACTATATTATATTAATTCCAATATTAGAAGACCTATTAGAGTTATTTCATTATATTGATAGCCTAAAATATTTTTAACCTCTATATTGATGTTGTATGATAAGTGCTCTTATTCATCGGTTTAGTGGATCTAGTTGGTCATAACCTGATACATTACATATCAATGGTCTCTATTTGATTTACCTTCTTTGAGTCTAGAAATTTTAGATAGGATTATTTATAGGTCAATCCTAGCTCATTACATCTATTTTGGTGATCTTGATGATAACTAATAATTGTTTTTAATCTTTCAACAAACTATATCAGTGTTAGTCGCTATAATTTTATTCCTCTATCTTTTTTCAATAGACTATATTGACACAGGTTGATCCAATCTAATTTATATATACTTTTAGGAGACTATATTGGCATGTGTCAATAAAATTTTTCATTTTTTATTTTCCAATAAACTACATTGATGTAGGTTGATAAATTTTATTTTTTGTGCTTTTAAGAAAATATATTGACGTGGGTCGATGTAGTTTTATTCCTCTATGATTTTCTAGTAGACTACATAGAGGCAGGTTGATCTAGTTTACTTTATGTGTATTTAAAGGAAACTATATCAGCACAGGTTGATATAATTTTATTTATCTATGTATTTATAATAGGCTACATCGATGTAAGTTGATAAGTATTACACTCATATTTGCATTATCCTCTTAAATAAACCAACTATATTGAACAAGTCTGATGTAGTTTTATTTATTAGGCATTTTTGTGAAACTATATCGAACTAGTCTAATATAGTTATATTTATTCATTTTTATATTTAAATTGATTAAGAAACTAGATTTAGTTCTTTATCTAAATTTTTAACTTTATCAAAATTTATTTTACTTAAACAATTATATTGGCCTTTCTTAATTCAGTTATAAATTAAGTTTATCTCCATATGAAACTATATTGACTTGGAAAATATAATTTTCATATTTGTAAAAAATTTTATGGAATCTATTAAATTTAGTTTTTTATCCTTATTTTTATCTATATTTACATAGACTATATTAACCTGCATTGATATAGTTTTATATTATGTGAACAACTACATTGGCCTTCACCAGTGTGGTTCAGTGTGCCTTCATTTGTTATCATAAGTAATGAAAAATAACCTTTATTTTAAATAATTAATAAAATATTTCCTTTCAAGTTGACCTCTTGCTTATTTCAATTCATTGAAATATTTAAATTTAATTTCAACTTTTATTTTCTCTTTGTTTAGATTTTCCTAGAAATTATTTTCTATGAGTTTTCAAACTAATTAGCTATTGTTATGAAGGGTTGCATAGTGTTATTTTTACAATCTTAGTATATTTTTATAGACATCATGGAGTGAGGGACTTTCCCTAATACTTATATCCATATTATATAAATAAACATGGAATTTAGTTTCTATGTTTTTCATGGTATTAAGAAAATTCTTAGGATCCTTTTTTTATTGAACCTTAGTAAGCCAACCATCTATCTAATTCTATAGTGCACCAATTAGTGGTTAGTTTAAATAATTTACTTTAATCTTACCCTTAAAATTAATTTTAGTGGGATATGATAATGGTACTTTTTCCATATTCAATGCTATAAAATATTGGGCATATAATATTTAATAAACAAGTATATTTGAGATCCTAAAAATTAGTCACATACTTTTAATATATCTACCTTATCTCCATTTTAGATAAATAATTATAAAAAATAGTTAAATTTTAAAGTTGATACTTTTTGTTGTATTCCATATTATAGACTGTATCAACTAACATCGATATTGTTTTGTATTATGTGCTCCAACTGCATCAACCAACTTTGATATAGTTATCTATTTGTGAACAAAGTACATTAACCATGCTCAATCTAGTCTATTGAGTTTACTCTTTCTCTACCTCTATTTATTAGATTGTATTCCCAAAGACCCAAATAATTTATTCATAATACTGATAATTTTTTCCTAGATATGAATACATCAACCTAGCTCGATATAGTCTAACCTTTACCTTTCACTCTATGTAACTACTTGACCACAATAAATATAATACATTTTATGATCATTATTTATGCATAATTTTCATTTACTAAGCTTGATATAGTCTATATTTTACCTTTCTATTTGTGTAACTATATAAATTAAGGTTGATATAATACATTTTATAATTACAACTTATCCTTTAATGACTACATCAGCCAAGATCGATATATTCTATGTTTTACATTTCATTCTATATAATTATATCGACCATGGTGGATATAATATATTTTATACTTTATTAAATTAGTTGATATAGTTGTCACTTCAACTCTCTATCATGTAATATATATTTGATGATTTTAAGAAAAGAACACAACATAATATGATGTATTTTAATAACTCCCATAAATCTCCTAAAACTCATTTTAATATTATCAATAATCAATATAAAAGAAATATTCATGTAACTAATAGAACAAATTATTATAATTCACTCTATAACTCCCAACCTCTAGATCCTTTTAACTATTCTCTTGACATGCCCATAGCTGAGAATGAGAGTGATCATTAATACACTTCTAAAATGATCATTTTCATCAATTAAAACCCTCAACATAGGGGAAAGGATCCTATGGTAATTTATAACCTCATAATGGGACCCCAAATAATAGGTTCCCCATCACCTACACATACCATTTTGATAGGATTTGGTACAAGTCAATGCATGATTTCTTCTCTTCCTTACCCTTCCATTATGCTAAGTATAGACACTATTATGGTAGGTATTTATTCTAGTGGGCCTAATAAAAACACTCATATTACTATTCACATTTATTCTACCATTATCACATCTCAATTTGTTTTTATTAGACAACAAACTCTAAATAATAATCAAATCTTATTGAAATCCATGAATCAAATGGTTACTTTTTAAACTAATAATGTCAAAAAAAGATGTAAATATAAAATCACCTCTTAAAATTGTATATTTATCCTCAAAAACCTTAATGGGGAGTCAAAAATATAAATTCCCCCTGTCCTTTCTCACCTCCCCCACCTTTGAAATGCACAAGGTAATATCATTATTCAACTTTAACTTATTAATAAAGTTATCAAACATCTTTAAAATTAACTATTAATCCCTCAAGTTTCAAACACAAACATAGGGTAAATTACTCATACCATCACTTACAATGGATATATTGATCCTAATTTACATTTAAAATCTTTTTATAGCCTTTACAAAGATTAGATTAAGCTTAATACCTTTGTTACCACTAAAATTTTAGCTAAATCCTTTTTAGGTGATGCTTTATATTGGTATGATCAAATAAGGTCTAATGCTATATATAGTTTAGGAAACTTAGTTAATGTATTTCTTTAATAATTTCAAAATAATGATCTGCTTGAAAATATTTTAGCCTATTTTATTAATTATAAATAGGAAGAATCCAAAACTACTCAATTTTTCATTAAAATATGGAAAGCCTTATCCAACAAAGGTGAATACAACATGTTGGAAGATAACCTCTTATACTTTTTCACTAATGATCTTCATCCATAACCCTAATATTGTATTAGGAATCTCTCTTGAAAATATTTGGAATAATCCCTTAATCAAGCTAAATGTCAATACTTCATCATAAGACAATTTAAACCCTTTCCAACCTCCCATGGGAACCTTTTGTTTAACCCTTCTTGGAATTTAAGGGTTAGGAGGAATAGGCTATTCAATATTGAGATCACATATTCCTTAAATCAGTATAATTAAATAATGTAGTTTTTGATATTCAATTTTAGTGTTTGAATTGCAAAAATACTAAATATATAAAGTACAATACCAAATAATTTATTGTAAATCATGAAGAGGAAACATTACTTAGCTTACATAATGATGCATAGATAGATATAAGCTATATAGGTTTAGAATCAATCTATTTGATGTTTAGTAAATAGTCATTAGATTATAAAAATATCCTTCTTGGCTATCTAGACACTTATGTCACCATGTAGATACTTACATCAATGTGTTTTAACCTTTTAACACTTAGATTAATTTAAATCCTATATTTTTTAAAGAGTTAAGTGTAGTAAATTAGGGTAGAAATATACAATAAATACAACCACTGATATGTTACAAAATTTACTAATTTGAAATTTCTAAAAATAGTAATAAATAATGAAAATAATAACTTAGAAAATGACTAAGATGAATGATTCAAAGGCTTAAAATTGAGGCAAAGACTAGTCTAAGTGTTGTAAATAAGATCTAGGTATCAAAACCCCTCTTGGATAGTAGAACCCTAATTGGATAGTAGTTCCATGGGGTACTAGAGTCCCTATTTTAGTTGTAGTTTTCTCTATGTAGGACTATCCTAAGCTTTTGGTTACACCTGTGTTTAGATCTGTGAGGTTTGTTCTTATGTGCATAAGTTATAAAACCCTATAGTTATCTTATTTTGATTGATTTTATGACCAAACCATAATCCTTCATGTTTGTATATAATATGATTGATACAAGTAAAAAAGTGTGTTTATTAGTGGGGTAGGCTAGCCATCCTCAACACCCCACTATGATAAGAATTTCCTATTTACCAAGACTCTGAAGAGGGATCAAGCCCAATGTAGTTCTCTCCACCTAATTATTGGTGAAAGTATAAGTGAAAATAGTATAATAGTTGACTTGAGTGCTTTCAATATGCTTAAGATTGGAAATTTGGGTAATCTAAGATTAATAATGTTGTAGATGGTAGTATGCAAAAGTAGGGAAAAATAGGGATTGATAACATTAATTTTGTATAACTTATTTTGGGTTTGCATATGTAATTAGCATATGATTTCTATCTAGTGGTTAGAGGGATAAAATTCATGTATTTATACTATTATGGTGCTTGTACAGGTGCTAAAAGAAGTCTAGGTTAATCCTAGGAGGTCTAATATTTATAAATATATCTATTTTTGAAAGTAAGAGGGAAAGGAAAGTATAACCATTATTAGGACACTATCACCATGTGAAACTATTTTCCCTATTATGGTGTTAGTGTCTAAGTGGTAGAACACTAGGCACAAAGGGCCAAGATGTAATAATGAGGGTCTAAGACTGATTTAGGGATGACTAGGGATGCTCATGGCCCTCATAAAGGTTGGATAAGTGTGAAAATAGGCTCTAGACTAGGTCTAAGGCTAAGCCAGGGATAGGTAATCTCAAGTAGAAATCTTAGAACTCAAGTGTGACTTTTAGGTTATTAAATTTTCCCCCCTCTATTCTAGAAATGCAACAAAGATAAATGACTAGGATAAAGGAAAAATATGAGTACCTAGACTTACCAAAGAGGTGAAACCCATAAAGCTAGGTATGAGTATTTGAATAATGATCTAATGCATCTTATTTAAGTGAAATGTGTATAAATATTTACTTAAGAGATATCAAAATAAAAGACAAAACTCATTAAATAAGTAAAATTGAGTAAATGGATAAGAGATAGGAAAGGAATGAATACACCTCACTGGTTATGTGAACTAATGTATAAACCTGGTGAAAACCTATGTGTGTACATGTATATAATGATCAATCAGTGAATATCTTAGACAAAGATGATGGCTTAATCAATCCTCATGTGTGGGTGGATAAAGAACTCTTTCTAGTTTTGACTCCATCATTACCCAACCCTACTTGGTAGATTATGACCCATGAATATCTTGGATTGGATTGATGGTGTGTCCAAACTTCTCATATAAGTGGCTTAATAATTCAATTGTACTATGAATCCATCATTGCCTACCCATGTGTAGTAGATGAATATGAAACTAAAACTATGTGATGTAAATTTAAACATCTAACTAGATATATCTAAATTGAAATGTTGGCTCTATGGCCACTCAAGTATATTATGCAACTTCAGTCCACCTAAAAATGCCAACCACTATAGATGGACTAAGGCATGAAACTGTTGTGTAACCTAGAGTATGATTTTAGATGTATATAATGTACATAATGACATAGAATTTGTCATTCCATCTGATCAACTAGTGTGCATGTGAGAAAATGGAAATAATGTGCCATTCTAATGCCTCCAAATTTGATATTTGAGCATACAAATTCTATATTGAGTTGTAATAATCTATATATGAGTATATGAACTAAAAAATGGGAATGGTCATGCCACACATGATACCCCCAATTTGAGAAAACTAGTATGAATCTAAGCTAAATTGGTATTAATCTGAGTAAAACTAGTAAATATATAATTGAACCTATGCAAACCTAGACTATACCTACTATACCTTTTTGACCAATCTAGATTTTTTTGAAATTGAGGCTACTAAACAATAGCACCATATATTAGATAGTACTATCATGTATCACTAGTGTCATAATTTGGGTGCTAATGTTTGTCTATTTTGATTTCTATGTAATTATATTGATCTTTATGTCACTATTTTCCCTCTATGTTTACTTGAGTCTAATTTATGTAATTTGAGCCTATGTGTTGAAAATTTATTGTGAGTTCATTATGGTAGCTTGATCTCTATGACAAACCCTTGTGAATGCCACTTATTTTTAAGGGAGTTATTGAACCCATGCAAGAATTATCCTCAAAAAGAAAAGCTCTACATGATGTGTGTTAATTAGAGCATATATGATATCTACATAATAATTCAATATAATGTGCATATATAACATCATAATATAAGATAATCTAAATCTAAGTTTTTAACATGTGATTTATGTTATGTATAGCATTCACAAGGCTATCAAAATAGATATAACAATGTATGTAACAAAAAATATGAGTAATAATTGAGTAGCTACCTAGGGGGATAGGGTATGATGTCCATCATGGCACCCAAGTAGGAAGGGAAGATGCATTAGGACCCTCATGGAATTTAAAACTAGAGTGTGTAATAAACAAGAGACAAGTGTCATGACCATGATATATACATGAAAGCATACATACAATACACATGAGGAACATGGAGTAGGTCAATGAGAAATGGGCACATGTCACCAAATCTAAGAAAACAAGACATAAAAGGACATGTTCAAGTCTACACATACATAAGTAATAAGGAAGTTATTTTAGAGACACATAGAAGCACATATTCAAATGTACACATAGATACTCAAGAAGGCACACACAAGGACATAGGTACATGTCCAAATCATACATACTATGAAAATAAGTGGTGTAGAGATAAATAGTAATGCCATATTCAAATGCCCTCAAATAGAAGAAGCATAAAGATACAATTAAGTCTAAAGTATGAAAGCTATAAATGAAACTATGCATGAACATGTACTATAAATCTATGTAAGAGACAAGAGGTACATATGTTGAGTCTAAAGTAGTAATAACTAGAAAAAAATCTAAGTAAGTTTAGCATGATAAATATCAAGATATAATAATGCTAAAGCTATGATTTAGAGTATATAAATATATAAATCGATAATCGAAATTGTGTATAGGGTACCCCTAAATGGGTGAATGTGTCAATTGAAGAACCCATGTATCTATGTAAAAGCCACCAGTGGGTAGATAATAGAAAATTTGGATTGGTGTAGTGGACCTAAGTCTTTTAGCAATTTGTAAACACTCGACAATAACAAGTGAATCATGTATATATGATAAAACAAACTATACGTAGATATTTTTATTAGATAAGAATTCATAATGATAAATATTAAAATCACTAATTAGATTTGATATGATCAAATTCATATTTATTTTTTGGATATAATCTATGTAAAAATAACATGAAAATGAAACTAGATACAAGGAATCAAAAATAAGGAAACTAAGTACAAGAAGGTAGGAACAATACTAATTGATGAGTCTAATGGGAGACTCACTATCAATGTGGCCTGTGTGAAAATTAGGAATGAAAGTATCTAATGTAATTTGATATCTATGTTTTATTTAGAAATATCTCATGCAATTTGATTGTTATGTTGTATTTGAATGGTGTTGTAGTATGAATCTAGGTATTGTTCATCATCAAAATCATAATAATTATAATAACCTAGATTGTTAGAGGAAATTGTCTCATACTGTAGAGTTGACCTTTCTTAATTTTGATTTGAAATATTGATTGTGATTTTTCCCTTTAAAACCATTCTTATTTTAGGTATATGGTGTTATGTAGGCTCTTTTTCTAGAAATCCTTGTTTGATAATGCTTGTTGGCTTAACATGGTTTTGACTTTAAAACTGAAGTTTTTGCTCTTTTTGTAACATTTCCTATGTATTTGGACTTTTTGACTTGATAAACTATATCTATTAATGATGTGACTTATATTTTAAATAAATCCCAAACCTTGTCGACCAAAATTATCAATTGCTACAATAGGATAAATAATGCCTTGGGCCTACTTGCCCAAACGTTGACGATGATAATCAAAATATTGTAGATATTGTTGACCAAACCCATATTGTTTTGAAAGTTTAGCCTCATTTTAGAGAGATATATTTATGTATTTTAATTGATTTACCTATGTTTTTTGTATTTTTTCTTGCTCTAATTGTGCTTTGTGAACCTTTTATTGTTCTAAGTTATGCTTTGGTAACCACTCTTGTACTATTTCTAAATTTGACCCTTTTTAAATTTGTAGATGTGTCATTGTATGTTGTTTTGATGATGTTTCACTATTTGAGTCATCTATATCCATTATCTATTGTATTTTCATTTTTAATGCTAAACATGAATCTTTGCGGTGCCCATGTATTCTATGCTATGCAAAAAAATATTTGTATATCCTCATTGTGTGTAAAGGAGATAGGTTGATCAACTTAGCTTTAATAATTTTCCTTAGTATCTCACTTAAAATCTTATTAGACTCTTTTAATCTATTTGAGTCACTTATAAGAGTTTCATTGTGTTGTAATTTATGATTTGGATATGAAAGGGTGCTAGACATAACTTTGTTAGGTGTAGATGCATATACATGGTTTACACTTGTATATTCTAAAGACTTTGTACATGTAATATGATTTTAAAATAATGTGACCTTTTCTATTAATAACTGATTTTTATTATATAATTATGATATTATCTTGTTCATACAAATAATTTGACTCTTTAGAGTCTCACACGTGAAAACCCTAGTTGCTTTTGATTGAACATGTAGGCACACACCCTGTAGGGGAGAGGAATGGATAGGCTAAGTATGGGCATTAGTAGCAATAGTATAGGTTGATTCATCTCATGGAGGAGTGAGAACATGAAATTAGATATATGGAAAGTAGCTATCACCCTCATAGATATGAGGAGGAGATTCTTTCTTGTGCATAAGCTTGAAACATAGTTGTTAGCTTATGTGTTAAATCATCTATGTGTAAGGGTTTATTTATTAATATAATTCCACATAAGATAAATATAACATGATATGAAATATGACATATATTTTAACTAATTTGAAGCATCATGTAGATATGTATTTATTTCATTTTTGAATTCATTCTAAATGAAAGGAAATGAGCATACAAAAGAAGATAAAAAAATTGTATTACAAAGTGATAAACTTAATCTATCATTATTATAATTATTATATGAAAATATAGGTATTTTCAATCTAATTTTGGGTCTTAGAAGGTTTGAAACATAAACCCTAGGGTTATATAGGGTTAGGGTTTATGTAATATTTGAAGTAAGTTGGGTTCACCAAATGTTTTAACCTTTTTGGACTTAGTGAATGTAAATCCTATATTTGTTAAAGAGATGAATATAGTAAATTAGGGTATAAATATAGCCATTTATTTGTTATATAATTGACTAATTTGAACTTTCTAAAAATATAAATAAATAATGTAAATAATAACTTAGATGGAAAATGATTGAGATAAATGATCTGAAGGCTAAAAGCTAAGGTAGAGACTGGTTTGAGTGTCACAAACAAGATCTAGGTGTCAAAACCCTCTTGGATAATAGTGCCTTAATTGGATAGTATCACCATTTGGCAATAGTATACCCATTTTGGTGGTAGTGTCCTTTATGTAAGACTATCATGAGCTCTAGGTGTACATATGTCTAGATCTATAAGGTCTGTTTCTATGTGCATGAGTTTTGAAACCTTGTAGATGGCCTATTTTGACTAATTTTTTAAGAAAATCCTAATCCTCCATGTTGTTATGGAATCCACTTGATATAAGTATAAAAGTGTGTTTGTTAGTGGGGGTAGGATAGACATCCTCAATAGCCCATTGTGATGAGAGTTACCTACAAACCAATACTCTTAAGAGGTATCAAGTCTAATTTAGTTATCCCTACCTAAGTGATGGTACAAGTACAATTGAAACTAGTATGATAGTTGACTTGAGTGCTTTGAATGTGTTTGATATTAAAAATCTAGGTAATCTAAGCTTAAGAATGCTTTAGCTAGTAGTATCTAGAAGTAGGGTATAATAGGGATTGATAACCTTAATTATGCACAACTTATTATAGTTTTGCATATAATTTACATTTGATTCATATCTAGTGGTTAGAGGGATAAAAGTCATATATTTATACTATTTTGGTACTTGTGTAGGTGCTAAAAGAGGTCTAATCCGACCCTAAGAGGTATAAAATTTGAAAATATATTCATTTATGAAAAAAGAGGGAAAATATAGTAACGCTATTATTGGGACACTAATGCCATGTGGCACTACTATACATATAATGGTGATAGTGTCAAAGTGGTATAACACTAGGCATGAAAGGTCAAGATGCAAGAATGAGGGTCTAAGACTACTTTAGGGATTATTAGAGATGCATGTGGCCCTAAAAATGGTTAGATTAGTGTGAAAATAGGTTCTAGGATAGGTCTAGGGATAAGCTAGGGATAATTTGTCTCAATTAGTACTCTTATCACTTAAGTGTCACTTTTAGGTTATTACACAACATTAATATCCAAATCTTGATGCCACTATCCTATAAAAAATGTTATTTGTATCAAGATGCATCCACTTCAGTCTTTCTAAGTTTTTAAGACTTTTAATCTAATGTATTTAGTATTGTACACAAAATTTATATCAATTTTTATTGCTCAAACCATATCTCTACACCTTAGTTTAGGTTACCTTGCCAAAAAAATGAGTTAGTGGGTTCATGGTGATGAGATAATATTAAATAAGCCTTTGTCAATGACCACTACCTACATATTCAATACTCCAAATAAGGCCTACAACTTATGTAGTTCTCCCCTATGTGTGGGAATGTGTGTGAACAAGGGTGAAATATAGTATATGAAGAAGCATGCATTTGTATAAATTATATCTTGACAAATATAATTCATGGACTATCTTTTGAGTGTTTCAAACATGTAGTATGACTTATCCTATGATTGATAAATAAATAGGAATGAATAGGGTAGAATGAATTATATTTTAAATTTATTGATTGAGATCGAATAGGTTCTTGATTGATAATTGATAGATGTCCAAATGAATTGGATTTGACTTGTATTTATACTAGCTCTTTTGAAATGATCCCCATAAAAGGGTTAATGACATTTATAAGTTGACTCATACACATCAAAATATTTGCAAATTTGAGTGTTTTTAGGGTAAGGACAGTTTTGTTAGAGTGGGGATAGTAGCATCAACACTACTATATTTACTTGAACACAATAATCCAATATGGAGGAAATTTTCTAAGGTTATATAACTAATAGTGAAGGATATATATCATATTTTAGGCATCATGTGATTACAATTGATTAAGATAATTAGAATAATTAAGATTGGAATAAGAATTAAGTATTTATACCTAGTGAGGTGATAAATGAAAGTCTTTTAGGATTTGAATAAGGTCAAACTAAAGGGTGAAGCCTTGAGATATATTTGGTAAGTGTAATAAACTAGTTTAATATATAAATACAAATTTAAGTAACTACATTTTCCCTTGATTTAATCTATTAACACATAAAGATGAAATTATTATGTTAAAGGAAGGAAATTATACCATGGTGTTTAAAACACACCTTGTATTTGCTTGATCCCTCTTGAATTTATTTTATATAAATTACCTTCAACAAAAATCATGTTACATGTGTAATTAGTGGATATAATCCAAAATAAATTAATTTTAAATTAATTGAAATAAGGAGAGTAAGGAAGGAGTAAATTTATGTGTCGATGCTTTCCCTTTGGTAGTTTGCCTTGGTAGAGATGCTTCCTAGTTGAAGCATTAGAGAGAGGTTCAAATTTAAACCTTGGATATGTTAAGAGGGTAATTGGAAGGTGATCATGCACCAATTTGGTATAAGGATGAATTATTTCATATCCATTCAGATCACAAACACTCAATCACACAAATCAAGTGTATCAATATCTCATATAACCAGTCTAGCCAATTTAGCCAATTTATCCCATATCTATCGATTAAAACTATGTAACCATATCAACCCATACTAATATAATAATATTTCTAATTCCATTGAAATCACATAATATCCATCACACTAATAAATAAAATCTAACTATTGCAACATATAAAATCTCAAATGGTGCATATTGGGAAGGTTGGTGCTTAAATGTATGTATTTTTTGAAAGTGTATCTATAATTTGGTACATGTATAACTCAAATATGTCTCAAGATGAATTATATATCAAAATGTAACCTATGATTTATAACATGTGTATGATATGTATCAAAAATATAATAATATTTATACCAAATTTATGCCCAATATATAGAATTTTGTCCAAAATGCATATCTAAATCATGTAAAATATGTAAACTAAATCCCTTCATTTACATATCTGTGGAGACATGTCATAGAAGACATGAATTCACATACATACAACTAATAGATATTCCCTCCTTTTAGGTGAGGGGATTGAATAAGTGATAATCACCTTATCTCAAAAGGATAAGACAACTATGTTGTATTTATATAAATCATGTAGTAAAGAATCATATATTAATGTCATGTTGAATTAAATATATCAATTAATCTCATAGTAAAAATACATAAAAATCCATAATATGAATGATATGGACTATGGAAACACTTAGAAGTCAGCGAGATCAATAAATAATCAACCACATATGCAAGAGTACTCAAATGTCACACATATAGGGTTTTAAGGAGAACACAAACATGGGGCAAGTTCAAATGGCACACACTCAAGTGGAAGACATGAAAATACACACACACAAAATAATAAACATTCAAGGCATTGTGGTTAACAAGTAAGGAATGTGTTTAAATGTTCCAAAAGAATGAAAAAGAAGTAATACAATCAAGTAAGTTAATGTAAATAAATGAAGTAATGAGATATAAGTAACTAGCATGAGCATGCCACTCACATTAGTCCCTACATACATGTGTTATCAATATCTCTCTAGAATAACATATCAAATAAACTATGTAAAATAGTAACATGAGTATATCATGGGTCTAACATCTACATGATTGAGATATCATGGGTCTAATGGATGCCTATATCACACTTAAGTACCCTCGAAACATATGTGTGTATGGAAATTATATTATATCTACTAAAATAAAGTAAACAACATATGTAAAATACATTAAACATGTGCAATAATAAATATTTTTGATTTATTTGTGTGTTTTTGTATTTATATAATATTTTATATTTTAATATTTTTTAGATATAATAAATGATTTGAGTTAGAATATAAAGGGATATCTAGAATTGGCCTTTCTTCCTTGTTTTGGTTTAATCATTTGTGTCTTTTTATTTCCAATGCTTTTATATCATCTAGTAAGGAAATGTCATCTAATGTTATTATAGGTTTATTGATGTGTCCATCATGTGGATTGTGAATTATTTTTATTTTAATTTGAAAATAATGAACATATCGGTAGTATTTGTAATTTCATTCATGTAAATTACTGAATATTATCCAAGACGAAATATTATCTTTGGTTTTTGATCCACTAACCATACTATGGTATGTAATGATTTAGATCCACATAATAAGACTAATCTAATATATCCAAGTGATTATGGGAAAAGTGGGCAATATTTTCTGTCATCAACAATATGTCTAAATGTTTATAAATATGTGGCATTAAAAAGAGTGTCACAATTATTTTTATTGATCTTGAGGTGTGGACAAGAAACACCATCAATGTTTGCATTAAAATTTAGATCTTCACACCTTTGTAATTTTGAAAGATGTCTATCTTTTGAGAGATTATGTCTTTTTCATTTTTGGGGTATAATTTGTATCTAGCCACAATACCCATCATCATGGCCGATGATGCGATGATAAGTTTAATATTATGATCATTATTTGATCACAAGTGTATTTTGTGACTAATGTCGATTAGGAGGTAAATATATCATCTTATGCTTAGGTAACATATCAATAATTATATGTGGAACATCTTGGTTTTATGATATTTGTAATATTTTTTGTGAATATTTATGATAGGAATCCACATTGTTCACATGGTGGATTTGCATTTTACCTTAATAAAGTTGACTTAAATATTTCAAACAAGAGGTATGAATAGTATAACAAGTATTCACATGTTCATTGGTGATTTTTTACTTGCCCTTATTTGCATTTGTTTTTGTATCCTCTAATAATGAATTTAACTTATAAGTACCATGTCCTGTAGGTGTGATTAGATCATGTGATAGATGCTCAATTAGATTAAATCTAAGGGTGTGTAAATTTTCATCAATCTTAGAATGATAGATATCATCATCACTATCATAATAATATGAAACCTTTACATCTTATGATTCATAATTTACCAGTAAAGGTAGATCAAATGGTCTATTTTATTGTGATTGTGATACATCACTTCCTCTTGTAATGGAATTTATTCTAAATGATTGTCCTTATTCTCTCATCCATATGTACTTTGGATGCTCAAAATTTATAAATATCATGAGATAAATTCTCTATTTTACTTGATTTACCTATCTCATAAGTAGTTATGATCTTAATTGGAATAAATTAATTAGGTGGTACTACTTGAAGAACTAGTGATGTATTTAAATGTAATATTTTACAAAATTTATATGTCTTATCATTAACAAGCATAGTTCATAATGTCCCATCATGTATAAATTTTAAAAATCTATGTAATGTAGATGGTATAGGTTATATAAAATGTATCCAAGGTCTAACTAGAAGTAAGTTATAATGTAATGATTGAGACATTACTTGAAAAGTAGCTTATACTATTTTTGGTCGCAATGTCACATCTAATGTGATCTAACCAATAGGTGGGCTGCATGAATTATCAAATCCTTTGTTATATATATCTAATTTTTGAGTAACATCCAAACTAATACCCATTATTGCAAAAAATATGTACTAAAAATGTTTAAACTTGATATATTATCATTGAGAACTCTATTAATTCCTTTTTTTAGAATATTGACTTGTATGATTATAGGAAAATCTTGATCAATAATGTCCTTTGAGGATAAATTCATGCATCTAAAATTTAAGAGGTTGGTATTGTTTTTAATATATTACATGATGTCTACAAAGTAATTTAGTTTAATATCACTTAGTAATTGGGTTTCATGTAAGGATTCATATAAAATATCCTTATAAATAGTTGATTGTTTCAAAAGTTTAACAATTGGTATCTTAGAATGGGTATTAATTAATTTTTTAATCATATCAAACCATTTATATTTTATCACAATATTAGGATTATGAAGAATTTATTATATATTAATAGGTGATTGAACTAGTTGAGCACCTTTTCCTCTTCATGTGGTAACATCACATACCAAAAAATCCAATATTATCCTTGGACAAATATTGGGATTGGATGGTAAATATAACTTGAATAATATTTAAGTGGAATAAAAATTTGAGCACATGTTCATTGGTGCCTAGTGAAGTGAGATAAAGGATTAATAGTATTGAGATAAGTATTATAAAGATGTGGTAGATGTGTATCATGTTGTCTATTTTTATTTTTATTTATACTATTTTGTTGAATCCGTTTAAGAATAATTTTGATTAATGTCATTGTGCATGAAATACAATAATCATTGACTATCATGATGTACTTGACAAAAAAAAATAATATGTATGAATTCTACTAAACATAATTTATTTTTTTAAAAATTTTAAGGCAATATAAATTTTGTAATAAATTTTTAACAATTCATAAATATGGAAAAAATAGAAAAACCCTAGGGCACTCAGGATTAGATAGGAAGACTAAAAGGCCAATTAATTAAATCAAAATTTAAAAGTCTTATCAATTAAATTTTAACCCTTTCTAGAGTTTAAGGGTTAGGAGGAATAGGTTGTTCAAGAGTGAGATAACCTATAATTTAAAGTAGGCCAATTAAATAATCTAGTATATGATATTTAATTTCAATCTCAAAATATGAAAATATTAATAGAAAGAATAGTGCCAAAACATAATTCGATTGCATATTCATGAAGAAGAAGTAATACTTAGCTTATGTAATGATGCATAGAAAGATATGAGATGTACACAGGTGGAAACATGTTATTTTATGTTCATGAAATAGTCATCAGATTCTTAAAACATTCTTCTTGGCTACCTAGACACTTACATCAACATGTGGATACTTATATTAATGCTACTATATAAATCTAGACGTAACTTTCCTCTAGAGGTTGTTTATTTTTTCAATATGTGGCCAACTAGGTCTTTTGGGGTTTTATGTCACCTTTCATATGATGTATTTGGATCTCATGCATAATATTTGTATCACTTTTTATATCTCAAATCCTATCTATCCACCTTAGGTTAAGTTACCTTACCAAAAAATAGGCTAATGGGCTCATGATGTTGAGTTAACCTCAATGACCTCTTTATCAATGAGTATTGCATATATAGACAATACTCCAAGGAAGGACTTAGAATTATGTATTTCTTCACTATTTATGGAAATGTATGTACACAAAGGTGAAATATACTATATGAATATGCACGTAGTGATCTAACTTGTAACTTGACAAATATATCTCATGGACTATTTTTTGAATGATTTAAACCTATAATATGATTGATCCTATGATTGATATGTAAATATGAATGAATAGGGAAGAATAACATGATTTTTTAATTGATTTATTGATCTTGATTAGGTGATTGATTTATAATTTATATATGTCTAAATAAATTAGATTTGAGGTATTTATACTATCCATTTTGAAATGATCCTCGTAGAAGGGTTATTGACATTTTAGGACAACCCATACACATCAAAATATTTTAAAATTTTAGTGTTTGTAGGGTGAGTAAACTTCCATTAGAGTAGGGACATTAGAATTGATGATAATATCCTACCTTAAACACAACTGTCTATGATTGAGGAAAGTTTTTGAGGTTATGTAACTGACAGTGAATGATATATATCAAATTTTAGGTGTTATATGGTTATAGGTAATTTAGATAACCAAAATAATCAGTGTTTGAAATAGAATAAATTATAATAAGTGAGGTGATGAGTGTTTTGGGATGTAAGGAAGGTCAAACTAACATGTAGAACCTTGAGATATATTTTAAAAGTATATAAGACTAGTTTAACATATCAATCCAAATTTAATAATATACATCCACATGTTTATGAGATATAAAAAAACATATTACCAATTATTGTGTTATAAAAAATTATTTTTTTACATAATCCATTCATGTTATTCTTCTCAATGGCCCTAATCAATTAACTCCTTCCCAAATTTTCATGTAAAGTTCCTTGCATCCACCTACCTCATCATCATACATAAACCTTCAACATGAGAACTTGATGTTAGAGGTATAATAACTAAAAGAGGGGGTGAATAAATGAATAAATATATTTCAAAACTTAAATCTACATCCTTCAAACCCTTAGTCATAAACCATAATAAATTAAGAAGCAAATAACCCACTCATAATAATGAACATGAAAGATAAGAAAGATAACACAAGATCTATATGGGAAACCCTCTTGGGAGAGAAAAGACACTCTCAAGAGTATAAAAATATGGAATAATTGTCATATAATATTATTAAAAACATGATACTTTAGTGAAGTACCCACTTCACAAGGAGCATCAACCCCTAAAGAAGGCAAACACCAACTTGCCTAAGATGTTGAGTACCAACACAACATCTATGAAATGAATAACTCCATAACTCTCATTTCTTCACAATATAATGGAGAAACCATAAAAATCCTCTTTCAATCCTCTTCACTCATTCAAACCTTCACACACAAACAAGGCATCTAAAACCACCTTTGGATCAATCTACACACCTTCACTTATTCTCATGCATCAAACCTGTAAATTCAACATTAGAATTATGACCACAAGGTTAAACATACAATCAACACTCTAATATACCTTTTAATACTTCCACAAAACTCTCATATCCTTCACAAATATTTTTCTCATATACACTCTTGCTCAACTCTCTCCAAAATATGCCAATTATGCCTAGTATTTATACCATACACTCATCTAACCCATCTTGGTTAGCCAAGATGATTACCATATTTTTTATACCATTTAAATAGGTATCTACACATTTTACATGGTTGAAATATTTCACTCCATAGGTTAGATATTGTCCTTAAGACTCAAATCCTCCATTAGGCATTAAAGAGACCCAAAATAATTAGGCCATCACACCCACACATTACTCTTACAATCTCTTGGACCACCTTAAGCTTCTACCAATTATTATAACATATAAAAACTATCTAAAATATCCCATTTATCACTCTCATATGGGTCTATGCCACCTAGAACACCAACTCAACACTTGAACCTATCAATTAGGTATCCTTGCTCTTTAGGCCTTCATACACAAAAAAATATAGTCTCAAACTTCTAAATAAAATACTCAAGTATTTCACATATCCAATTATTATATCACTTGGGTGAAACCTTGATTACCTCTACTATACCTCCTTATTCTTTAAAAACTTTTATTAGTGTAGGTTTTTATTTTTCCCTATTTATTAATTAGGAAAACTGTATTTCTTGTGCATACATGGAGTTTTTCCTACATTTGTGGGATAGGCTAGCTTATGTGGAGGTGTGTGTCATAGATGTGTCATAGGTGTCATAAGAATGTCATAAGTAACTCCCTTGATGGGAGTTACTTCTATATTCTTAGCACCTTGTCACCACCTTTCATGGAAGAGTTACAGTCTATTCTTGGGGTGCCTTGTCCACCTTTTGTGGAGGAGTTACTTATGTACTCTCCTATATGTATTCCTCACTTTGGCCATCTCATGTTAATCAAATTTTAGTTTTCTCCATTTTGTCTTGTGCCATTTATCTTCTTGTGTTATTTTCAAATTGCTTTAGCATCTATGTGGTGTACATTTGCTTCAACTCGTGTGATCACATCTCCATTGCACTCGCATTATCTGGATTCTGGCAACAACTCTGATATGGTATCAAAGCAAGCCCAGTAATCGTGTGTCTAGTTATGCTTTTAGTTTATTTTGAAATCAAGAGGAGTGGATTTATCCTTGTTTTTTTATTTCTAGATCTGATCTAAAATATAAAAAAAACTTTCAATATCATTTTTGGTATCATTTCTTGCATCTTGGAATCCTTGGCCTTTAGGTGTCTTCATTGTCTTCACTTTAGGGGCTAGTTAATCAGTTAGCTTAAGTGCCATTGTTGTGTGGAGCAGTAGAGGGAGGAGTAGCATTCAGTCTATGCCAAGTAGCAGCAGTAGTCTGCACTCTCCAATAATTGACCACAACCATACGGCATCCCAACTTCTGTTGTTATTCTTTTGGCCTATAAACCCACGCACTTCTAGTCAATAGTCAACTTTGCACCACACTCCTTCTAGAAAGGTGCCTTTAGTTTTGTTATGCCTCAGACAATCTTTCCAACTTATTTTCTCTATTTGCCATGCCATCACGCTGTACAACATCCAGCATAGGTCTGCATTTATTTTTTGTCTTTTCTGAGTTAAATTCTAAACTGTGCTATTTTGGCACCCCTTCCTTACTTGGCATCCCATGTGGCACCCCTTGGACACATGTAAATCCTTCATTCTATCTATGATTCATTATTTTTAGTTAAAAATTGACTTGTAAAACAAAAATTAGTCAATTTCACTTAATATTTAATTTTTTTTAACAGTTTTATAATTTGGGGGTTTTCATTTAAAACTTGTATCTTTGCCTGTCAAAGATGAAGGGTGAGGCCCAGGTTGGTGGGAGGCCAATTCCCCCTCACACAAACCTCGTTTTGATTCCTCTTTCTGTGTTGAATCCAATTAGTGGTTGGAAGGCCACTAGTTTACGAGAAAATTGAACCTTTAATATCTTGCAAATAGTAGCTCAGATTTGGGTGCTATTTTTTGAAAAAGTGTTTGTAATTCAATTCTCCATAGTGTAGGCTTGTTATTTGTCAAAAATGCACTAGTTTATAAAGTGCCTAAAATTTGGGTCTCCTGGGACGTATTTTCAGCTGAGTTCAACGTCATGTTTGCTTTAGTCTTGCACTGATTGCTCTAAGATGCATTCTTGGCTGAGCCTTACGTCTTTTGAGCATGCACTTGCATATTTGGGAGGGGGGCTCAATATTTTATGGGGGGTGTGATTATTTTTCACAACTTGCATATCTTTACTTTCATTCTCCTTGCTACATAATTTTACAACTTGCAATCAACACAACTTCACCTAAATTCAGCTAAAAATAGATTCTTTTCAACTTAAACCCCTAACACCCTTCAAATATCATGAATGGAAGGTTAAAATGTCAATCATTCTTATAAGCAAAGGGTTGTATAGGATCACCATGGGTACTGAAGTAAAACCCAACACTAATGCTAAAAAGGTAAAGTGGTACAAGCGTAGTGATAAAGCTTATGGATTACTGAGCTTGTCTATGTCTCCAGAACTTCTCTTCTATTTAGAATCCTCCTAGACTCCCAATGACATATGGGACACCTTAGAAAACTTATTTGGGAAGCTTGATGAGATGAGAGGTCATGAGCTCGAAAATAAACTCATAAGTCTAAGTCCTAGCAACTTTGACACCTATAGGACTTCTTCACTAAGTTTAAAGCCCTTAGATTGCAATTAAAAGAATGTGGGATAGAGAAGAAAGATGATCAACTCATTCTTTCCATTCTCACAAATTTAGGTCCAAGCTATTTAGTCTTTGTCTCCACTTTCCATGCCATAAAAAGTGCCCTTGGCACTACATGGAAAATGCCTTCTTTGGATTCATTCATTGCCGACTTGACTAGGGAGCAAGATAAGCTAATTCAAATGGGAACAATGAAGTCTACTCAACCCCAAGCTTTGATAGCTGGAAATGGTAAGGATAAGACTTCAACAAAGGAGAAGAAGAAAAAGAAAAAGGACCAGGAGAAGAAGAAAGAAAACAACAATCCTACCAAAAACAACACTAAGACTTCATCTTCCAATGCTAAACCTAAAAAGGAGAAGGTTAAGTGTGCCTATTGTAAAAATATAGGGCATGATGAACACAAATGCATGAAGAAACAAATAGATCACCTAACTCATCTTCTAGCGAAGAATAACATAGGTGTTCCTGAGACCATCAAGCAGAATTCATCTACCCAAGATTCTACCAAGGCAAAAGGCAAGGGTAAGGAGAAAGAAAAGGGCAAGGCCCTTATAGCTACAATAGCTTCTAAATATTCATGGGTCATCGAATCAGGTGATTCTCACCACATGGGCTCTTCACTAGTTGAGTTTTCATCTTTAGAGCCTTGTAGCATGACTTCAATTAGTTTGGGTGATGACACTTCAGTTTCTGTTGTAGGGAGAGGGTCAATTGAAATGGAAGGAGGAAAATTAAATAATGTTCTAAGTGTTCCTCTCTTTCAACCAATCTCCTATTAGTGTACCAAATCACTCACATTGGTCGGGGCATGAGAGTTGAGTTTTCACTAGACTCAGTGGCTATCAGGGAGTTGCATAGTGATACTATAGTGGCAGTGGATAGGGTAGATCACCAAGCAAGGTTATACACTTCTCACATTTTGCATCAAATTATTCTCCAACAACATTGCTAACTTATTCAAATGGAGTTAGCAAATTGTGGCATGAGTGGTTTGGCTACCTTAACTACCACTACCTTGAGTAACTTTCCAAACATGACATGGTCATTGGCTTGCCTTGTATCCAATTCTCAAAAGGAGTTTGTGAGGGGTGCTCCCTTGGGAAGCATCTTGAAGCAAAATTTGACAAAGGAAAATCTTGGAGGGCTTCACAACCTTTGGATTTAGTCCACAGTGATGTATCGGGACCCTTTTCCAAACCATCTTTCACAAGGGCCAAGTACATCCTCACTTTCATTGATAATTTCTCTAGGTACACTTGGGTATATTTTCTCAAACAAAAGTCTAAAGTGTTTGAAATTTTTCTAGACTTCAAGGCTTTTGTTGAGAAACAGAGTGAGAAATCCATCAAGGTTCTTCAAACTAATAATGGAGGGGAGTATGTCAATATTAGGTTTGAGAAATTTTGCACCACAGAGGAGATTGATTTGCAGTGCACAATCACTTACAGTCCTTCATAGAATGGGGTTACATAATGCAAGAATAGGTTCTTAAAAGAGATGGGTAGCTGTATGATTCACTCCAAATCCTTAGCACCATAGTACTGGGCCAAAGCCATCAATTGCGCTTGCTACATTCAAAATAGGGTTCCTCACAAAGCTTTGAAAGGGATAATACCCTTTAAATCTTGGCATAAAAGGAAACCTGATGTTGAGCACCTTAGAGTTTTTAGATCCCCAGCCATGGCCCACATTCTGAAGAAGAAATGCAAAGCTATGGAATGATAGTCCAAGCCTTACATCATTGTAAGATATCCAGATGGTATTAAGGGATATCACCTTCTAGATCTAGTCACTCATGAGTTGTTCATCAAGAGAAGTGTCAATTTTCAAGAGAGTCCTAGAAACTCAACACTTTAACACTTCTTCTCCCTCATCAAAACTACTTTTTCATGATGATTCCTCATCAAATTCAGATCAGCCACAATAAGTTCTTGAGCTAGAGACATCTTCTTCTTCTTCTTCAAGTTTAGACAGCAAGGACAATGATGCATAGTCATCCACCTCTAGTTAGTCAGAGGATGAGGAGTTAGCACTTGACTTGCCCACTTTCAGGCCACTTTGGGCTAGACAAACACTTGAGAGTGCTGGCACTTGGGCAGGAGATTACACAAATGATAGACGTACTAGGGGGATTTTCAAAGAGATCCACATGCCTTCTTTGCTTCAATTTCAGATCCACAGACTTTTAGAGAGGCATCAAGGGTACCTGAGTGGGATAGTGTTATGGAGGAAGAATATTCTTCCTTAATCAAAAATCACACTTGGGATTTGACTTCACTTCCTAAGGGAAGAAAGATGGTTTGATGTAGGTGGATATATCATACCAAGTTTGCAGCAGATGGGTCAGTTGATAAGTACAAGGCATGATTGGTCACCAAGGGTTTCTCATAGGTGGCAAGCATTGACTGCTTAGAGACCTTTGCACCTATTACAAAGATGACTTCTATCTGACTCATCTTGGCTATTACCATAGCACATGGTTGGGATGTGCATCAGATGGATGTGAAGAGTCCCTTTCTTCATAGAGACCTAGAGGAGGAGATCTACATGGAGCAGCCACCAAGATTTGTTTAGGATTCTTCCTTAGTATGAAAACTTAGGAAATCTATCTATGGCCTCAAACAGGCCCCTCAAGCTTGGTATGCCAAGATGGATTCCTTCCTTCTCATAGTGGGTTTCACCAGGTGTCATTCTGATCCCAATGTCTACTTCTTGTGGTAGGATGATTCACTCTTGATTTTGGTTCTATATGTTGAAGAACTTTTGTTCATCGAGAGTTCTTCATCAGCGATTACAGCGGTGAAGGCATCTCTCCAGGATAGATTTGATATGACAGACTTGGGTTTATTGCACTACTTTCTTGGCATCGAGATCTCATAGTCAAATTTAGGGATTTCTCTTACATAGTCTAAGTATGCTCTTGACTTATTGGCTCAGTTTCACATGGCTGATTGCAAGCCATCTCTGACTCCCTTTCTATTAGGAGTCAAGCTTGAGGCTAATTGTTCTTTACCATTGGTTGATGCCACTCGATATTGATAACTTGTTGGTAGTCTCATCTACTTGACTCACACCAGACTTGACATATCATATACAGTGGGACTTGTCTCCATATTCATGCAAGAACCTCATGAGCTACATTGGAAAGCAGTTAAGAGGATCTTGCATTACATACAGGGTTCACATAGATACGGAATTCATTATAGATTTGGCATAGAGTTTGACTTGGTTGGATATAAAGATTTAGATTGGGCTGATGATTCATAGACTCGCAAGTCCACTTCTGGTTATAGTTTCTCTCTAGGTTTTGGTCCTACCAGTTGGTTTAGAAAGAAGCAGAATGTTATATCATCCATAGAGGCAAAGTACAGGGGAGCTATTAATGCAACTACTGAGGCTATTTGGATTTAGGGGATACTTTCTGAGTTTGGTATTCTTATCAGGCATCCCACCATCATTTATTATGAAAACCAGAGTACCATTCAGATTTGTAAGAATCTACTTCAGCACCAACAGACCAAGCACATAGAGATTCACATGCATTTCATTTGGGAGCTTATTCATAGTCAGGTCATTAACTTGATATTTTTCCAGTCTTCAAACTAGGTTGCAGACATCTTCACCAAACCTTTCACTGAAAGCAAGTTCATTCATCTACGAGCTCTTCTTGGGGTGCTGTCCACATCTACAATAACATCATATTTAGGGGGGCTTCTAGCCTCTTCTTTTCTTTTATGTCTCTCTTTTGGGGGGGGAGTTTTTTCCTATGGTTTTTCTCCTTTTCTTTATCTTATGGGAGATTGCATTTGTACATGGGAACCTCATCAGGCATAGTTGCCAGGACCCATTTTATATTTCCACACTGCCCACCTAAGCTACGCTTATGGGGGGTATTAGTGTAGGTTTTTATTTTTACCTATTTATTAATTAGGAAAATTGTATTTCTTGTGCATACATGGAGTTTTTCCTACATTTGTGGGATAGGCTAGCTTATGTGGAGGTGTGTGTCATAGATGTGTCATAGGTGTCATAAGAATGTCATAACTCCCTTGATGGGAGTTACATATATATTCTTAGCACCTTGTCACCACCTTTCATGAAAGAGTTATTGTCTATTCTTGGGGTGCCTTGTCCACCTTTTGTGGAGGATTTACTTACATATTCTCCTATATGTATTCCTCACTCTGGCCATCTCATGTTAATCAGATTTTGGTTTTCTCCATTTTGTCTTGTGTCATTTATCTTCTTGTGTTATTTTCAAATTGCTTTAGCATCTATGTGGTGTGTACTTGCTTCAACTCATGTGATCACATCTCCATTACACTCGCTTTATCTAAATTCTGGCAATAACTCTGATAACTTCAACATAGGCTTTAAGAACTCAATTTAACTCTCTCAGAATGACCACTCAGACTGGTCACATACAATTAAGATACATTTATATTATTTTGACTCTCTATATCTGATTAGGGATAAAACATGAAAAATAAATACCTTATAATAATCCTTAGATACTTATATAACATATAAATATTCATTTGTTTCTTCAATTCTACTTAGAACACTTTCAACTCACTCTTACAACATGGTCATTTAATTTGCTAGTGCAATCATCAAACATAATCAACTATAAGCCTTTGTTTATACTGAATATGGATTGGTCAAACCTCTAAAATACAAATATATGATACTCATGGAGTCTCTAACACTCTTAAATATTTATTCATCTTGAAACATCAAAATACTATTAAGAAAAACTCAATTATCTTTCTTGGGTCACTTGTAGAACTTGATCAAACACATAGTCAACTTTGGATCTTAATATATACAAATTTATAAACATTCAAAACTTATAACCAGTATCTCTAAATGTGACTTGGATTAATTTACAATTTTTAATTTTAAACAACCATTAAATTTATCCTAGATAGCTCAAATACTGTAGACTAGTTTTTTCTTATTAATTTAAATATTCAAATTCCAATGGTCACTATTCAAACACTAAACACCATACACTTTGTTATCATCTCATGCTACCTATAAACTTTGGGAAATACACACCATAAATATCCTTATAAGTATCCTAGTATTTACCTTAAAATTATTGCCATTTATCTTACATCCTTGCTTCTATGATTGTGCCACTTGGTAGCTCTGCATTCCCTCTACGTCCCCTACAGTCAATTTTCCAATGAACTTCTACCATTCGGCAACCCTATGTACCTTCTGAGAAAATTGACTATTTGACTCCAATTAACTTCCACCACTTGGAATCTCCACATGCATTATTTACAATTTAACTCAGTATGCTCTGTTAGATCATAATTTGCATGATCATGTGCTCATCATTGATCTCTATGTGACAGGTTTCAAACTCACCATTAGATCTATTACTCAAACTCCATGATTATGACACATGTCACTAGCACATTAAATATTGACTATTTTAATTTGAACTACACCTTTGGACCCTTATCTAGTTAGATTAATTTCTCACTATTAGATCTATGATTTGATTAAATGCTCACTGTAGATCTTTGATAATGCAAATTTGGCTAAGTATGGGAACTTAGTGAACTTTTCCTGAGAAAACAACTTTGTACCTTAATAAAAAAATTATGCTCAACATAATGACCTAAAATTTTAACCACATGATCACATTTCATAGGAGAATCCATCCATGTATCAAACTACTCCTAAAACTTTCACATGTGTGAAATATTATGTCATCAATCTGCTCACTCAACTTTATTTGTTAAGATGATTACTTGAGATTATACATTCATATGACTCCTCTAATGAATTATATTCACTAACATAAGAAATATAAATACTCATATCACCTCATAGGGTTTATACAACATATACACACTATAAATAACATCCAACAATTACCTATCCAAGTCAAACATTAAAGATCTATGCAAAAACATTGAGGCACATTAAAGCACACTTTGTCATTGTCATTCTAGCACACATGATACCTCATCAACATCCTTAGTCACCTTGGATAAATAATTGAAAAACCTCCAACACTTGACCCTACTCATCCTACCAAAATTTGGTATGATCCACACAAATTCTATTGGTATAATCTAAGTTGGTAATATTCTCGTGAAATTTAGAGACAACTAAAAAAAAATCTTTTGAATTTATCTTTAGTACCAAATTTTACCATGAAATTATGATTAATTAATGTCAAAAATCATATTAAGTGTAGTTAAATTTCATGACTCCAATTTCAATCATGAAACTCTTATTCAATATAAGGCTTACCTTGATATCTATAAAGATCCACTTCCCAATCATCACTATAATACCACCAAACTTAATACCTCTAATGTTGTGGAAAACTCAATTGACTTTAACTCTCTGACCAACAATGAAAATGTAGTCAACATGAACACCATGAGGTGTGTAGTATCATATATTGATCATTATCCACATTGTAATTGTAAAAACTTTCCTACTTTATACACAATTCAATATACTTATCCATCTCACTTCACAAATATTAATATTATGGAAATACCCCCTAATCAAGACAATGCTCACCTTGATATCTATAAATATCCACTTCCCAATCATCAATATAATACCACCAAACTTCTTACCTCCAATGTTATGGAAACCTCAATTGATCCTAATTCTCTGACTAATAATTAAAATGTAGTCGACATGAACAACATGAGGTGTGTAGTATCATATATTGATAATTAAACACACTCTAACTATAATAACTTTGTATAGCATGTACACTATTCAATATACTTATCCATCACACTTCATGAGTATTGAACATATTGAAACTATACACACAACACACTTTGTTGCTTTACCATATGTATAAATTAAATCAACAACATTATACAATTTGATTGTTAGTATATTCCCATTGTTATAGAATTTGATAATTAGATATTGTTAACCTCTCCTTGATAAAAAATACCTACTTTTAATAGCACTAAACATTATAATTTTTTGCCTACATATCCACTCATAACATTAACCACCTTTATAGAGTAGATTATTTACCCAACTAAGCCACAAATGACATCAACCCCCTAAACGTAGTTTGATCCACATGGAAAACCTATGTTAGCCAAGTCCAAAAAATATAATTATTATCATCATCAATTTAGGTGAACTTTCACTCCTCCTTTGACTGACTTGCTTAAAAATTATGCACCTTTATCTGATATAGTTATAACTGGATATGATGAATGGGGTCCTATAATTTAAATTTCTCACCTACCATCTTAAATTACTTATATATACCTCTTGAGGAATTCACCCAATCATTGTAATTATTTAATACAACTTTTATTTAAAATGAACATTCCTCAACCTCCACACATGGGGCAAGAAGATACCTTTTTGAGGTATGAGGATAATATTCTTGAAAATTTTGAGGAAATGTCTATACACATTGATGGAATTATAGATAGTTCTCTCTAACTCAAATTTACTATTTATTCAATGATTCCAAATGAAATAATACTTTGTGAAAATGATCCTCCTTTATTAATTAGTGTTAAATGGGTGATATCCAAGTCAATTTTGCCTTTATCGATGAATGATAATGCACTTGTGTTGATTCACTTTAATTCATTAATAATCTTGGATATTTTGAATGCAATATTTAATATACTTAAAGTACATTCAAAATCTATGATCAAATACAAATTCATCCCTTTCGTTGTGTTTGGATTCCAATCATAGTCCTTACCATCATGGTTAGAGTTAAGGTCATTATTTTTAATTTCCTTCTATCTTATGATATTTTACTCAGTCAACCTTAGACACATCACATGAGATCTATAACTTCTTATGCATGTTAGTGTGTCAAATTTACCCATAATGGTTCTATATATAACATTCAAGGAGACACTAATCCTTAGCATTTTGAACAATTTCAATATTGTGGTTTTTTTTAAATGCCTACCCTCAAACCTTTGCATACCATCTTAATCATGGTTACAATGGGCACCTTGAAATTTTAGGTAACATACCACCTAACCTATTAGATTATTATGATTATGAATCTGATGAGATAAGTTTAAAAATAATTTTTTTTGTTTTCCCTCCTATAATTATTAATAAATTACCCCCTTCTTTATAACCTCATTCTCACTATAAATCGACTGACAAAATTCTCACCTCAATATTCAAACCTAAAAAATACACTCTCATTATTATTTAACCCATAGAACCATTGATTCCATCCATATTGATCTTTATAAACCTAATTACGATGATGACTATTACCTAGATGATTTATTCTTAGTTGGTTATGCTCAATAAAATGATGTAAAAATTATTCATTATCGATCTTATTTACAATATTTTTATGAGTTTAATTTGCATGTACATAGCATTCACATAAAAGATACAATTTCGTCTCCTTATACTAAACTTAAAAATATTTCTTGTTTCATTTAGTTTCTTAGGTATAATATGGATTTGCTACTAGATTATACTCAATCTACTCTAGTAATCTATGATCCAACTATAATTGAATGAGTGACTCTCTCCACAACCAGTGCCTACCATGCTTGCAGCTCCTCCTAACCAAATTCTAGTGGTACTATAGCTTAAGCCCCATCTAATAATATATGTATCTCTCAAGTAGCCTCCTAACCAACATAAAAATGTCAACATAACCCTAGGCTAAAGGCATAAATGAATCAATCAACTATGTAGTATCATGTTGTAGTAGCACATAATCCAAAATGTTGTGGTGGGTTGTCTCCACCAAGGTCCTACATCGAGTCTCCTTTGTCATAGAATATATAAAATGAAAATTAAAATCACATCAAATATCACACACACACACACACACACACACACACACACACACACACACACACACACACACACACACACACACACACATGTATGTATGTATGTATTCTAATAATGCATTCTATATTGAGTTGGCTTATTATGTAGAATATACATAGTGGGGAACATCATGTTCATGTGAATAATCATATATATTATATAGGTTTAACACCACTATAAATACATGGCACATAGGAGGTTCTTAGTGGTTGAGTGGATGGAGTTACTATTAATGAGTAAGATGTGTTGTATAGTGATTATTTTGATATTATGTAGAAAAATATATTTATATGCTATATATATATATATATATATATATATGTATATATATATATGTATATATGTATATATATATATATGTATATATATATATATATATATATATTTATATGCTATATATATATAGCATATAAATATATTTTTCTACATAATATCAAAATAATCACTATACAACACATCTTACTCATTAATAGTAACTCCATCCACTCAACCACTAAGAACCTCCTATGTGCCATGTATTTATAGGGGTGTTAAACCTATATAATATATATGATTATTCACATGAACATGATGTTCCCCACTATGTATATTCTACATAATAAGCCAACTCAATATAGAATGCATTATTAGATCTCCATATGGATGTGCCTATGGCTATACTAGTGGTGGCACTAGAACTCATCTCTATCTCTATAGCCATGGTGGTGAATACTATATATAATATTGTGGCATAGTAGATAATATAATATAAGCTCTTAGCTATCACTGATACCACTATATAATAACCCTCACTCAATGAGGATATATAATAGTAACTATTGACTATTTTGATCACAAGTCAAAATAAGTCAACCCCTTTTAGTCCAAAACTTGATATATGAGTATATTAGCATGTTATATGGTGTTTCATGGTCAATTTTATGTCATTTAAAATGTTTCTATCTTTTTCATAGTTTAATTTAGTCCTTGTGTCATTTTATGTCATTTAGGGGTCATATTTAGGTCATAAATAAAGGTGATATGGTTTTACAAGGTGTCCAAGTGATCTAAAATCTCTTAAAATGTCCAATATGTTATATTCCTTGTCAATAATGTTATTCCTATCTAAAAATTGTAGGTTCCAAACTGAAAATAAAGAAAACAAGTGAAAAAGAGGAGTTTTAGCAGTTATACAACCTATAGAGGAGAATGGCACATGGGAAAATATTATGGAGTCTATATTCAACTTCCCTAACTTAATTTAAATTATTTAACTAATTTTAAATCATAATTTTTTTTTGAAAACCATTCTACTCATCCATCGCTCCATTAGACATGCAAAACTAGTCAATAAGTCTTATGATGGTACGACTAGTAGGATAGGTTTTAGGTAAAATGATTTTAGTGGTGGATATTAAAATTTGTTTGATTAAAATTCATGCAAGGATTTAAAATAATGGTTGCTTATTCTTTATTAATAAGTCTTAAGAAGTTAACTATTTTGTTTTGATTGCTAATCCCCACACTCTATAGGTTTTGATTATATATGAACTTGTGCATATAATAAATATAGTAATATTGTTTAAATTGGATTTATACATACTTATTTCATGGTTTAAAATCTTTTTTTCATGTTTTGAGGTGAATGGAGGAGCTTAAAATCTCAAATTATAGGTTAAGGTCACCATTGCCTAGTTACAGGCATGTTCCACCAATTATAAAAGTCTTATTTCCTATAATGGTTAAAAATGAATATGATATGATGTTACATGAATCCTATATTTCATAAAAATATCCTTCTTCCCAATCTCACTCTCCAAATCTATCATCCAGGGAGTTGCAATCAAGAAGGACCAACACAGTCAACTTCTTGCAAGATTGTCATACACAATCAGTTGAATGAGGTGTTTTGAGATATGAGTATGGTCATAGAAGTGTAATTAATTTTTTAAATAGTTTGGAAACCTTATTATAATAATGATCAAATAATATAGGTCCTTCATATGGCATTTGATTGAGTAGGTCAACCAGTTTAATACACATGCACAGTCCTACACCATCGATGTGTACCTTTAGGAGACTAAGAAAATTGGAATGGTAATATTGAAACCTATTTCAATAAATTCAAGGTTAATAATATAAATTTTTAAATTTTTATCAGGTCTAATATTGGCTACAAGCCCATAAATTATGCTCATTTCTCAAGTCTTATTCTCAACTGCCTTGTATATTGAAATGTCCACCTACAAGTGGCCTTACATAGAGACCTGAAGGTAGCCATAGAGATATCCAAACATATTGGAAACCTTAATATAAGGTTTAAGAGTTTAGATAAGTCATGAGAGAAATATTTGAGTCATTGAGAGGTAGGCAAGTTTGAGAAGTTATGTTCAAGTTGAATAGCTATGTTTAGGGACAAGTTTCCCTAAATACTCCAAAACAGAGTCCTAGCCACTTTTGGTGTTGATATATGATGATGTGATATATATTATTAATGAATTAAAATACATCCATAATGTATAATTCATGAATGGGTATTATCTTTAAAAATGATAGTGGATGTTTGGTCCCATAAGTGATTTAAAGAGGACTTCCAAATCACACAATTATTCGTTGCAACTTTTCAATCTTTACTATAGGATATTGAACTTTCAAGTGACCTTATTGTCCAAAGAAGCATGAAAGAGTATACATGCATTATAATTAATCATATGAAGGTGAGTAGATACTAGTTTTTATAATAACATCAAGGTGGGATGGAATATAAGGTCTTGGTCTTAACCACCACATACAAGTGCACCATTGCTCTTAAGGAGACTATCTACATTCTGACTATAGGTACCTATAGTACCATAAATCAAACCTTAGTGATTAAACATGAAGACATGAGAATTATCTTATTGAATTTGGTTTAAGGATCTCAAATGAATCATAGACCATGTGACATATGTTTTTAAAAAGTGGAAATGCATTTGCTCTAAGGATAGTCAACTACAATTGATTGTGGCATGGTAGTGATATAAAGAACAACTAGTGCTGATGATGGTCTAACCTAAACATGGTATGAAAAAATTCAACTATAAGAATAACCTTTAGGGCATAAAAATGTATTATATCAATGATTTAGGGTCTAAGCATGCAATACATACCTACAAGAAGATCTCTCTCTTAATCAAATAATGTTATACATAGTTTGTCAGTCTTGGATGGTGTACCTTAGAGAGCTTAGAAAAGGTTGAGATTATGAATATGATTTTATTTTCTTAATAAATTGTGATAATAATCTTAAGAGGTTCTCATATCATAAAAATATGGAAAAGAAGAGTTCTCAAAGGATAACTTATAGTCATATTTACAAACCCTACACACAGTCAATACTCCATAAGTTTGTTTTAGGTTTTTTAAGGTTTGGAGATGTTAGAGGTATGAATAAACCTTGAAAATTAGTAAAAAGTGTCTACATAAACTATAAAATCCTTCAATACCCTTGTTTTTCTTGATATATTAAGGGAGATTCCCTCTATTTTGTCTCATATAGAGGGGACTTTCAGGGAACTAAAACCTATAGGTTTAGAAGAATATTGATGAGAAGGTGAGATATAGGTTTATAATACCATGAAAATATATATATATAGTTATATTAGATATTAATAATCATGATAAAAGTCTCATAGGTGTATGAGGCCAAATAGAATGGTTTAAATTCACAAGTATGTAGATAGGCCTATTAGGTCTTGACTAGGACTGATGGCCTAAAGAGGTCCAACATCATTTATAACACTAGAGGATAGTTTAAAAGAATTATAAAATGGACATGGGGATATATAATGTGTTTTATATACTTTGGTTTATATAAGTGGACATGAGAAAGCCATTTCTTAGCCTAATAGCCTAATAGGGTATGCAAAGTGTGAATGAGAACTTGAGGTCAACTTGAGAAGCTCACACCTGTACAGAGGATTTTAATGGAAAATAAAGTAGATAATAAAAGTTTGAGAGTTACCATAACAAGGATTTAGTGGAATTTATTCAGGGTTTGGATGTCACACTTTTATGAACAATCATTACGAGATTGAACCACCTAAAACCCTCTAAAACCCTTGTTCATGACCTGATTGAGAATAAGTTAATAAATATGAATATAATAGGGATAAAATTAATATTAAAGTGATTTTATATTGAATACATATCCCAAGGGCTACTTCCCATCAATTTGTCTTCCACCCTACTTGTACAGATAGGGTGCAAAATTGGTTTTCTTGACAATTTTGTGTATTGTGCACATGAAAAAAGGTTTTAAATGATGAAATTAACTTTGGGAGGAATAATATGACTGAAAATAACCCATAATGTTCATTTATTTCATCATATAATCTCAAAATTACCTCTTCTAACACCTTCATCTCAGCTAGTCCAAACTAGCATAGTGAACAATGAGTGAACACCAAGTGAGAAGATGAAATCTACAATTAGGAGGTATTTTAAGGTTTTATTGATGGATATGAATGTATGAGGTATATTTAAAAGTTTAATACACTTAATTTTATGGATTATTTTGGAAAAATAAAGACCGTCTTGGTGCCAAGTGTGAAGGGTGAGTAAAAGAAGAGCAATTAATACTGCAAGTAATGAGGACACTTAACCAAAAGGATATTGATGATTAGGGACATATAAAATGCATGTTGTATATTTTTTATAACCCTTAACTCATATTTAAATTATCTCATCTATCCTTAGTCTATTTTGGAGTGCTCAAATAAGGCCAAATGATGAAGGCAATTTTCTGAGCAAATAATTGAAGATTTCAATGCTAAGTTCAGAGAGTTTCATGATTTGAAGGACATTTATCCAAGTATACCTTGAATTTTATATTAAATATTACTTTATATTGAATATTTAATTCATTTTATCAGTTTTAAAAGTGTTTTTGTGACTCTTGGACTTCTTTCTCTCCTCTTCTCTCTCTCTCAAAGTCTATAAGTACTAGCCATTTTGGCTCTTGTAGACTAATACCACACCTGGTATGGTAAAGCCTTACTAGTTTGATATCATATTTTTAATTTTAATAATTAAATAAATATATTTTTTAGTTCATAAACATATTTTTTAAGTGTTCAAAGTGATGAATGGTTAAATCTAGTGATTATATCCTTGTTTTTCCTTATCCTTTCATGTCTTGTGTAAGAAGTTCTCATTCTAACAAGTCATATAGAGTGTAGTTAAAGTTTTAGGGTCCCTTAAAGTGTGAAAGTGTCTTTGTATTAATCAATATTATCCCTAGTAAACTTACCTTGAGTGGTTTCATGTATATCATCTCTATATTGAAACACTTATGTTAGAATACTTTAGGATTTTGAGGCTAGTTTGTATGTTTTGTTCTTAGTGAAATAAGTATGATAGCATATTGGATATATTAATGGTGTATATCCTATTATAATATATTTATTTTATTCATAATTCTATCCCTTTTCCCATAAACACTCATTAGTATAGGTGATAAGCAATTCAAGGTAAATTTAGAGAGCTAGCCCTTAAACCTAGAGGTCTACTTCTACTATAGGTAAACCCACTTACCTAAAAGTATTTAAATGTTTCCAAAATATTATATTAGGATTTAAAAACCTAATTTAAGGTGACATATTTAGTGATAATATTTTTGGCACACCCGGTGGGACCCATTATCCACAAGACAACTTATCAAGTTGAATTCTGGTATTGACAACATCAATTACAAATTAGTGTGCTACTCAACATTTGGTGACTCCATTAAAGGTAAAATATGGTTATATACCATTGTTTTGTCATAAATTTTCTCTCATACTTCATGGTCCTTACTATGTCATCATCTAGTAGTGTTCTCAATCCCATCAATCCACCTATTCAACTTGAACTTCCTCTAGAAGTTCAATACCCTCAGCCTAATCTACCCTTTAAAGAGTAAGAGGATTTTTTTAACCAAAATAGTGAATAACTAGAAGAAATACAATCCATCATGGATAGGAAAAATTCCTTCTCACCCTTTAATAATGAGAATATAATCCATCTTGATGCATGTGATGTCATTCTCCCAAATGATACAAAGAGTGTACCCACATTCAATGGTGAATTTCATGTCACACCTAGTGAACACATCAGGATATCCCTAATTTTTTAAGTTTACATAATGTTAATAAAGAGAATATTTACATTAGACTCCTTTCCATGTCCACTATATGGAAATCACTTGATTGGTATAGGAATTTCCTAGTGGATGCATCACAACATGGCATGACTTTGGAGTGTTGTTAACTTCAATATTTGAGGATGAGAGTAACCACACTTATCTCATACATCAGATCAATGTGATCAAAATATCCCTAAAATAAATAATGCATGATTTCAATGAGAGGTTTCAAAATACTTGGCATATTTTTCCTCTTCCTATGAGATGACCTACTAGTTTTGTCTTCCTTACATACTTGAGATCCATTAGTACTAATATTGATATCATGTTTCAATCCATGGGTGATTTCACTCTTCCTAAATCATATTAACTTTCCATTAGAGAAGAGAATGACCTAATTCAATATGTAAATATACCTCCTAAAGTGTTTATGCCTTTATTTACTAATATTCCTGCTAATACTCCAAGTGTGGCCAAAGTTCCTAATTCCAACACCAAACCTAGAACTTCTTCTAGGAAGGTAGATGATGTCATGGATAAAGATGTAGAAATTCAAATGTTAAGATCTCAACATAGGCAAGAAAATATGAAATAATGTTCTCATCAAAATCCTTATACCTACCAACAACAATATGGCCAACAATATGGGAGAGGAAGAGGTTAAGGGTAACCTAACTTTAGTAGGCCTACCAATGTGTACAATCCCAATACTACATCCAACACAAGAGAGATGGTATCGATGCATAGAAAATTGGTGCAAGGAGAAGATTAAAAATAAGGATAATTCATGGATTTAATGAAGGTGGAGATAAATCCCTAGTTTATCAAGGAGGATTTACTCCTCTCATATTAGATGAAGATGAAGTCATGATGTAGGCAAGTGAAGGTGGGAAACCAAAAGGAGAAATATTCACCAACTTCCTACTTAAGGACACTTTTATGATCAATCAAGTAACTTATGTTGTAAATGACACTATATCTAAGAGGAATGACTTAGGAGGTGATAAAATGTGCCTATAAGTTCATCTAATCCTACTACAAGGCAGCAAGGAATGGCTACAAGCATGGTAATCCCAAACACTCCTGCACATCCTCCAAATTAGAATGTTGGAAGGCCTATTCAAAGTAATTCAACTCCTCAAGTTTTAAGAAATTCCTTTCCTTCAAGGGTCCAGTAAAAATTATGTATGTATTCTCTAAATATTGTGGACTCATTGATTAATACCAAGACATCCATTTCCCTTTGGAATGTCTTTCATATGCCTAGTAAAAAAAAGCTCATACAAAAATAGTTGTCCACTATCCTTACTAGTCCTACACCTCCAAGTAATATTTATTGACATGTAGATAATATAAATGAATCTAGAAACATTTTATAACCATCTACCAAAGCTAATAAACCTCCACCATTTTACCTCACTCTCATAGTGGGTGGTAAACTAGTCCATAATTGCATAGTTGATAATGGTGCTTCTATACTAGTCACGCCCAAAGTTATAGATGATAATTTAGGCCTAAAATATGAACCCAATATCAAATGAGTAATTCAATTATATGGTATAATTTCAAATAAAATAGGGTTAATAAAAAAACTTGAACATCTTCCTCCATGATTTTCCTAGTTTTCCCATCCTTCAAGACGTTGTTGTTGACCTTCCTACTCATTTTACATTCTAAATTTCAAGAGACTTCATAGCCAAGATAGGTGGATACCTCTCAGTTGATTGGTCATTATTTGTCTTTAGGGTAAGATATATCAATGTTACCATAAGAACTCATCTTCTTACAAGGTTTCACATTGAGCCCTATGTTGAAACAAGTTCAAATTTCAATTGTGTAATCAATGAGGGAAATGATTCTATTATGGATGATGGCACATATTCCAAGATTGAAGGAATTTTTGATTTATTTATTTATGAGTATGTTAATATAACCTATTATCATGACCCTTATGCTTTCATGGAATAAAATAATTTAGGAGTGTATTGCCTACATGAGGAAGAAATACCAATACCCTTACTTGCCAAGGAAGAAGGCGAGAATGATGAGATGTGGAAAATGTTTTTTGATGGATCGAGAAATAAGATTGGTGTAGGAGATGGTTTTTTATTGTTTACCCATATAAACAATAGTATTATTATTTATATATGTTTCATTTTATTTTCACTTGTAATGTGGTTGAATATGAAGGTTTGATTCTTGGCCTTTAATGGGCAAGGAGAAAAGGAATCAAGAAATTACATATATATGAAGATAAGGAATTGGTTATACATCAATTTAGGATTGTGGTTGATACCAATAACCATTTTATCAAGTCACATAATCATAGGGTATGGTATTTTATTAGATACTTAAATGCATTCGACATATAATTAGTCCCAAAGGGGTAGAATAATCATGTTGATAGACTATTGGCCATAGGAGCATAATTTTATACACCTAATTCCATAAAAGAGGAGGGGAAGAAATATCACATCAAGATAATTATTAGACATTCTATACCTAATAATTAAGTGTCTTGAAAAGTGTTTTATAGTGACAAACATATTGCATACTTCTTGAAAAATGAAGCTAATTTTTCCTCAACAAATCAAAAGAGACTCTAAGAATAGTTTGATAATTAGATTATGTAGTTAAGAACAAACAAGATACCTAAGGGATTGGTGAGATTATAAAGTATCTTTAATTAATATGATAAAAGGAAGAAGTAAAAAGTGAGTATGTCTACAAAAGAGGATAATTATGAAAGGGTCTTGATTTTTAAGGACAAACTCCTCAAACTAGGCAAGGTATGTTCTACATTAGAGAAGTAAGCATTCATTGATTTGTGTAGAGAGTTTAAAGGCTTATTTGCTTGAGAGTATAAGGAACTAAAAGTGTTTTATCCTATCCTAGCACATCATACCATTGAATTGGAAAATGGAGTTAAATTGGCTAGGTAAAAATAAAGGCCCATTAACCCTAAGATTGAACAACTCATGAGGTTAGAGCTTACCAAACTCCTTGAATCTAAAATAATATTTCCTATCAAGTATTTAATGTGGGTATCTAACCTTGTGCATGTTATAAATAAGAATGGGGAGACAAAACTTTGTGTGGAATTTAGAGATCTTAATAAAGTTTCGCTCAAAGATCACTATCATTTACCCTCAATAGAGCATATTTTGTAAAGTGTTTTAGGTTCTCAACATTTATCTCTCATAGATGGATATTCTAGTTATAATCAGATTCTAGTGAATGAAGATGACTAGTTTAAGATAGAATTCACTACAAAATGGGGGAGTTTTTATTATATTAAAATTCCTTTAGTTTTTTAAATTTTAGTGCCACATTTAAAAAAGCAATGGACATGGATTTAAAAGGTTTAATCAATGAAATATTGTTGGCATATCTAGATGATATAATAGTGTTTTATAAGGATGCTAATGAACATATGAAACATATAAGGAGAGTGTTTGAAATTTTTTAGTAGTACGGAGTATCTCTGAACCCCCAAAAATTGATCTTTGTTATCCATGAAGGTACGCTCTTAAGACATGTTGTTTCCAAAGTTGGTTTAAATGTTGATCCTAAAAGGATAAAGGATATTATAGGCCTATCACTTCCCTTACATAATAAAAGAATTCAAATTTTCTTAGGGAAGATAAATTTTTTAAGGAGTTTCATACCTAGTTTTACATCTTTAGTGAAACCTATCTTAGCCATGCTCAAGAAAAAATAAGTCTTATCTTGGTCTAAGGAAGGTAAGAGTATCTTTGAATCCATGAAGAAATAAATTTCACAAGTTCCCACTCTATTGAACCTTAATTTTTCTAAAGACTTCATGTTGTATTCATTTTTAAACCTTGATACTATCTCAGCTATGCTAATGCAAAAGAATGATGGTGTGTAATAACCAATTGGATTCTTTATTAAAGGTTTGGAAGATTATGAAGTCAAGTATACATTTATGGAGAAATAAGTCATTGATATTTTAAAAGGACTAAATAAGTTTAGGCATATGGTTTCAAACAATAGGATTCATATTATGGTTTGTCATCCTAGTACCAAAGAGTTTCTTTCGAGAAAAAAACCTTAGTGAGAAGAGGGTAGGGTGTATTATTAAGGTAATGAAATATGATGTTGATATCTAAGTGTAAAAGTTGATAAGGGGTAAAGGCCTTTGTGAACATCTAGATTTAGACCTCCATGAGTCAAAATAAGAGGCTTTAGTCAATCATGATTGTGCCCAACCAAATGGTTTCTTGCCTCTAAAAATTTGGACACAATATGTTATCATATTTGTTAAAAGTGGTGAGTATACTAATGGTATTATTAGATACCAAAGGTGGTACTTCAGATTGCAAGATATTTATTATTGTTTTATAGATGGTGTGATTTATAGAAGAGACACTAATGGTGTGTTATTGAGACTCATTGACAATGATAATTTTGGAGTGTTGCTTGAAAAGTTCCAAGATGAAATAGTAGGATGTAATTCTCACCAAGAACCAAAACTACCAAGATCATGAGGGTAGGATATTATTGGCCTATCCTCTTTAATGACTATTATTCTTGGGTGATAAGGTGTGTATAATGTGCTTTCTTTATAGGAAAATAGAAGATTTCATCTCTCCCTTTAAGGCTTATTCAACTGGATCAACCTTTCATGCAATGGGGTCTTGATTACCCCCATGAAGTGTTGGTCAACAATAGGTACTCATAGCAACTGACTAATTCAAAAGGTGGGTTGAGGTAGCATCATTTAAGTAAGCCAATGAAAATTCCATCTTAGAGTTTTATGAAAGTATCATAACAAGGTTTGTCACTCCTACTACCATTTTAGATAATGCACTTACTTTCATGGGTGTTAGGACAACTGATTGGGGGAAAAAATGGCATATACTTGATCACTTCATCTAAATATTACCCTCAATGTAATGGTTTTAATGAATCCACTAATAATAATCTAATAAAAATCATTAAGAAAACTTTAGAGGACAATAAAAGGGTTTGGCACACTAAATTGAAGACAACCCTATGAGATGATAGAATAACTCCCAATAGATAAATATGGAATTATCATTTTGTTATTGTATATGGAAGAGAGACTAAACTATCTATATCCCAAGAGATATCTACCTTGGAGTTGGAACATCAACTAGAGTTATTTGAGAATACTCCAATGGATGTGAGGTTGATACAATTAATGGAGTTGCGAGAGACTAGAGACAAGTCTCACCAAGCTATGAAACATTAATAAATACTAATGAAGAGTTATTTTAATAATAAATAAACTAAAATAACATTTCAAGAAGGTGACATAGTGTTGAAATTGGATTAATATAAAGAAAAATTAGGGAGACACCAAATTTGATACCTTATGGAGTGGACTATATGCCATCATCAAGTGAAAATAAAGATTTTTTTTCATAGAAAGGATGAGTGGAGAGGAGATACCTATCCCTATGAATGGGATCCATTTAAATCCCAGATATTGAGGAAATGAAGGTTAGTCATGTAAATACTAGGTTAGGTGGGTATCTCTTTTAGTTGTGTGTGTTGTGTTCCATAAGTGTTCTAGTTGAACACATGTTTATTTCTTTTGGTGTGTTTTATTTTGTGTTTCATTTTTTTAATGTTTGGTGTGGTTTAAAATTCAATTTTATTGTAAATTTTTGTATAAATGACTCCATGTCCCAATGTATAGGATTAGGCTATTGGTCTTGGCATAACAAACATAACACCCTTGGAAAATCACCAAGAATGCTAACTATTTTGACCACAAATCAAAATAAGTCAACCCCATATTATATAAAAATTTATATAAGAGTATATTAGAATGTTATAGAGTGTGACATGGTCAATTTTATGTTATTTAATATGTTTTTATCTTTGTCATAGTCTAATTTAGTCCATGTATCATTTTATGTCACTTAGGGGACATATTTGAGTCATAAATGAAGGTTGTGTAGTTTTACAAGGTTTAAAAGTTTATAAATTCTCTTAAAATGTCTAATATGTCATATTTATTTTCAATATTGTCAATCCTATATGAAACTTTTAGGTTCTTAACTAAAAATCAAGAAAATAAGTGAAAATGAGGAGTTTTGGCAGTTGTATAGCCTATAAAGGAGAGTGGCATGTGGGATAATCATATAAAATAGATATTAAACTTAAATAAATTATTTTACATGATTTAACTACTTTATAAGAATAAAAAATGTATGAAAACAATTATACTCATCCATCACTCCACTAGACATGCAAAATTGGTCAACCGATCTTCTGATGGTATGGCTAGTAGGAGAGGTTTTAGGTTAAATTATCTTGGTGGTGGATACTAAAATTGGTATAATTCAAATTAATGGTATTATTTATAATAATGGTTACCTATTATTTATGAATCATTCTTAATAAATTGACTATTTTATTTTGCTTACTAATCCCCATACCCTATAGGTTTTGATTCTATATAAGCTTGTTTATACAATCCAACTAGTGAAATTATTTAAATAGGATGTAGAAATACTTATTTCATGGTTAACATTATTTTTTTAATGTTTATATGTCATTCGAGGAGCTTAGTATCTAAAATTATAGGTTAAGGTCACCATTGCCTAGTTGTAGGCATGTTCCACCAATTGTAAAAGTATTATTTCTTGTAATGGCTAAAAATGAATGTGATATGATGTTACATGCATCCTATATGTCATAATAATCTCCTTATTCTTAATATCACTCTCCAAATCTATCATCCATGGAATTACAGTCAAGAAGGACCAATATAGTCAACTTATTTAATGATTATCATACAAAATCAATTGAATGAAGTATTTTGAGCTATGAGTATGGTCATGAAACTATAATTAAGTTTTTAAAGAGTTTTTAAAATTTATTATAATCTTTAAAAAAATAGACAAGACCTTCATATAACATTTGATTGAGTTGGTCAACCAATTCAAGACACATACACAATATTGCACCATTGACATGCACCTATAATAGATTGAAAACATTGGAATGGGAGTATTAAAACTTGTTTCAATCCCTTAAAGGTGAATAAGATCAATTTTATAACTTTTTATAAGATATAATATTGGCTACAATCCCATATATTATGCACATTTCTCAAGTCTTATTCTCAACTACCCTACATACTGAAATGTCCACCTACAAGTGGCCTTAAATAGAGATCTGAAGGTAGCCATAGATAGGTCCAATCAAGTTGGAAACATTAATATAAGGTTGAAGAGTTGAGATAAGTCATGAGAACCATGTTTGAGGCATTTATAGGTACAAGTTGAAGAGATAAGTTTAGGGACAAGTTTCCCTAAAAACTCCAAAATAGAGCCCAAGCCACTTTTGGTGTTAATATATGATGATGTGATATAGATTATTAATGAATTCAAATACATCCATATTGTATCCTTCATGAATTAATATTATATTGTAAAATTATAGTGGATGTTTGGTCACATATGTGATGTTAAAAGGGCTTTCAAATCACATAATTTTTGTCTTCATAAATGGTTTTAATAATATTAATAGGTTCCCATATCATATAAATATGGAAAATAAGAGTTATCAAAGGACAACTTAAAACCATATTTGTAGACCCTGCACACAATCAATACTCCATAAGTTTGTTTTGGGATTTATAAGGTTTGGAGATGTTATAGGTATTAATCAACCCTAAAAATTGGTAAAAAATGTCTCAATAACCTATAAAATCCTTACATACCCTTTTTTTTCTTAATATAATAGGGAAGATTCCCTCTATTTTGTCTTAGATAGAGGGCACTCCCACAGAACTAAAACCTATAAGTTTAGAGGAATCTTGATGATAAGGTGATATATAGGTTGATGAGACATTGCAAAAATATATATAGAGTTATATTATACATGAATAAGGATGATAAAAGTCTCACAGGTGTCTGAGGCCAAACAAAATGGTCTAAATTCATAATTATGTAGATAGACTATTAGGTCTTGACTAGGGCTAATGGCCTAAAGAGGTCCAACATCATTCTAACACTATAAGATCATTCCAAATAATTATAAATTGTAAATGGGGAGATATAAGGTATGTTTTATCCTTTGCTTTACATAAGTAGACATGATAAATCCATTTCTTGGCCTAAGGGCCTAATGAGGTATGTAAAGTGTGAAGGAAAACTTGAGAGGTCAACTTGAGAACCTTACACCTTTACAGAGGATTATCATGAGAACTCAAGGAGATAATTCAAGTCATAGATGGTCGCTAACAAGGATTTAGTGTATTTTTTTTAGGGTTTAGATGTCACACTCTTATAAACAATCTTTAAGGGATTGAACCACCTAAAACCCTCTAAAACCATTATTTATGATTTTATTGAGAATAAATTGATAAATATACATATAAGAGGGATATAATTAGTAGTAAATTGATTGGATATTGTAGAGGACTCCATAGGGATACTTCCCATCAATTTGGCTTCCATTTTACTTGTATGGATAGGGTTTAAAACTAGTTTTATTAACAGAATTGTGTATTGTGTAGGTGTACAAATGTTTCAAAATATGCAATTCACTTTGGGAGGAATAATAAGATCTATTATAACCCTTAATTTTAATTTATTTCATTAGTTAAGCTCACAAGTGCCTCTGCTAACACCTTCATCTCATCCAGTCTAAATTGACATAGTGAACAAGGAGTGAACACCAAGTAAGAATATGAAAACTCTAATTAAGAGGCCTTTTAATGTATACCTTATGGATAAAAAGGTGTGACATATATTTAAAAGTGTCATAAACTCCCTTTTATGGATTAGTTTGGAAAAATGAAGACCATCTTGTTGTCAAGTATGAAGGGTGAATGAAAGAAGAGTTACTAATACTATAGGCAATGATGACACTTGGCCAAAAGGATATTGATGATAAGGGACACATAAAATGCATGTTTAATAATTTTTATAACCCATATTTCATATTTCAATGATATCATATGTTTTTAGTCTATTATGGAGCTCAAAGAAGGCCAAATTATGAAGGCATTTTTTTTTGAGAAAATAATTGAAGTCCTACACCAAATTCAAGGAGTTTTATGATTTGAAGGACATTTTTACAAGTAGACCTTGAATTTTTTTTCCATATTAATTTATTATACATATTTAAATCCTTTTCTTAGCTTGACAAGTGTTTTTATGACTCTTGGACTTCTCTCTCCTCCTCTTTCTAAAATTCTTTAAGTACTAGCCATTTTGGCTCTTATAGACTAATACCACACCTGGCATGGTGAAGCCATGCTAGATTGATGTCATATTTTGAATTTTAATAATGACATAAATCTGGTTTTGATTTCATAAACATATTTTTTAAGTGTGCAAAGTGATGAATGGTTAAGTCTAGTGATTTTATCCTTGCTTTTCCTTATCCTTTCATGTCTTGTGTAAGAAGTTCTCATTCTAATATGTCATTTAGAGTGTAGTTGGTGTTTTATGATCCCTTAAAGTGTTAAAGTGTATTTGGATTCATAAATATGATCACTATTATACTTACCTTGAGTGGTTTCATGCATACCACCTCTATATTGAAACACTTATGTTAGAATACTTTAGGACTTTGTGACTAGTTTGTAGGTTTTGTTCTTAGTGAAATAAGTATGTTATCATAGTATATATATTCATGGTTTATCACCATATGATAATATATTTATTTCATGCATAATTATATAGCTTTTCCCATAAACAATTAGTATTATAGGTGATAAGCACTTCAAGACAAATTCAGGGAGGTAGCCCTTAAACCTAGAGGTCTACTTCTACTATAGGTAAACCCACATACCTAGAAGTATTCCAATGTTTCCAAAATATTATATTAAACTTTAAAAAACTCCTCTAGGGTGAAATATTGGTGAAAATAGTAACATTTCATGTGGTCATGTACCTCCCAACCATGCAGTTCCATTATATTATAAGCCCAAAATATAGGGATCATTATGGGAGCAATTGAGTGTGGCAATCCGAACTACCCTGATACATAATTAAATGGATGGGGATATACTCACCAAGGATATTTTAATGTAATTTTAAGATGAACCTATGACTATATAGTGTTTTGACATCAATTATAAGCAACCATACCACCCTAATTTGGGTGTCAAATAATCTAACCTTGAGTAATAGTCCTCAAGAACAAGACGTGGCAAAATATGCATCACATGGTATTATGCCTACCTTCACATGTGAAAGAGGGAATAATACAAAATATGAGGTAAAATTATCTACATATACATATAAAATCAATCATAGATCTAATTATAAAATATCATAATAAGCCTCATCATATATTGGATTCTAGATAAAATCTTCTAAAAATCATGCATTAATTGTACCCAAATAATATAACCTAAATCATATAATGTGACCCAATATAAAATATCCTAACATAGATATATAATATATAATTGGATCTTCCCATCTAAATTTTGATAGATCATTCAAGATGTCTCATGTTCAATAATGGCCTTCCTTGAGTAATCAAAACATGCACATTAAATAGCCACACCATCAACTTAGGATGGTTATATATCTATGATGTTATTATGCACAAAAATAATTCTCTCCTATCATCTACTGAATCTAGATTATTTCAAAGCATTAATAAATTGAAAATCCTAATAATGCATGAACATCTTCTAGGGTGATAGCCACCTCAATGATATTCCCATCCAATGCCTAGCAGAACATATTTGTTAGTCTCTCCCATATATCTAGGAACATGGTAACTAAATCTACACTTAGTGGGATCCATCATATATCCATGATCCAACCAAAACCAAATGTAGTAATCCAAGCTTGATCCATGGTATAAAATCTTGCTTGTAGATTTAGTAACCATAGTACATCCACTAGTTTCGAGAGTCTTCATCCCCTCTAAAAATTCCAAACAACAAATCACTCATTAGATCTTTACATAGAAATTGACATAAGTTATATTTTAAAAAAATGATCAAATTAAATACTTTAATGGCCATGTATAATATTGCATTAACCTTATTCTATTTTTATAATAGTATCAGCCCTATACATAACTACATTGACCTTATACTAAACTCAACTTTATCAACTCTATACTTGACTACATTGGCCCTGTCCAAATTTATACTCTATAGCCCTTATGTACTATATTTTCCATCTATGTAGACTCCATTGGAAAACATATATGCAATCAACCATCTACCATTTTTACAACTATAAAATTCACTATTTACAAAACCATATTGACCACTACATATGTTATTGGACAAATATAAAAACCTATCCTTTCCAATTACATTAACCTAGTTGATACCATCTTATTTAGATGATAGTTTTTCACTAGGCCATAATTAATACACTTGACTTACTTTTTGACATTTTCCCTCCTACCCGTTTCTCATTTTAATTTTCTTTATTACTACATTTTTAGGGGAAATTACAATACATAGTTTGCCTTAGTGCCTACTTTTCCTAATCTGGTCCATTTTAATTTAAAAATTATTAAAATTTATAATAAATGCACCCCATACCTAAAATATACTATCTTCTGCTATGATCCATACTATAACTCATCCACCTTCTCAATATTAGGCCATCATCTCTCTCTTTACTAAATTTAGATACACTAAGCTCTAGTTTGTACAAATAGAAAATGTGCAAATAAAAATAATTCATCCCTTTTCTAGTAAAATGTCAAAATTTTCAAAAATTTAATTATTTAAAAATAATTTTCATACTTATATCCTAATTCTTTTCATAAACCAAAGTAAGATTTAGAATCCTGATAGAGCAGAGAATTTTTTTATTGTTAACACCATATTTTTTCAAATTTTTCAAATTTTATTATATAGGTCCATCACTTGTTCTACATAATGGATGCCTCTCTTCATCTAATTCACATGAATATTATCTTCAATAAAAATAAGTTAAGTGAAGGTACATTGTATTTACAAAATATTTACTCTTATTTATTTTTCATGTTTTTCTACAATTTCTTAGCTCAGTTAATGTGATCATTTTCCCTGAAAGTACCATCTCATGTTACACTCTCATGACACATGATGATATGTGAGTAGGGAATATGTATACACATAATATTTTTAAAAACTTTATTATTTATTGATGTTTTCCCTCTTTCAACAACCCATCGAGTTTCAATCTCTATGAGTGCATGCCTTAAATGGTGCACAAGGAAAGGGGTGGTAAACTCATAGTGATTTGAAAGAGACATTATTGTTTACCTATCAAACCTATATCCAGACAATCCTAACATGTTTGATCCCCTAAGATAAATTCCTCATTATAACCACCATCTATGCTAAGAACCATATTTTTTTAATGTATTGGCATATGTATTATTTATTTATTATAACCATTTTTTAAACTAATTTAGCCTAGGTCAATGTAGTCTAAATTTTATGGAATATGATTCACAACTATATTGGCCCTATACAACCTAATTTGAGGTTAAATTATCATATTTTAAACTAAATTAAGGTTATCTAGTGGCATTATCTAAAACTTTTAGAAGGGTTAGTATCATCCATCACTATAAATACAAGTCCCCATTTCAATCCATCAAAGAGAAACATTTATTTTTGTATTTCCATTGACCATAATTATCATTAAGTCTATATTTGGAGAAGGTATTCTTAAATATTATCTTAGAGGGAAACATATTGTCTTGTGGAATCTTAGATGTAATAGGATTCCTTTTAGCCTAAAGCTTGATTGAACCTTTATGATCCTTACTGCCACAACAATCTAATATAAAAAAAACATTGGCCAAGTGGGAGATTGAAGTTTGATAGGTATTTTTAAAGGTAATTATATTATAACCATAGATATTTTAATTTTATAGATATAAATTACATGGTTACTATCTTAAATGAATGTATACTTCCTATTTTAATCTCCTTCACACTTATACTTAGGCTAGCTATAGGGTTTTTCAAACTTTCCATTTCCCAACTTAGGTGACTTAGGCCCTCATTTTCCTATCATGGTCACTTACCCATTTTAGTTTGTTTTTAGCCACCCCCTTATTTGTGTTTTTGGCTTGGAAATATTAGATTATATTAATTCCATTATTAGAGGACTATTTAGGTTTATTTCATTATATTGATGACCTAGAAGCTTTAAAACCCTCTCTATTGATGTTGTATAATGAGTGGTCCTTTTTCCAAGTTTATTGCATCCATTTTGTCATATCCTAATACATTAAATATCAGTGGGTTTTATTTCATTTACCTTCTCTAAGCTTGGTTCTCTTATATAAGATAAGTTATAGGTCAATCCTAGCTCATTGCATACACCATTCAAAATTTTTAGAACACTAAGGTATGGTGCCCTTAAATGGTACATAAAAACTTATTTTATAAATCAAATTACATGTGTAGATGTATAAAAATAATCTAAAGTATAATTTCACTACCTTGACATTCCTACTGATAGTATTAGTAAGATGAGAGAGTTGATACATAAGGATAAGTAGATAATGAAAGAGTATGGCCAAAGACTCAAACATACATTGAGGAAATTTGAGGAACCACTAAATGAAAATAATTGAATTGATTGGTTTATTTATGGACTGATCCCATACCTTTGAGATAACATGGATGGTAAAATATTTAATATGTTTGTAAAAATTCTTGAGATGGAATCACACTTAGAAGTTTAATCTTAGATAAATGACTGACACATCAATAAAAGATAATGTGTAAATAATATAGTTATAATTATAATAACTAAGACTAAAATAAGAGATTTAAATTAAAGGTGATGAGTTTGGTTCTCTACTAGTCAATAATAATCCACCTTCAAAAATAATATGGTCAACTAATTATCTTGTAGAAGGACACTCATGAAAATAAAATCTCATCATTATATGGTGAAAAGAGTACTATACTAAGATAATCATAACACCTATGGGGAAGTATCCTCCCATTCAATAATTGATATGTGATGACATGATGTATTACATAATTTGTAGAATATATGATCAACATCCCCCAAATTTATTCCCAATGATAGAAGTGGCTCCACTCATGAATAAATTGATGTAATACACTATTTTTTTTAATTTTAATCATTATAATCATACATACCTTTCCATAGACACAGTAGTAGATATACAAGATACTAATTAGATAAGAGCATCCATAGTTCATCAAATGCCATCACCGTAACTACCTATGAGTAACCCTCGTATACCACACTCTTGTTATCAATACCAAAAACCTCCAACACTATAAGACTTACAATCATAAAATTACCAACCTTAATACTATAACAATGACCAAGGGGGTATATGGGAGGTGGCTATGAAGGATACAAGTGAGGATACCATAGAGGGAGAGGAAATTAACAAAGGGGGAAGGTAAAACCAAAACAATAATCAAGGATGTAATTATGGTTATATCCAAGAGATATCACCCCTAACATGTGAAAAATGTATAAATATTTATAATATTACAAGAAATCATGTAGAATAACTACATACGGAGTGTGGATTCTATCATGAAAATGAACTCATGATTCCTTCTCATGTTCTAAGGCTGTAAAATTCTATAAGAATGGTAGAATAAATATTGAGTATTTATTATAATCTCTCCCATAAAAATGGGTAAAACATTATTAAAAATTTACTAAAAGAACAAGACACAAAGGACAATACAATAAGGTTCACTATGAAGTAGGATAGATTAAGGAGGTCTATTAAAATGAACGTATATTTCCAAAAAAATAAGATAATTTATAGAAACTTTGAAACAATAAAAAAACAGACCTTGAAATAAATCTCTAGATATTATCAATCCAAAAACATAAGATAATTTCTAGAAACATTAAAATAACAAAAAGAGAGACCCTAAAAGAAATCTCTAGATATAACCAGTCATGACTCAAAACTATGAATGGTGGTAACCACTCAAATAAAAATTAAAACAAGGAAATTAAAATAGTTAGCTACTAAGTCTAAAGAGGAATCAATAACATATGATATGGAACAACCCAATCTACATGAACATGATTTCATAGTGGATAAAATCATAAAAAAATATACAAGAAAAATAAGAAAAAGATCAAATTAAACTTACCTACTTTGATTAGGATGAGATTGGGGATTTAAAATGAATGATTAAAATAATAAAAAGTAAAGATCTAGTCACTAAATTAACACAATTATATAATACTAGAATAAGAAACTAAGATAACATAGAGTACAATAGATTGATAAAAATTAGAATAAAAAGAAAAATAATGTGTTTAAATTGAACATGAAGTGGAAGAATTTTTTTTTTAATTAATATCAAAATATGTAGCCATGAGGTAAGTAAGAAACTATTAGATCTTGGCATAGATAAAAATGTCTTACCACATAGTAAATGGGAGATACTTGGTAAACCAGAGCTACATGCCATAAATTATGATATTTCAATGGATGATGGCACACTATGCTCACTAATTGGGACATTAAAATATGTTCAAGTTAAATTAATGGGGATAAAAATAAAAATGGCATTTAAGTGATTTATATGTATGATACAAAATACTTGGCCTTGTTAAAGTTAGAATGGTTTGTTGACTACAATGGTACATTATACTTTGAATAATAAGATATTACATTTGAAGGGAATGGTTTGGTGGTTCATTTTCCATTATAAATAGGAATGATATTTTCATGGTTAGAGGAATTATGGACACATGATGAGTAAAGTGAATTTGATGAGCTTTGTAGTGTATACATATTAAATAATATCATAAATATAGAATATGACCATGAACAAAATGATGAAGGGTAAATAGCATTGGAACATGAAGAGGTCGATTAAGCTTTGGATTATGGTATTGAAGCATGGTTATATTAGGATCATAAAAATGGTCATAAATGTATGTCAGATGAGTAAAATCTATTATAGGGTAAATAATACTATTGCAATTCATAATATGATACTATATAATATAAGGGATTACCACATTGAATGAGTTTCCCATGCTAAATTACCAAAATTTACCAGAATTAGGATTTTTAAATATTACCTAAAATGGATGATAAGGGTATTCCCCTATAAATAAACACAAATATAGGAAATTAATGACACATTAAATATCATTCAAATAAGGTGGGGAACACCCACATAGCCACAATTTTAAATTGGAAATCCTTTGGAATAATACTTAATATAAGATTTATTAAAATAGAAAGCTATTTTTTTAAAATAAAGAACTATGAGAACAACAAATCCAAGGATAAACATTGAAAATTGTGACAATTGATGGATTGAAAAATGAGAAACCAACATACATCTATGGGCTTAGTTCTTCTATTGGACCTTATATGATTTTCTAAAGACATGGTATATGCATCAAGAGATGTAGAAAGAAACCGATTGATGGGAGGACATAAAAAGGTATTTAATTCAAAGCTTCAATTTTTTAGACCCAGACATAAGGGTTTGTCATGCATTAATAAAAATAAAAACATTTTTATACATGTCAGAGCTTACCATAAATAAAAATTTAGAAAAATAAAATTAGAAGATAAAATGATGGGACACATATGATTGGGAAAAAATTGAAATAATCACAAGAGAATACCCTAAAAGTATGGAAATAAATAGATACATAAAAGAACTTGAGAATATGATACATTGTAAAAAAATCACAAAATAAGAGGATGATGAAGAGAAACAATAAAAAATAAAAATAAAATGAAGGATACAATTGCTTGATATTGTAGAGGATAAAACACAATAATTTTATCAACCTCTTAAAAATAAAAGGAGAATATATCTACAAAGGACAACTTAAAAATTGTAAAAGTAGGACATAATTGGGAAAAATAAGAATTAAAAAAAGATATTATAGTTACTAATGGAATATGAGGACCTATTCCCATGAACATTTAAGAAGTTAAAAGGAATAAAAAGAAGTTTAGACTATGAAAATACAATTAAAAAATGATAGAAAATCTTAGTGGAAATGATCATACATGCTAGATTTGAATTTGAATGCTAAAAGTAAAAATTGATCTAGATAAGATGTTTGTTGGAGCATAATAACACTTATGGAATAAATAGAATGGACAAGCCATATGGTTATTAAAAACAAGAAAACTAGAGAAAACCACATCTTCAATGACTATAGGGATTTGAATAAGTCATGTTTACATGATCCTTTCCCAAATCCATTTACATAATAGATATTAGAAAGTGTTATGGGAAGAGAGAGATATTATTTCATTGACAAATTATCTAGATACCATCATATAATAATAGTGCCTAAAAATCAGCCAAAGATCACATTTGCAATCAAATGGGGATCTTTCATGTATATAACTATGCCCTTTGGATTGATAAATGTCATACTATGTTTAGTATAATAATTTTGAATGCATCTAGATACTTTATACATAAGTTTTTATAAGTATATATCAATGATAAGATAATGTATACATTAATTAAATATCATGTTCAACTTTTGTGGCTAATGTTCCAAATATGTCAACAACTTAATATATCTCTTAATCTAAATAAATGTATGTTTGACACACCATTTAGTACATTACTAGGATATATAATATGTAAAGATGGATTGGTGGTAGATCTAATTAGCACTGTAATTATAATTAATCTACTACCACATAAGACATAAAATGAATTATAGATAATATTGGGTTATACTTGATATCACCATCGGTTTATTAGAAAGTACACAACCATAAGTGTACTAATAGAATATTTATTGAATAAGTGGAATAATCCCTTATTATAATATCTCATTCCATGTTCATGTAGATGCATCTATAATAACAATAGGAATGGTATTTTCACAGCCCCACAAAAACATAGATAATCCCATTTCATTTATGATTACGAAATTAGTGAAGGCCAAAAGAAATTATTCTAGCACAAAATGAGAGGCACTTAATATGGTTTACGTGTTGAATAAATTTATACATTAATTATTGGAAACCCTATTTATATCATTTAAATATCACAAGACACTCAAATATTTGACCAATAGACTAGTTATACAAGTAAGAATTTATCATTGGTTAATGTTATTCCAAGAGTTCAAATTTAAGAATGTAGTAAAACTTGGAAGGGTAAAAAATGGGACTTATTATCTATCCCACATCATGATATGAGAGGACATAAGACAAATTAAAAATGAGTTTCCTAGAGCTTACCTCTTCAAAGTTGAATCCATTCCCAAAGATATGGAATGCATTTCACAATTCCTTTTCACTACAAGTTTTCAAAAGAATATAACAAATTAGAAATGAAAGATTTAATTACCAAAAAATTCACATTTATGATAATTGAATGAGAAATATACAATAAAGGAAGATATGAAGTATTGTAAGGAGTAGTGTTATCGTAAGAAAGATATAACATACTAAGAGAAGCCCATGTTGGGGTATCATGAGGACACAACTCAGGAGAGAGTACTAGTAAGAGGTTATGTTTTTATTCATATGGTGGTGATCACTATTCAAATATTTATAAAAATATGCGAGAAATTGTGACATATGTAAAAAAGTGGGAAAACCAAATGCAAGATATGAAATTACACATCATTCAATGTTATCACTAGCCCCATTTTATTATTCTGAATAAACCTATGGAAAGAAAGACTAATGCTAGATTCATTATTACTAGAAAAAAATAATTGTCAATATGGGCATAAGAAATACCCACAAAGTATTTTACAATATTAATATTGGATTACTACACTACCTATAAAATATTAACTAATTACTACTTTTAATTAGTATATGGTTTATAAGTAGTTGTACCAATGTAATATGCTACCAAGTTTGAGAATAGAGAGTGATGACATTTAAATTAAGTGAGAAGGATTCTCTTTAAGAATTATTGATACAATTTGAAAATTTTAATGAGAAAATATTCTTAATGGCTTACATTCAAAAATAATAGAAATGGAAAAAATATAAATGCCAAAGAGTTTCAAATCATAGTTAAGCTCTTACTCTATGATAGAAAATATAAAAAGATGATAAACTTAAAATTATATGGTTGGGCCTATATGTAATTTAGGAAATACTAAACTCTGGAGAAATAAAATATGATCACTTTTAGGCACACTAATAAAATGATTTGTATATAGAGTTGGGTTGAAGCTCAATACTACATATAGATGTGATAATATGGGGTGAAAAATATTCATGGAACTAAAGAGGTAACACTATCCTTCTAGGCATGCAAGTCGAGTGAGGATATCTTGGTATCTTATGCCAGATGTTTAATTACCTGGTTATCTATCATGTTATCTCCCCAATAGGTTGGCATTATCCTTCCAAATGGGTAAGCGAGGTGAAGATATTGTGGTACCTTATGTCATATGTCTAAGTTCCTGGTTATATATCATTTCAATCCTCATAGTGGGGGAAATGGGAAGAAAAACTAGAAAATAAGAAAAGGGGTGATGAGAAGGAAAAATAAATAAAAAATAGAAAAATATAAATTAAATAAAATGCAAAAAGATAAAAACAATTTTGAAAAAAAAAGGAAAAACATAAACACAATTTAGAAAAGGCAAATATATGTAGACAAAAACAATTTTGAAAAAATATGGAAAAAGAGTACATAAAATTTAGAACCCCAAATAAAGTAATAGATAGATAAGAAGACATGGAAATTTAGAGAAGAGTAGATGAATTTACATAAATAATTTCAAAATAGTGGTAAAAAAACATAGATGGAAATATAACAATGTAGTCATGTTTGTTTCCATAAAAAGATATATTATGTGGGCTATTTTGAAATCAAAAATACAAATGAGTGGTTAGAAAGAACTAAAAAATAGTTAAAATATAAAAATGATGATGATGTCATAAGGATAAGTATGAAAATAAATGAAAAAGGAAGTGAATATAGAAGTACCTAAGAAACAAAGTGGGCAAAATAGATACAAGTAAAAATGCCAATAAAAAAACTTTAAAATGCCATAATTAATGGACAAACTGGGAGAACTATAAAATAGGGTTTTGATAATGTAAAATTACATAATATTTGTTAATTAAATTCTTATAAAATCTCATGTGAAGCACCATCACTCTATTTGAGTCTATTTTCTTTAAACACACAAAACTAAAAAATGGAGACACCACAAGTCATACGATAAGAGGAAATTAAGTATCCTAGGTATAAAAATCATTTGATGAAATCAAAAACTATGAATCCACATGGTGAAATAATATTTTCAATATATATATATATATAGATAAATTTAGTCACACTTAGCATAGATTGGCCATAGAGATGTGGATCCTAAAAGGATGGAAATGATGTAGCTAAATCCATAAACACATCAACTAGAATATAAGGTGGAGTATGGTATTATCCAAAGGATGAAGATATACATCTGGGGTCATTTTCCATACTTTGGATTCATGACAAGTACTAAAAAATTCTTCTTGGTTAATCTCATGAAGATGTAAAGTATTTGGATCAACCCTACCATATTACACTAGATGTCATTCATATAGTAATTAGATTAATGCATGAAGATCATAAAACTCATAAGTATTATGGGAAAGAAATTTAGCACAATATAAAGAATAAAAATATTAGCTCAACATTAGTGTCACAACTCATATGAACAATTTTCAATTAATGTCCCCTTTCAATTCATAAAATAAATACCCCTAAGTATGATATGATACAAAATTAATTTCATGGAAGGTGTATTATATAAAAATTAGGAATCAAAGACAAAAAAGAATCATCCAAATTTATTGGGATATTATTTCCACTGGGATGCAATATGCCTTTACAATTATAATGTGTGAACAATACTAAGAGAACCTCTGTAAGATTAAGAAAGGTACACATAATTTTCATTATGTCTCACTCCTACTAGTCTTAACGATGTATTTCACACATATTATCTGAGGCCATCAAGGGTTATTTTAATAGGACCCTAATATCCCTATAAAATAAAAATAAAATTTATTTTAGAATACATACATGCATTAGAGGAGTTAAGACACTTTATTTCATGGGAAAGGACAATCAGAAACATAGTAGTTGGTAGATACCACATATCCAAGGAAATAGTTCAAAAATATTTTATATAAATCAATTTTGTAATAGATACATATAATATTTACATAGAGCCATTTTATATTAAAATCACACACTTATATATCTTCTCTGTGAGGTTAGTGATGAGAATATTGAGGCAATGGTTATTGGATCTCAAAGTTTAGGATCATAGATTAGAAAAACTCATGAGTGAAGTAGGAGTTAGTTATTAATTGATGAAAGAAGAAGAAACTCATGAATAAAATACACTACAAAACAAACATATGTATTAACATCTTAGATAAACCCTTCACTGTGCAGATCCTCTTATATGTCAAAATAAATCCTAAGGGTGAAACCATTTGTTGAGGAACAAGAGAAGAAAACTACCGCATTTACAATCAATGAATATACTAATGGTGAAGTGTTATGAGAATAAGAAGTGGAATCTAAGAGTACCCCCTCATATTATTTGAAGAAAAATAGATCCAAAATAATGGATGTGACCTCAAAAAAATCAAAAATAAAAAATTAGATAGAAGGATCACCCACAACATCCTTAACAACAATACAAACACTATTAAAAATGAGTTTGGGGAAAAGACAAAATATTCCTTCATAAAATCTAGTAAAAAAGAGGAAGAATAAAAAAATTAGTAAAAATAAAAGGTAAAAAAGAAACACTAGTGGCATTCATAAACAAATCCCTCAAAATAAGGGGACCAAGAGGAAATGCATACAAGTGAGGAAAGATACACCACAACAAAAGTACTTGATATGAATACATTAATAAGTATTTTCACCAAGAAGGGATGGATACCTATTGTGGGTAAAATGTATATTAATGTAAATATTTAAGGACATCATAGGATAGTCAGACTAATTTTAGAATATACATAGTTAATTTTAAATGACTTGGATGATACAGTAATAGGACTCTTTGTGTATCTTAGGAATCTAAAGAGCACACAAATGTTGATTAGTTCCTTGTTAGTGAATCAAGTAAAAATCCATGTATAATAGTGAAATTAAACCAAACACTCTTGCCTAAGAACTAGGGAGGGCATAACATAATGGATAAAACCAGAAATAAGAGATAAAAACACAATAATTTTACCCCCTTGTCAAAATTAGTGTCCATTTATTGGTATAGTATATGTTATTTCTTGGTTTATAGCATTAAATACTTTGATCAATGATTTTATCCATCTTGGTAGCACTTTTCCAATGGCCACATATGGATTTGCTTTGCTTGGTTTAGCTTAGTGTGAATCTTGATATCAATTTGGCATTATAACATTACTTTTATGGTTTGTTGAAGGCATTCTTATAGAATAACGTTACACACAAAAGCCTTTTTGGGTAGAGTGGGGGAACTTGTATTTATAGGTCTAAAATCTAAATCTAACCCTAGGGAGGTTAGATTTGGTTCTAACTTTGGTTGAATCTAAAATAACCTAGGTTCAGATAGCGTTAACCTTGGGTTGGGTCAAAGCACTCATGAAGTATTGACAACTAATTTTTAGATATTTATGAGCCATGACAACTCACTTTAGATATTTTTTAAGTTGTGATTCACCTTTTTTGAATATTAGAAATTAATAAATTACTTTATTATCTCCCTTAACTTTGACTTCATATTTGGCTTTCTTTTTTGATAAATGAAATTCACTAATTCAACTTGGAATTTTACTTCAGCAAGTTAATTGAGATTTGATTTTTAACTAATCTTACTTAGTGATTTTTGTATTTTTGGAATTATTTTAAATAATTTGAATTAATATCTCAATAGGCCATGAATGGCAAATTACAAGGTTGTAATTTGACTAGGGTTAAAACTAAACTAGGCTATGGGTGCATACAGGGTAATACCCCAATAAGCAAGATTTGACATGTTTTTGAGCACTTAAATCCCTTACGTAGAAAAAATTGGATAATTTAAGTGATTTTTAGGCTTAAATTTCATTATTTTCTAGAAATTAATCTAAATCCTAGTTTCATTATGAAAGTGTCCAAAATTGAGTGTCTATAATTTACCCTTATTTGAGAAGGTGTTATGAGACATAGGCACAGTAACATATTTTCAAAGAATGAAAAAGTCATTACATCTAAAAGGTTCATGTCAAAAGGGTGGTTGATTAACCCTAGATTCCCCCTCGAGGGATAGGGTGAAAAAATAGAGTCATCAAATATTCCTTTAAAATGAATAAAATGACACAATCTATTAGTAATAGGGGTGGAATTATTGATTTGCCCAAAGGCAATTATAATAAATAATGACATTTGAGTCACTGATTTACCCAAAGGTGGTTATAATCAGTAATAAAGGGTGGGACATTGATTAACCCAAATATGATTATAATCAATAATGAAATGGTGGGATACTGATTTTATCAAAAGTAGTTATAATTAATGATGGGTGGTAACACACTGATTTACCCAAAGGTAGTTATAATCAATGACACTAGCATTTACCCTGATAGGGTAAGTGGAGTGGGTAAATAATTATTTTCTAAAAGGTAGTTATAATCTTTAACTTGTTTGACAAAGAATGATTTACCCAAAGGTGGTTAAATTCATTCACACATTTAATTACGTGATTCAAAATGAGTTTACCATAAAAAGGCAAAATATATCATTTATCAATCATAAAATAATTTATAACATCTAGGAAAATTGGCAAGGGGAGCTAATGTAAAAAACTCATAAAATAGATTTATGATGAGCTGGCAAAGAATAACATGTTTCTATCATAACTATGAGTATGAAGATGCACATTGACACAAACACATGGCATAGGTAAAAGAATAATATTGTTAAATGGGTCTTCAAAGAGGCCCAAAAAGATAGTTTGGTTAAAATAGGATTGAAAAATAAGGCACATATAATCAAATGACATGTAAAACAAACCATGGAGGAAAAAATACACTTATTAAAGTACACAAAATGAACTTTAGGCCTTGGGGGTTACAAATTAAAATTTTGGTCTATATATTCACCCCTAAGGTGAAAAATAAATCATTTTCACTCTAATCAATTTGAATTTTGAGCTCTAGTTTTCTATGTGATTTAGCTGAGAGAAATGGCACATAAAGTAATGCAATGACACATTTCTAAGTAGGTGAGAGAACACATGTAACTACCACATGATAGACCACTAGCATGTATTCTAAAATTAATAATTTATGGAATTTATTGGGCATTAATTTCTAGGATTAGGGCAAAAAATGGTGAAATTGACATTTGTGTTTTAGGTAAAACAGTGGCTTCACCAAGGAAATCAATGACTTCATATGCAGTCATCATTCCTAAAAATGACATATTTATTTAAAATGTGTGGAAATTACCAAAATGGTTATTTTTCTTATTTTTGGCTGAAGTCACCATTTTTTTTAAATGGTGATTTTGCTAAAAAGTACAAAATTGCCAAAATAATAACTTGGCCATTTGGGAAAATGATGACTCTGCCTTGAAAGTAAAAAAAATTGGCTTAGGGATCTGACAGGGGTCTAACCTTTACGAGAGAGGGGGAAATAGGCTTGGTAGGCTAGGCATAAGCTCAGATAATAACATAGATATAGGCTGACACTAATCTATCTATGATCGCAAGAGTGGCTAGTTGTATTGACTGGATGGGAGCAATGATCAAATTACTAGCATAGCCCATAGATCTATATGGTTGGGATGATAAGACTTATAAAAGGATTAGATTTAAATTATGTGGCTTAAATTCTAGTTATCCATGTAGATTGAGCTTATTTGAGTGCATTGGTAGAGTGCTAGTATAATGAGACCTTGACCTTTCACCTACCTACTAGAGAGGTGATAGTCATACTTGAGGATACATGGCATATCCTAAAGTTAGGGATATGAGGATGAAGGATATTTTGAATATACCCAAAAAAATAAGAGGTCATGCTAGATGACTTGGTCAACTATCAAGGCATTCCCATAGATCATGGGAAGGTGGATATAGATATTATAGAGACATATATAGATATACCTCCTAATGACCTAGCTCTTAGTGATCCTTTATTGCCAACACTTATTGATAAGGAGGTCATGGTTTTGATGGATATTATCCATAAAATATTATTACCTAATAGGATAAATATATATTTCTATATGGGCCTTGAAGGCATCATTTGTAGGATGATGGATGAGGTGACATGATTTACATGGGGGCCTGTTGTGTTGGCTCAACTATATAGATATCTCCACATGGTGGCATACAAAGGAGGAAACAACATTGGGGAATTTAATCTATTGATGGTCTAGGGTGGGAACACATCTTTATTAAGTGATTAATGGGTTAGAGATGGGTTTAGGACCCAAAGGAGCCATTAGCATATGGTGGGACATAGACTAGGGTAAGACATCATAAACATAGGGGATAAATGTAGTTCTACTTCTGGATGTTTGATGAGCTCATTCCATAGTTATTCATCTAGATACCATATCTCATTTATAAGTTTAAATGGTTTTATGATGGTTGATACATGGATTACATGAAATTTAGATGCTTTCTAAGAGGTAAACAATCATATATCATCAAGGAGTACCACCTTAATCAGGTACTCTAATTATTTGGAATAACTTAAGATGTGATAAAGGGGTCTAGGTGGTTTGCCCATGTTACTAGAGAGATCATTTGGGACACTCTAATCACTCAGAGGGGTGTATCTATTGCCAATTATTTGAGCATGTTACAAGTAGTTTTAGATTATATAGGGGGTTAATAGATATAGGTGTTACACCTGAGTATATTTATTAGGGGGTAAAGGTATGCCCTTTGAGGCTTATGCTTCTAGGTCATGTAGGTGGTTAGATCCCAATGGATATAGATGAGATGGAGGATGAGACCTCTAGTGGGAGTACTTGGTAGAGTAGTAGAGTTAGGGAAGGTGATGGTGATGGATTTGATGGTGGGGGGAATGGAGGTTATGATGGAGGAGATTATGGGGATGATGGCTAAACTAGGTGGTTTTTGAATCCAACACAATAGGTATAGTAGGTACACATGTTGATCTAGGATAGGTAGGGCCTTCTAGTATAGTTAGGGTAGGTTGGGATGTTGGCATGCTTGAGGAAGAGATCACCTCTAGGGTGGGGGAATTCATAGGCTTAGAGTGGTGGGTGGCTAACTTACAAAAAACATTAGACATATAGAATGATGACATGACTCACCTTCATTCAAAGATTATTCAATTAAATTTTGAGGTGGTTAGGATGGTCCATATACAAGCCCAAATCATGGAAGAGAGGGACCAACCCATCACTGATAGGGACTAGACATTGATAGATGTTTAAAGTCTCCATTGAGAGTATGTTGAGGCTTAAAGAGATAGTACATAGGTAGGTTTATTTTAGATGATACTTGAGATATTATAAGATAAGTATGAGGCTTTGTACTACCATAGAAATTATAATACTAGTGTTCCTAGGGACTAGTAGGCTATCACATTTGAGTTTTGGGATGCTTACAGAGAAAGTAGTAAATCATGTCGATTGAGGACCAAGACCCATGTGACAAGAGATTCAAGGAAATATGTTCATCATCTATGACCACCATCACCAATACCACCAAGGCCACCTCTAACAATAAGTCCCATAGACACATAGAGCTATATTTTATTATTGGCATCTTGGCATCTTGGAATTTTGTCACATTGTACTTGTTGTATTGGCATATTATTATACACTAAGACATGATGATTATATGTATATGTCTTGATGTATATGACATTTGAGATACATTGACATTAATTTTTAGTTTCATCAAGTTTGTTATATATATACAAATATTATATTGATATATATGATGCCATATTTATTACCATGCTCATTCTCATATTTAGCACATGTTTAGCATTATGGATGTTAGCATTATTGATGTTTATGTTCATGTATTTATTTCATTATTGCTTTGCTATGTATATGATAACTTTATCTATTATTATCTACTTATATTGTATGCTTATTCATAGATACATGTCTATATCATCACATAATAAATCATATTTACTCTATTGATTACTCATTGGATTTAGGAATATGTTTGGGTATCTAGTTGGTTTTGATATTGAAGAAGTAATTGTCACATCCTAATTCCTATCTAGACATAATAACCTATTGATTAGTGGATTTTATGGTTACCATTTGGTTAATTACTATTTTAGTTAAACTAGATTTCATATACTAATTTATGGATAGTTATATGTATCTTATTTACATGATTGTTAACTTGTTGAGCTAGTTGTACTTGTGTGTTAAGTACATGATGATCATGTTTATTTAGTTCATTATAGAATTATATAATGATGTTGGTTAACTACCTTTACTATTTTGATGTGTATGTAGAATAGATCCATCCCTCACACCATGATATAGGGAAGGCATCATTGGAGAGGGTGGCATAGATAGAGGCATTGGGGGATGATAGACTGAAACTAAGAACCCAAACACACCACAATAGTATAAAATACTTTTGATTAGTGTTTGATTAGATAACTTGAAGTTGATTTTAATTATAATCATTTTTGATACACTTGAGTTTGGTTATGTGTTTACAATCATGTTGTCTTACTTAGTTTGATCCATATGATTATTTACCTTAATGTGTGCTTTGAGATATTTGATTAACCTTGTTGTTGTCTCTAGTATTATTTTGGAAGAATTAGTGTTTTATTTGAATTGTGTGATTATGGATAACTATTTTATAATAGATGAATTACTAATGAAAAGGGATTAAATTACTTGTGCATTAACTAATTATTAAATTGAGTTAGTTAACAAAGTGTGGTTAATGTGATTAGGTGTGAACATAGTTTTAGCAAAAGTGATGATGTTTATATGACCCTTATATTAAGGCAATGTTATGATATTGAAATTATTATTCTTTTTATTTGATATGGTAAAAATACAAGTTTTATAGGGATCCTAGAATCATGAAATTACTATACAGAAGTATCAATAAGCCAAACCTAGGTTGACTAGAAAAAAACTAAAACAAACTAAAAGCAGAGAAAAAATAGTAATATAAAATATCAGGAGGGGGGAACCTCCTATGGTTCCTCCTCCTCCATGGTATTCTTCTCAAGGATATCCTACTTGAACTTTAAGACCTTTTCCCACATGCAATTACTAGGTCTTTCTACTACCTCACCTGGAAGAATCATATGTGGCCTTTTCTGGCCTTGAACCTGTAGGGCAGTCTTCTTTATGGGGACCAAATTAGGGGAACCATGTGGGGAGGGGGGGTGGTTTCCATTATCTTTTTAAAATGTTTGATAAGGGTATAATCAGTCTTAGATGATTGGATGAAGGATTGCATAGTGGATTCAGCCTACCTATGGAGAGTGTTCCACTCTTGTATAAGATTAGCCAGGGTCAACCTTGCTTTTTACACCTTACAATTTAATTCATCCAATTGTTCCTTGTTATTATCCTTTAATAGAATAGATACACCCTTCTAGGTGGACTCCTTGAAATTTCCCTCATCAAGGGTGACTAGCTTGGGTTTGGGTATGAAGAGCTTAAGAAGAAGGTCATCGATAGGGTTATTAGAAAGTCAAGTCTAGGGGGTGATTATGGATGGTTGGAAGGACCTTGAGGTGGGTTCCTCCTATAATGATTCCTCCTAAGAGTCTTCCTTGGTGGAGGATACCCCCTGGGGGACCTCCCTCCCTTGAAAATTTTGGTTTTGCTTGGAGAGTAATAAGATTAACCCCTGATGCAAGATGGGGTTGGACTCATTTACTTGATGAGCCAAGATGGTGAATTCAAAATATTTAATTAGGTAGAGTGGTAGGCTGATTTTATAGCCTAAGAAGTGATTTAGTAATAAAAAATAATGAGAAAATATTAGGGTATATTTACCCTCTAAGGTCATGTAATGCATTACCTAAGGACAAAGTTTTGGCCAATGTTGAGGAAGGACCACTCGAGGGAAACCCTTCTTGTCAGTCTTCACAAACTCATTCATGGGAAAAAATTGTTGAAGGAGATCCTACTTTTTGGTCTAGTCTTTGAATGCCTTTGTACCCTCATAGGACATGTTAGTAGCCTCCCTAATAAAGTCCTTTATGATAGTGATATTTATTCCCCAAATTACCACATTACATTTATTCTAAGCAACAAAAAAATCTCAGGCCAAGTGAGCATCATGCTCAGTGATTGTCATCATTAACTCAGTGATCCCCTCACACTTAAGCTTCTTCCAAACCTTTTTATGCCCCTGCACTTCCATATATGAGATAATATCAAGCCATTTTGTATCTCCTCCCATTAATTCTATGATGATAAAGTTAAGGCAGGTAGGAGGAATGTTTTAGAGAGTATGAGTTTGAAAGATGCAAAAGGTGTTTTAGAAGCCTACCATTATCACCTTGTAGAAATTACACCTCCTCATAAGATCATAATGGTGGATAATCATGTTTAAAATCCACCCTTGAAATAAATATTTCATGCATGTGATGACATGATGTCCCATTCAAACTATAGTACTTTCCTCCCATAAGGCTTTTAGGACATTATTAGGAATAAGGCCTCCTTTGTGCCAACTAGTTAAAAGGTGGAGTTTTACTTATATGTTGGAAAGTTGATCCAAAAACCTCATTTCCTTCTTAGTAAGTGTGCATAATTTAAAGTTGTGTCATTCCTCTCAATATTTTCTTGGCATCATCCATGATGTCTTTAATAGTGTGAGAGGGGATTATTTTCCCTTCCAGTGCATTAAATATATTTAAATAATCACCCTCTATGATAATTATTTTTAGTTTGATATTATATGCTAATTGGATACCCTAGAGGGTTACCTTGGCTTCAATAAGGTGATTTTCTCTATTTCCCAAAGGTCTTATATAGGCTACAAGCATATCTCCTTTTGAGTCCCTTATGACTCCTTCCCCATCTATATGGCCCAAGTTACCTTTAGATGTACCATCAAAGTTCAATTTCACCCAACCTTTTGATGGAGCCTTTCATTTTATATGTTTATGAATTAGAGATTTTGAGGGGAGCTTGAGTGTTGGACTATGTCCTAGTTGTTGAAGATCTGTAGTGCTGAAGGAGATCCAATTTCTTTATCTTAGGGGGAAAAGCTTTCTAATTTTCAAAAATGGCCTAGTAGAGATGGAAGAAAACCCCTTTAGGCTGGTGCCTTTTGTTTAAGAAAAAGATATCATTACAAACTTTCTAGATACACCAGAACCAATGTGGAAGATCTAAGCACCACAAAAATTCCAAGGATGGGAGATTCTAAGGTGGTTTCCATTACATTATGAGGTCAAGGACCTTATTCAATTTGATCCATGCTAAGTTGAATTTATTTAATGTCTATTTAAATAGTGTCAAGACAAAGGAACACTCAAAAATTAGGTGATGGACCGAATCCTCTGCATTTTGGCATATAGGGAAACCCTTGGGTATATAGCTCATTGTGCTATTGGAAAAGGGCTAGTGTTATTTACCCTCAACCTTATTTAGCCCTAATGAATATCTTTCCACTTAAAAAATTAATTTAGTGTCAGTATAGACTTATTTCATGTCTTGATAAGAACCAAAACACTATATAAATACCACTCTCATTTATTTATCTGTTAGATGGAAAATAGATGTAACTCTCATGATTAAACCTATAAATATTTGTACTAATCAAGTTCCTTGATCCCTATTATACCCTACTTATGCATAAACCCATATATAATAGCCTAGAGATTAGATTACTCATGTTTCTAATCTCAATACATACTCAAAGTATTTAAACAAACATTTATACTAGAATTGACTTGCACTAGCACTAACACTTAGATTATAATAACTTTATCAGGCTTGATCCCCTTTCAAGTTATTTATATGTAATCAATGCTTAACACATGGGGTGTTGAGGTTATGTCTAACCTACCCTAATAACACCAATTCTACTTGTGTTCTTAAATACCCTAAAAAACTTGAAATCTTAGGGTTTCACATCAATATCAGTCAAAAACATAGAATAGATAGTGATTCAGGACTCAACTGTATAGACACATGCTTCATAGAATAAGGAAAACATTCTTTCAGAAGCTCACTATTCCTTTTGCTCAGGGTCATTAACATGGTACAAGAGAACACTAATATGGTGAAATATTGGCATAAGGACCATGCTACTATTTGAAGGAGATTTTGACACTTATTTCCTATTGGTGACACCCTACACTTTTCATATACTAGTTTACATGCTACCACTTATGTGTCTCATTCATTTTTATAGATAAGTATCTCCTTTATAATTCATTATTATTTTATAGGATAAACAAACAAATAAATTATCAAACAATTCAATTGTTGTTGATATTACTATATTTATTCCCTAATTTATTAATTAGTTATCTATCTACTTATGGTTTTACATACCATAATTCCTGAAATAGTTAAATCAAATACACCACATTGATCAAAATTTGCATCTATATATGACAAACCCAATGTACAATATATTAGAGTTACCTTATTGAAAATTTTTGCTCTTGAGTATGTTCATCTTTATCAAGATTTTGTCATTTTGAACTAGAAAAGAAACATGTATCACTACTTGAATACTAGGAAGGAAATAGTTTTAAACTTGACTAATTGGTTTGAATATGCAATAATTTCTCTTTCCTTATCTTGTTCCTCAATTCATAAAGTAGATATAAAATTTTAATCCTTAAAAACCACATTTGTACCATTTGCATTTTTAGGAACATTTTCATTTTGAAATTCTTTCATGAGAAATATTTCCATAAAGGTGTGTTATTTCTTATCTTTAGTTTGTTTTTGAATATTCTATTTTTTTTAAGGTTCTTTCAGTAACTTTTCCTTTTTTTATTTATTCCCTTTGTTGATCTAATTGTGCCCTTTATAATCATTATTTTATTAACGTTTCTTAATCTAATTTTTCCTTTTTAAGCCTTTCGTGTTCTAATTTTATTTTTTTACTTGTTACTTAGGATATGAAATGATAATGTGATTATGATATTAAATTTATTTATTTGTTATAGGATTTCCAATATCAATGATACTCTATATTTTGTTCTTCAATGCACTAAAACTATCTGTATGGTGCCCATGCATTATATGATATGCACAATGGTATTTTGATCTCCTTAGAGGGTGTATATGAGGTAATATGATCAACATTTTTTAGAATAATTTCCCTTACAATATCACTTGAACTCATATTAGCCTTTTTAACACTTTTTGAATCAATATTTGTAGTTATATGTTTTTATAACCCATACTTGAGATGATATTTTTTGAAGCATAAATTCATTGGATGGAGATGTAGGAAAGCTCTGGATTCTTTGTGTATGTGATATTATTTTCTAATAATGTGATCCTTGAACTAAAATATTTATTTTGTTTTTTTAACTCTTCTATGTATTGTCCCATAATGACTATATGATTTTGAAGGGATTCACAAGTACAATCTTTCAGTAATTTTGAATGAATATGCACACAAAAACCATCAAGAATATGTGTGGGAGATGGATGGGGTTGAAGAAGAACATATTAGGCACCTTTATGATGTGGTGTTCTACCTTTTTTGGTGTTAATAAAATGGACCACATAATAGAGTATTAGTTGTGGGAGAATAATGGGAGTGGGATGGTAGTTATTACAACCTTAAGATCTAGGGGAAGGAGAGATGAAAAGAGTCATACATTCCATTTATCAAATCATATTAATTGGTAAAATCTATAATTAAATGTTTAAATAACAAGAATTAAGTAACACTTAAATTTATGGAGCAAACCTTATAGCATATTGAATGCATGTATGCTCTTTTACCCATGTCATACTTGAATTTACAAAATGTTATGTTATTGGAGCTTATTGTAATTTTAGATAGTTGTCTTAGAATTGTCATAAAATTATCTATATCATCCATTATAAAAAGGCAAAAAGAACCCAAATATGCTCTATAGGTGTTCCACTTAACCTATCACTTTTCCTTAGAGTAATAAGGGAGGTAGATATTTTAGATGACATTGAAATGTATACTATTAGAACTAACTAAAAAATGAATTCTATAAAAAGAAGATAATTTTTTGTGTGTGGATATTAGTAAATTTCCTTGAATCCCAAGTAAAAAATGTGATTTTAGTGTGAGATATCATATCCAAGGTCAAAATAAAGTGATTTTACTGTGAAATGTCAAATATGAGGTCAAAATAAAATTATTTTAGTGTCATAAATTAGATCCAACGTCAAAATAAATTTATTTTGAGTTTCAGATGTTTAGGAATTATCTAAAATATATGATAAACAATTTAAAAATACACAAATAAAATGTACATGTTCACCAATATGTTTCATCACAATTTGGAATTAACTGGCGTGTTAACTCTAATTAAGATAAAATGAGTAGAATAATAATAAGTGTTGTAAAATATCTTGAAACCAGTAGAATGAAAACAAAGTAATTAAATAAAAAAATATGAAAAATTAAAATAAATCTAACGATGAAAAACAAAAGAGGATTTATCAGACTTAGATATTTTTTGTCTTTATGTAGATTGTGTATGAATTATGGATGGATGAAAATAATTAGCTTAAATAAATTTAATATATTCCATAGGAATAATGACTACACCTACTTAGAGTCAAGATCAATTGATAACGGTCAGGATCAATTTCCACTAATACCCTATACTAGTAAATTATATCCTCTACATAAAATCAAAGATATTATATCATATCTATATGCACCTAATTTTAAAATGCCTTAACCTTTAGATGTGCATGAATTAATTTCAAATGACTTATTCAAAGTTGAGACCCTGATAATGCTTTCAATAGTTAAAAATATACAAAGATAAATGGGGGAGTGTAAGGGGTTGAGATGACCCTAATCAACCCCATGATGATTTATCACTTCCTACATAACCAATACTCTAAAAATGTAAATTGAGCAAAAATATTTCTCTCACATAGAGTTTTTTGTGTGATATGTATTGAATAATAGATAATGATTTACTTTTAATTTGATATAATATACTCTTCAATTGTATAAGTAATAATTAAAATGATTATAATCATATTTTTGAATAATATGGAAGCTTTTCTCAGTGTACAATAGTGTAAGTGTGCCTCATTATTACAAATTTCCAAGTGGTATAATATGTGACTTATATGTGCCTCTTTAATAATCAAAAAAATGAAAAACTCATGATACCTATCCTAAAAATATGAACCATCATTTAAGAGAGGGTCTAAATTTTAAAATTATTCATTGCTAAGGTGATGGAAAGGATCAACCCATAAGGTTCAATATTAACTATCACTATTAATCCATACTAGTCGATTTTATCCTGAAGGGTAATGTGTAGATTTTATGACTTTTAGTGTCTATATAAATGATTAGATATATTTTTAGTGATTAATAACATTTATATAGTTTTAAAATAAAAAATTATAAATATATAGGTTCATATAGGGACTTATGATAGAGTGATATTGTGAAATAATTGAAGATTAAGTGGTCAAGTCATTTAAAGTGAAAGTGTGCCAAAACTGACATTATCAAGTATTTATGACTAAATTTGAGTGACTATAGTTGTATTAATTCACATAGGTGAGAACTAAGTTTTTACATTGGATTTAATTATGGAAGCAAACAACTTATATGATCCCACTTTCAAAAATATGTTGTGTAATGGGCATATTTTATCTTCTTACATCTTTTCCAAAAATTATTCTATGTCTTTGTGACCAAATCTAGAGTATCTAATTTAAGGAATTATTTTTACAAGGTAGACATATTATAATATTCCTTTAACTTTATATTTTTTTGTCTTTGTAATGTATAAGGTTGTTTTGATAAGAAGCTCTGAGCTCCTATATCTAAAATATAGACACAAGAACTATTTGTGTGGGTATGATGGTTGGATTTTATTGGTCATAAAACTAAAAAAATATATTAGTAAAACTATAATTGTTATTTATAATACCAAAATAGGACCTTTGGGTGTCCACAACACTTCCCATGTGTAAAATAGTGTAGGAAATTAAATATGAAGTAAAAATTATCATAGAGGAAATTAAAATGTCCCAAAGGTGGTGGTAGTCTTTAGGGTGATGAAGATAAATGGATGAACTGTGAGAAAGAATGAGAAAAAAATAAATATGGAGGTGGTAAAAACTCAAGGCATGAGGGAAATTATCACAAAAAATTTGTGAATCAGGGGAAGATGTAAGGAGAAATGAAAATCATGAGAAAATTAACCTTTTTATAATATTTAGAGCAAAAATTCAAGGTACTTCACTAGTAAAAAGGCATGGAAGATGTTGGAAATGTAGGCATAGTAAATTAGGGGTGTTTTTACATGGAATGGTCTTAGTATATTTATAAATTCCTTAACACACTTTTTGATACCATTAAATTTCAACTCAATGCCTCCTAGACTTATTAGGTCAAACAAACACCCTAGGAACTTCTCTTTCTTATTTCATTAATTTGGATTTATATATTGGGACCATTAGACCTATCAATAACCTTAGTAACTTGTATAACATTTCACATGTTCCACTTGGATTTGAATCACAATTTAAAATCCATTCTATTTTAACATTTAAAAATTTCAATACTTTTCATAAACTTTGTTGGGCATTTGGGGCCTGATGGTATCTAAAGAACTTTGAAAAACTTTTTTTAGACCCTATTGATCCAATCAAGAGTATCAAGTACATTGAGAACTTATATCACCAAATCTCTAATACCAAATAGGTGAACAAGGTCAAAATGAGAACTTAGAGACCAAATCAAATAAATCAGACCTAGTTGACACTTAGAAAACTTAGTGCATTTCAAAAGTTTTTAGGCTAAGTGGAACTTAAAATTTTGAGATGTAAAATGAAATTCTTTCACTAATTCGTTATACTTAAAATTCATATCTTGGACTTGGTTTATATAATAGAGTAAAAATTAGGCATTTTTAGGAAGTTCAAATTTTTATTAAAACAAGTATAATGACACAAAGAATATGGTAAAACTATATGCACAAGGGAGACTATTGATATGATAGTCAAAAATAATTATTAATATAGGTTATGGACTCTAACATGAAAAAATTAAATAATTATAAGGCATGAACAAGTAAAACTAAGAAACACAAGAGAAGATAGTGATTAAATGACCATACCTTAGCAAAATATTAGAATTATAAAAGTGAATGAGGATTGTGTAGGTGAAAAATAAGATCTATGTGAAATATATAGGTATGTATATGTAGGTATAGATTCAAAACCTATTTTTTACCACTAAATATGCTTGAATAAGTTTCAACTGCAAAATGTGTTTTATTATAACGAATACATTCCTAGGCATTGAATATGTACTATGCTGACATTTTGATTTTGAAAGTCTCTAAATGTGTGCAGAGTGATTTCATAGAGTATTGTATATTTTCTTTCAAAAATTCATGGGCATAATTATTTGATTTGTTTTCTTGACCTAATTCACATTACAAGGTTAAGATGAGAAATATATATTTTAATTAGGTTGGGAATCCTCAGGAGTTATAATTATGTATCCCACAAGCCAAAATCAAACCTTAAGTGGTTTTTCTAAGTAGAGATGAAAATACATTTTCCTATATAAATTTTGGTATAGGATCACAAATAAATATTTTTAGAGTATGCCTAGACTTTAGATAATAGATAATTCCTCTTGATACTTTTTATTAAAATGCCTCTAAGATTATTTTATATATAACCTTGTCTAATTTTAGTTAAGGAATTATTAGTTTTTAATCTAATTAAAGGATAAATAATGAAGCTAATAAATAGGTCTACACAAGTGAAATAAATGGGAAAGAGGCTAAGGGCCTATAAAAATAATTAAGACACCAAAATCACATATAGTAGATTCAATGGACTACCAAATTCATCCCAAAAGTAAAATCAAATAAAAATGAAAGAATAATAAGAGAAGATAAAAAGAGGAATGGACCTCCAAAAATATAAAACACATGGAAAAAATCATTTATAAGTACATAAACCAAACTATTGAACCATATGCACAAAAAACACAAAGTATTATAATAAAAACTTTATAAAAAAATTAGGTGTTTACGTAGTTTGCCTACTTTGATGTGCATACATGAGTGAATGAATTCCAAATTCAAATTAAAATAAATGTAAATTGAAACATGTACCTTTACTTACTTAATAAGGAAGGATGAAACATTTTCATCCATCCATCCACACTTTTATTGTTCATAAAACTATGGTGTACCTATGAAAAATGGCCATATATCCACAAGTAGTTACTTTTATATCTAATTAGTGCCAAATATAGTACCTTATATATATATATATATATATATATATATATATATATATATATATATATATATATAAAACCAACAATAGGAATGACTGCACATTTTTTAATGTAAACCCATTTTGAGTTATTTTTTAAAAACAAAACACTATTTTGTTTATTATGATAAAAAAAATTAGGTGAGCGCTAGTCATAGATAATAATTCCCATGGATTTATTAGAAACTAATCCACTTATTAATCAATAAAGTAGAAAAATGGACCATTTATTATGCTCTTAATTCATTCAAGTTCACTGAACTTTTCTCAAATTTGCCTACTTCTAAAAAATGCATAAAATATCTAGATATATAGCCCCTTTTAAAGTGAGGTATATTAAAACTTGATCTTGTGACCACTGATATCAAGAGATAGAGTTAGAATCACAATGTATTATAATCTTATATATTCAAACCCTTGAAAAATCATTTAAATTTTTTGTACAAGGTCATATATGTAGCCATTGTAAATAAATATTAATGTATATCTATACACAGTCATTATGAAATATATGCATATAACATTCAATGGTAAGATATACAAAATAATGTGTCTAATGATAACCCTATATAATAAATAACATCATGTAAAATAAATGGTGAAAATATAACTCTAAGGAGTGTGAGAATTAGTAGACGAGGGCAAATATATGTCCCACTCTTGGGTGTGAGGATAACCATGTATTATATCCATTTGAAATCATATGGAATATCCAAAGTCATATAAATATTGATATGCTTGTGTATCCTACAATGAGGGTAACATATTTAAGGGGTGGGTAAATAATCATACCCAACTATAAAATAAGAGACAAGGATAATAAATATGTTTATGAAACCATGTAATATAGATAACATTATACTAAGATCAAGGGATTTGTACATCCTCATATGAGGATTAAGTGGAACAAAGAAACATGATTCCCTAACATCGATAGAAAAATAAACATACAAAACTATATCAATATATGTATCATGTTTGAAAATAAATAATATGTCAAAGTGTGTGTGAGATTATGGCATATCTCAATATGTGAATAGTGTGAAAATTGTAAGACACAATGGTGTGAGAGGATCCATAATAGGTATATACCAATGCAAACTAAAAGAGATAATATATAGGTGTGTGGGTACCATGCCTCTATAATAAATATGTGAATGAAATAAATTTATTGTTTTTAATGGGTGTAATGCCTCCAAGTTGTGGTGACAAATGTGTATAACATGTAAGATGTTAGATTAAAACTGTAACAAGAATGCATAGGTGTTTTTCCTCTCTTTAAAATATAGGTGTATAAAAATTGATCATAATGACTTGTACTTTAAAGGCACAATGTAATTAATGTTCTCAATAATAAAAAGGGTAAATTTTCAATATTGTAAGTCAATAATCAACTGTAATGTGTATAAATTGGTGTTATCATGAGAAAAATTGTTGCATAAAAATGTTTTATGAGGTCACTAAAATTCTATAAAAGAATTAATAAGCAACTAAAATGGTTTAATAAATGCCTCAATAATATAAAAATGAGTCATGATAACTTGAAAATGTGAATAATTATGAAAGTGTCTTTTTGATGTCTTCTAATGGGGAAAATGGGTCAATTTTTTAAAAGATAATTGTTAGAATGTGTCAAATAGAAACTATAGAAAATATCAAAATTAGTAAAGAACATATAAATAAAAAGAATTCCCAAAATTGTAAATCATTTGTATGCTCTAGCTTTTAATTTCTATAGATTTAAATCTATATTCTTTTTTATGATGGTCATTAGGATGGATGTTATCCCCTATCAGTTTTATATTTTTAAGGCACTAATTACTATTGGGTAGGCCATAAATGAGGTATAGATCCTTTTGGACCTATTTTATTAGTATCTCAATTTTTTTTTAAATCTTTATTGAATTTAATGTATTTATATATCATTTTTAACCATCACCACATCCATCCCCTTATAAATTAACATTTCCCTTTAATCGATAAGTTATCCTTACTCCTAATCAATCTATTCTATTCACCACTAAAAAAGACCTTGTTTCTCTTGAATTTGACCCTATGTTTATCAAATCTGACCTTACAAGTGCTTCATTTGACATTTATATTTTTAGTGTATTTTTATGTGTTTTATTATTTAGAATATTTATTTCATTATTTTAGATCATGATATTGATGTTTTATTACATTTTTTCATGATTTCATCCCACTATATAAGTATGCAAGTGGATACTTAATAGATCCTAGGACTCTATATTTAAGTTGGGACTTGGTGTAAGATACCAAACTAAAATTAACATTGTCAGATAAAGGAATTATAGTTATTTACAACTAGTGACAATGGATATTCCTTTGTTCACAACCTTATAATAGAGATGGGATTTTGACTCATGAACTTTTATTCTATCAATAATTGAGATGACAATGATACTTGAGGATGTTTGGTTAATAATGTGGCTACCCATAAGGGGTCATGATGTCATATTTTTTTCATTACCTAATGCTAAGAGGAATGTGGAGAGATGGTACTATAGAGGTGGGTAGGGTATCTAAGAGGGGACAAGTGATGTTATGGTTTTTGCCAATATTATGACTAATATATATCTATGATTTATGTATTCTAACTATTACGTTGGTTATTTTTGACACCAAGGGATGTACACAGTATCCTATGGTCTACAAATGATTATACTAGATATCAAGGATAATGATAATATATATAGTTAGCAACACTTCATGTTGGCCCATTTGTAACTAGTTATATATAATTTTACCTTTAAGAGGGGTACTATTAATTTAATTGTTGGGATATTTCTACAAGTATAGGGTTATGAGAATATTTTTTATGATTTGGCCTTTCAAATATCCATTTTGGGGGTGGATATTGGTTGATACATATTTTTTAATATGGGTCCATTCTTGAGCTTGAATATTAGAGGGACACAATATTTTTATGTTTAGGTAGATTCAAGATAGGCTCAGGCTGATCAAATAGTTTTTTTCTTTTTAAGGAAATACACCTAATTTATCCAGAGGATGGGGAGATGTTGTGACACATTTAAATCCTTGTTTGGTTTAGGAATTGACATGGTCATGTGAAGTGGTTTAATTTTGATTGGTTGATGAGGTAGTTCAATTAATGATAGGATTATTCATCAACATGCCATTCCTGATGGCATTCTTTAAAATGTTCATATTTAGAGGGAGAGATTTGAGTCCCTCTATTGATTTATATATCAACCACAACAATTAAGGATGTATATCCCCCACTCATGAACCTATATCACACTACACATGTGTTGGGTTTTTTTATTTTTTGGACTATTTTAAACATTATGAGGTATTTTTGAACTATTTTATCATACATTAACATAGTCAAATGAGGTCGAATGAAAAGGCTATAAAATTAGAATAATGAAAGGGATTATAAAAATGTATAACATATGTGAAGGAATAATAAGTATTAAATGTAATATGAAATACATTTGAAGGAAATGAAATAAAGTAGCATGCCTCCACTATGTATGTGAATCCCTAAATCAAATCTTAAAATGGCATGTGGTGATAAGAGTGGCAATGCCCATAATGGGAAATAATTAATGTATATGCTCATGTCATTATTTATATTCATAAATGTATGTGATAATGTAAACCATAATGATAGTAAGTATATATATTCAATGTGTAAAGGCAATCAAGTAGTATTCCATAATGAATGTGTGGTATCATTATACTAGTGCAAAGGATATAACATTGTAGGATAGATGTCACTTATGTTCAGATATAGATAAATAATCAAAAGGTAAGGTCTAAGTGAAAATATGACATCAAATTGAATGGATATAATAATTATAAATGTAGTATTATATGTACACATGTATTACACTATAGAATAATATATAAAATAAATAATCAAACAGACATCAAGAAGCTATGTACAATAGATTATGTGCAAGTTAAGTAATGGCCCCATCACTAGGTTCACATATTTAGGTCTTGTATCATGTGGTAAAAATATATCCTTACATGGGAAAGGATTATCAGATGTATTTGCATCTAAATATAAGATGTAACCATGTGATATATAATATCCATCCTCAATATCAAAATATTCTTGACCATGTGTAAGTTTTAAGACTATAGTAGTTGTAATAACTTGTGGAATGGTCTGTGTGGGCATATAATGTGGCTAAAATTTCCATATAATTAGTTGTGAATTTTTAGAAAAGAGATTTATGCACACATTACACATAAATTTACTAATAGTATTGATCTCAATAGTATGCTTATCCAATAATCCTTTGTCTTATGCCTTAACCCAAATAATTTATTTATAGTATGTCTTATGTATCTATTATAATCACAATGTGTATTATTTTCATATCCCTTAGGTGTAGGCATACTAATATGAACCTCTCTTTATGGAGGGAGAGATATGAGGTTTCAATTAATTAAAAATTCTAATATCCTATGAGAATATTCTAATAATTGTGAAAATTGCATATTTTTGGAATGGATAAGGCACACTATGTAATATGTTGCATTAAGGTACAATAAAAGGTGTTTTCATCTAAGAGATATATATATAATGTGGATGGTACTATATCCATAACATGAATCCATATTTTACTAAGAGTAAGTTATAATGTACATAATTAGGCATAACTTGAAACATGGTAGTTATTAGAATAATTAGCTTGCATAAGCTTAGATAAGATTGTATGTGTTTGTTTTGGTGTTATAACCACTTTATTATTTGATTTGCATGGGTAAGTCTATTTATTACTTCCCCTTAACCTATTTTTTGTACCTACCTCTTACTTATTAGGATCTTGTTATAAGCCTATTTAATAGGCTATCTCCTTGGTGAATGATATCATGTACTCTGTGTATTCTTGTTCACCCTATGCTATTTAATTTTTGATGGAATTAGAGCTCAAATTTGAGGGATATTGGGATATATCCTATGAATAAGTTAGAATAAGAGAAATATTAATAATGAGTAAGTACCTATTTTAGATATTGTTGAGGATATTTGGTGAGAGGATAGACATTTTGCAAGAGAAAGTAGAAGATAGCCATGTGAGACATTCCATTTTTCACTTTGAAAAACATGTTTTACATTGAAAGGAGGGAATTTTTATATTAAAATCCAAATAAAATCATTATTTTGTTGTTTAAATGCATTTTGGGTGAAGAGAGAAGGTAGAAGAGGACATTTTTAGTGAAGAAAGGCATTTTTGGGTGTGGGAGGTGCTCTGTGAAGTAGGGGAGCTCAAATTTAACCCAACCACAATCCAAATTTATAGAAAAGGTGTGTAAGATCCAAGAGGAGGAATGTTTTAATACCTCTAAACATTTTTTTTAGTTATTTTGATCTATTCAATAGCCCATCTAAGCACCCAACCAAGGAGAAATATGTTAAACTATTGTAAAAAAATATTTTCATACATAGGTCAATCCTCAATGGTTGTTTAAAATATTAAATTTCAATCAAAATTTTAAGTTTTTCATGTAAATATAGGGCATAAAAGTATTGATAATTTTTTTTTATTAAATTACCTTAGTAAAATTTTAATATTATGGCTTAGACTAGCTTGACAAAATTTCATGGTTTATTTCATAGAAAGAGAATCATAGGTCCAAACAATCTACATTTTTCAATATTGTCCAATTTGATATATTATTATATATTATAAAGTAATTTTATAAATGGAATTATAAAACTTGAGATTTACTTATTTTAGTTATTTTTAGGCAATTTTACAGGAAACAATTAATTTAATTTTTCTAAAATAGTAAAGATTCTTTTTTTGAAAACTAGTAACATTGCCAATTTTTAGGATAGAATGAATGTGAAAAATATTTTTTTGTAAAATCAATTATATTTTTTAATATTTAATTATTTTCATGAAAACCTAGGTAAAAATTAATAGTTTACAATATTTGTTGTTTCCAGATTCATAGAAATTGATAGGCAAAAACTTTAGTTTGTGGAGTAAAAGATACAATTTTTAAGTATCTAAATATATACCAGATTGTAATTGGTAAAGAATCTAGACTAAATACACAACTTGATTACTATGATAAATATCATTATGAATCCTTAATGTTATTAAAACTCTTTATAGTTGATAATTTATTACCAAAAGTTAGAAATATTACTATTGCATCAAAATTGTAGAAACATATTAGGACCAAATATAAATATTTTAAAGCTAGTAGGGTATTGTATTTTAAATATCCTATTTTCCACTAAGATGAAATAAGGCGAATCCATTCCTCAATATTTGTTATGTTTTAAGTAAATTTTTGATCAGTTGAAGGTGATGCAAAATCCTATAGATGAGAAAAACATCATTGCACTTGTTATACATAGTTTAACACCTTCATATGATTCTTTTGTGGAGTCATTACACATGATTACAGAGACACAAACATTGGAATTTGATTAGTTAAACACACTTCTCATATAAAAGGAAAGGTAGTAGGAACAATCCATAACTTAGACATCCACATCTACAAAAAGTGATTTTATGAAAAGGATAAAAGGCAATGAAAAACTACGGTATAAAAACAAAGACTCTTCAATAAACAATGTAAGTGCATCAATGAAACCAAAAGGAAAATGTTTTTATTGTAAAAAACTAGGACATTTTAATAAATATTATTGAAAGTGACAAAATGATATGGTAAATTCAATCTATAAATATAGACATGATAATGTTGAATAAGAAAAAAAATGGAAGAATCTATTGAATTTTCCTTTGTAACATAACATGGCCAATCCAATGAGTCATGCACTTAGTACAACAACTTAGGAGATTCATGACACTACACAGGTCATTGAGATTTTTATGTAAAATTTATTAAGAATACTAATAGTAATGAAATGTTTTCCTTAGCTGATGGATGGACATATGACATTAAATTATGTAGGTATGTGCACATCATTCTTATTAATGAGTAACAATATACATTTTTAATGTTAGTGTTTTAACTATGTAGGACTTAGTACATGTAAGCCCTAGGTAATTAAATGGATGAGTATAGTAGGTAAATTAGGATAAATATTATAAATAATTAATTAGATAGATTTACTTAAAATAATAAAGGAAAAGAGGAAATATACTTATTTAGAGTGAAATAGGTATTGTCAGATGTCAAAAAGGTTGAAACAACTTAGAGATCAGTCAAAACTCTTTTGTTTTGAGACTGTAATTGAAAAATAGATTCATATAATATAATAATTAGGAGGATAGTAACATTAAAATACTAATGTCTACTTAATGTGCTAATGTATTTCTATGGATAAACTGACTAAGAGTTTTAGGGATGTTGTGGGAGAGTTTCAAAGACCTGTAGATGAGTTTTTATCTCCCAATCTTTCATTTGTGTCAATATTTTTTTGTATCTTCTCTAAAACCTAATGAACACCTCTACACATGAAATAAAAAGAAGATCAAATACAAAACTAAGTGTAAAATTAGGTTATTAGATATTAAAATTACATGGGATAGAACCCTATTATCCTGGCCACTGGCTACATTAACCCCAATGATAGAGGTCTCAGATCGCATGTAATTCTCCCTTAGGTAACATGTGTAATCAACATTCATGGTATTATATAATGACTTTAACTTAAGCCCTTCATTAATCAATCATGCAAATATAGGTGTGATAGTTTGTAATATGTTGAGCTATACTAATGACTAATTTTACATAATTATGTACCAAGATAGTAAGTTCCAGATGTAAAATGCCTTGTGAGGCTCTTTATATAGAAAAAAATTTGATTTGAATGTAAAACCCTTGTTCATTGGTTGATAAGGTGAGAAATATAGATAAAATCATAAAATAAGGGTTAAGACCCAAAACATAGTGATAAAGTGATCATTTGACAAGTGTGTTAAAAGTGGACACTAGTACACAATGCTAGTCTCTAGGACCAACAATAATGTCATGAGGTCCCAAAATTGAGTAAATATTGGGTATAATAGGTTAGGGGGGCCTATGACTATGCGGGTGTAGTAAACAAGGAAAATAAGACAAAAAGGACCAAAAGACCCAAAATGACCATGCAAATAAAAGTCACATCCATCAGTAAGACCTTCTTGTGAAAGAGAAATAAAATACACAGTAATTGTGGTTGCTTGACCAAATTAGGGTGTTTAATTTTACCCCTCTTTTATTACAGTAATGCAATGAAATAAAAGTAATAGATTAAAATAAAAAGAGAAACGCATACCTATACTTACCTATGTATATGTGCTCTAGTCCTGGCCTACTTCTTGGCCAAAGAAGTGGATGGGAGTTAGAATGATGTATGTGAAGAGGAAGTCCTTAATTTGGGTACCCCTTGTACTAAATATGAATAGTTAACTAAATTGTGAGGAAAAAAACCTTATTTTTCCCCCACCCTAATATCTAGACTAAATCTAAGAATGTAATCTATAACTGTGGAGAAACAAAACCTACTTACCCCTACTCTAATATCTATATTGAATATGATAATGTAGTATGTAAATGTGGAGAAATAAGGCCTGATTTTGCCCACTATAATATCTATAGTGAATCTAAGTATGTAATATATAAATATGGATAAACAAGGCCTACTTTCCCCCTCTTTGATATCTATATTGAATATGAGTATGTAATTTGTAATTGGAGGTTGAAACAATTGTTCATCCTACATAATCTAGGTCTGGTGAACAAATATGGATCAACAATTGTAGATGTTTGTCTGACCCAAACTAGTGAAATTTTGGTGACATCATGTGGGTCATATGAGTGTAATTTGGTAATGTGAACATATAAAATGTTATAAATTTCCATTCCATCTGTATAATCTAGTGAAACCCTATGGGATTGAGGATGTGTGCCCTATATTTTATCCCCAAAACTTGATATTTGAGTAATGTAAATATGTATATGAATCAATATCTAATAATATAATGGAACCCTAAAAATATGAGTCAAGCTATGTATCTAAATATATGAACCTATCTACATATCTAAGCCTATCTGTATGTCTGTGTAAATGTGTATCTAAATTTATATCTGAACTAATATGTGTGTCTTATAAATCTATAGCTGAACCAATCTATGTGTCTATGTAAATATGTATTTAAACCAATCTATGTGTCTCTGTAAATAGTGTGTATATTCCCTCCTTTTGGTGAGAGAGCCTAAACTATGGTAAGGGTGTCTAACCAAAAGTGATACTAGATGGTATGTTAGTAGTAGTTAGTGTTGGTAATGTTGTTTTAATTTTGATTAGTTTTTTTATTGTAATGGAGTAATTTTTAAATTAGGAGTAGGATAAACCTTTGGTCTATATTGAGCTTGTTAAGGAAATATAAGTTTTGTCATTTTGTATAATTGAATTGATCAATATAGTACAATAAATGGTATGGGATGAGGGATATCATGATCAAATCCCATATACAATAAATAAATTAAAAATTAGATCTATAGTTCTTGAAATATCATGTTTGGAAGAATTTTTTATTAGTTGGAAAAATTAGCATGTATGGTCAACCCTAGTTAGGTGGCATTTTTAAGACATGGATTAAATAGTTTGGTTAATTAGTTTGAAAAATCATTTAAACCATTTGATTTGATAGAATTTGTTTGATCTAAGCTTAGAAACATGTTGAGGAGTCAAGGAGTGAGTTCAAACTGATATGAGGAGGTGGAGGCACTTATCTAGTTTGAAGAGGAGGTTATCCTTGTAAGGAATATATAATTTTCCTTTTTTTGACATTTTTATTACATTTTTATTGAAAATTTGGTAGTTTAGGGCCCTAATTAGGAATATGATGCTAGTGGATTGAGTATGGCACTCCTATCTAGTGCTATTATCCACAATGAAGCACTAGTGTCCACTAAGCTAAATTTTCTAGTTTTTCTTTTGATTTATGTTTAATGACTACTAATACATATTTATTTGGTATTCTAAGATGCTAATGTTATATCAATTTATATGTTGTAGGTGAATGCATGTATGAGTGAGTTTTATAGTGGTTGAATGGAGTGTTTACAAGGACTACCCTTGATAGATGATGAGAGGGTGGTGATTGATAGATCTGGTTTGGCCATGTGGCATCACTATCTCTTATGCCCTAGGATAGGCATATGATTCTTATATTATGTGAGAGGTGTAATACTAATACTTGTATATTTTTATACCCACTGAGGAGGTCACTATGACATTAGAGGATGTCTATAGTTTCCTGAGATTACCCATTACTAGTCAGAGGGTAGTGTTATAAGAGGCCACTAGAAACCAAGCTATATAATAGACCACAAGGTAATTTGTAGTGATGCCTATGAAAAATCATTGGATAAGGAGTAGTAGTGATGTATTTTTATTTTTGAATGCCACAACTAATGTTCTATAATTGTATAAGTTTTTAGTGGTGTTACTGGTTTCCTTTATTACTATGGATGGGAGTGTGGTATCTATCTCATACAAGATACATGTTATAGTGTAGGATATAGATGAACACATTAGTATGTACTCATGGGGTTTCACTATGATAGCTCACTTATATCAATATTTATACCATTTCACTTAGGAGTTTTATACAAGTGGCATTGGGTCTTAAACATTATTACATTATTAGGCTTATGATCATGTCATAATGGATAGATTGAGGGATATTCACAAAGGGTTTAGGCTCACCCATAGATGTTTTTATATATATGGACTAGTATAACTCACATTCCTAAGAGGAGCACAATGTATTGTCATTAGGTTTTGGATAGTTTGATGGCCAAAGATATTATTTGGAGACCCTAAATGGCTTTGAGGGGTGGCTTGAGGGTGGTGTTAAACGAATAGAGGTTCAAATGAGCTACTGGAGCATGATTATTGGGTCAATGTGTTTGATATATTTCAATGTGATAAAGTGACACAATAATTTTATTTGAATTAAGATGTTCCACCGTCACCATGGGTGTGGATGAGGAGTTATTAAGATCTAGTGAGGCTAGGGAGTAGGCTCAAACCATCAGAGGTAAAACTAGTTCTGATTTCATTGATAGAGCAAGATCCAATGCTAGATATAATGAATGTGGATGATGTAAGAATGAATAGTGCCTACATAGCATGGTGGGTGCAGCATATATGGAAACCATTATTTCCAAGAGGTGGAGTTGTCATGGAGGATGGATGCATTGGATGTCAATCCCATTAGGTTAGTTTAGGGTAGGTTGTTATCATATATATGTATGTTTAGTTTACTTTGTTACTTATTTATTTGGGTAGGTACTTGATGTATTGTATTGGTAAATGTAGGTCCAGATGATGATGAGTATTGTGAGATTATTATTGATTTTACACTCTATGTATTATTATGGCATATCCCTAATGATGCCATAAATGATGGACTAGTGGAAAAGGCCATATATGTTATTAGTTTTAATGCCCACCTATTTGATCGAGAAACCATTACTACTACAACATATATATGAGCAATTTTTGATATGGATGAGGCATGTGCAGAGCTACATAGATGAGTTATATTTGTACCTAATGTTTTAGGTGGGGAAAATAATAGGATAGTGGAAAAATATATTCATCTACAATAGGAGCATGTAAAGTTATTAGTTGAGGTAGTGGTGTTATAGGATATATCATGGAGATATTAGTCTTAGACTAGATCTAGGGGGATGATGGAGCATGTTAGATGTAAAATACACTGAGAGGGGGGTAAATTAGTGGTGGAAAACAATCTAATTCAATTTCCAAACCCTTTCAAATACTTAAGAATTCAATAAAATCATTCATGAAGCATACAAATCATTCATAATGGTGAATAATGAACATAATGCAAGATCACATACAAAACACAAGATCTACATGGGAAAATTTATTGGGGAATAAAACCCACTCGCAATCATGTAAACACATGGATTACCATACTATAAGATGATCACAAACAAGATGCTAATCAAGTCCTTATGATCATGAACCTTGGTTAAGTCCTTCTGACCTAAGGCATTTAGTGTAATAGTTGTTCCATAAGGAGCACCTACCTTTAAGATGATCAAGTCCTTATGATCACCTATTTAGTCAAGTCCTTATAACCTATAACCTTGATCAAGTCATTCTAACCAAAGGTCTTTATTGAAACCCTATTTCATAAGGAGTAACTACCCCTAAGGAAGATTAAGTCCTTTAGACCCTCCTTGAAAATAACACTTCCACCTTAGAATCGATGTCTTCAACACCTAATGATGGACCTCTTGATTATTTAATAAATGGACAAATTCTCTCTCTCTCTCTCTCTCTCTAACTCATACAATCCTCTCATATAAACATACCATAATCTCTCCTTCTTCACTCAAAGAGTCTTCATATGCACACTTAGATCTCTTCGCACAACTTCAAACTACAAGAACACTATACTATCATCAAAAACATGATCTACAAATAATACACATAATCCTTAATCTTCTTTTCTCATCAACCCAACAACTGGGCACTCTCACTCTCCTCTTATATCCTTTTCTATCCAAATCTCTCACATATAAGTCTCTCTCAAATCTCTCCCTAGTCTCTTGCTCATTAACCTTCCACACTAAGTATAGAAATCATCATATTTGATTTCATTATATATAAAGTTATCATGAATTATCAAGTCCACATTAATCTTTGTTGGCCACAATACATGTATTCACCCTTAAGGCATCTCACATGGGTCACACTTAAGCACAACACACTTTCAAATAGGCCTAAATCACTTTTAGGTCCTATGAAAACCCATTTATCTCTTTGACACTTTCAAATAGGCCTAAGTCACTTTTAGGTCCTATAAAAACCACATACAAATACATAGGTCCACTCATGTTTTCTATGGCATCCTCAAAATATCATAGTCACATTTTCTCACATATGTGTATGCTCAATCAACTCAAACAAAGACCTTATACATAGGAATATCATTACTAAACATATAGTCAACTTCTTAAGCATTGTTCATACTCAAGATAGATTGATCACACCTCCAAAATACTCACAGAGCATCCCTATGGAGTCTGCAACACTCCCCAATATAAAATTCACCATGAAACATCAATATAGAAACTACATGAGCTCAAATACTCTTCTTGAGTCACTTATAGTCCATGCACAAACACAGTCAAATTTTAACCTTCATAACTATGTTTGTACATACTTTTAGATCTTCTAATCCATATTTATAGATGCATCTTGGAGTCCTCTACCACTTTGATTTTTACTACATGAGTAAATTTATCTTATATAGAAAGATATGTACAAATTACTAAGCAATGGTTTTTTCCCTTATCAAATTCAAATATTCAAATGGCAACGATCACAATTAAACCTTGAACACAATGCTCACATCTCATGTCCTCTCAACTTAGATTAAAACACATAGCATAGATCTTGTTTGATCTTTAACACATAAGAATCAATGCTAAAATGTTAAACCTATATCACTTTGACCTCATCTCATGAAATATAGAAACTTTGACTCAATGCACTTCATCAATCTCTACAAATCAGTCAAGTCTTTAACTAGCAATGCTCACCATTTGATAAATCTATATAAACACCCATTTGTCATTAGATCCTTATCATGTACCTTTTCTTAATCATTTAACATCATACACCTATCCTCATCTTGTTGATTCCTAACTTATTAGAGAAAATTTGCTCCGTCGATCTTGCTTGAACTTTAACATGTGCAGAAATGACTATGGGAACCATTGAAATACACCTAGAAGGCCAACTTTGTACCTCAATAACTTCTTCTATGCTCACTCACCCAATCTCAAATTTGGACCTTATGATCTCCTCGTATAGAAAAATCTAACCATATATCAAAATACTATTGAAAACTTTATGAATGTAATATATAATTCCATTAAAATTCCTTCTCAAAATCTTCTGTCATAGAGCCAACTATGTCAAAACCTACCTAGGAGGCCAAATTTGAACAAGCATATATTTTGGCGTGATTTAGCACATGTTCTAAAATTTATTAAAAATAAACTAGGATCAAAACTAAACAAACCCATATTATTAATTTATCTTGAAACCTTCACACGTTAAAGATATAACACCATCAAAATGCTCACTTAGATTTTTTTAAATATAGAAAACACTATCAAAATGCCTAAGAGCCCAACTTTGCACATGCATATATTTTGTCTCACTACATCACATGACCTAAAAATTGACATATAATAAATAGGAACAAAAATTAACAAACACATATGATCAAAATCTCTTGAAACATCTACATGTGTGAGATATTACCTTATTAAAATGATTACTTTGATCTTCTTACCACTTTGCAATTTTGGCTAAGTATGGGAAAATATTGTCAAAAATCTTGGGAGCCCAACTTTGTACCCATATATATTTTATTATGATTAAGTTCATGACCTAGGATTTATTGCATAGAAATAAGGTAAAAGTTTTATCACAACCATATGACCAACTCCCCTTGACTCATACACACATGGCAATGGTGACATTAGTAAATTGCCTACCCATATTTTTTGCCACTAGACCCAAACTATCTAGATGAAAAATATGAACTACCAAATGCATTCCACTTATGCACATAATATATCAAAACATAGATAAAATTTTAGGGACCTATTTTACATTATATAATCACCATATCCATCCCTTCACATCTCTAATCATGATAAAACTAAAGATCAACTAAACCTCCTTTAAGCACACTAAGACAAGCACATTACACACTTTGTCATTGTTACTTAGGCTATCAAATCACTTCATCCATTCACTAGGACACTTTAATGGAATCACCATGACATCATTAATATCTCTCTAAAAATATCCCCTTTTTTTCATTGATTTCAACAAACATCATATATAGCAATATACAACTCACCTTATTTCTCTTCAAGCACTCTCATAACAGAAACATTCTCCCCCTTTGATACAATGACATAGTGGGCACCTATTGATCTTAAGGACCTTAAAATACCATAAATAGAAAAGAAACATCTTGGAAATATTATACAAACTCCCCCTTACTTGATCCTACTTTTGCTTCTCTTAACAATGTCCTCTTGTTCTATGCCAACACTCTTCTTGACAAAAAGAATAACTAATGAAGATAAAACACACAAAAACACTAAAATATGATGTAACTCACCAATAAAAATTTGAGATGGAATCCCCTTAATATTTTTGATCAATTTAACCATTTGATCATATTCATATCTCCACACACCATGAAGAACCACCACACAAGCTTACTAGCCTTCTCTCTCAAGACACCTCCAAGACCACCAATAGAGCATCATACCACTCATAAAATAGGAAAAAAATTCTAAACCATCTTGATAACTCACCTTGAAAAATTCATGATTTTATCTTTTGGATAAATTGAATAAAAGTACTTTTTTCACACTAGGCTTGTCTTAGACTCATTATAGCCCTACCTAGATATTGCTGAGAAAATATATATCACTCTCATATGCCTCTTCAAGGACACCAATTTGTAACAAATATCTAATATTCTAAAAGATACTTCCTTCACAAACCTACTTAGCCAATTAGGCCTCCATCTTGAGAAAAACATGAATAATTTGAAAAACACAAAACTTTAAATCTATGTGAAGCTTCATTTGACAACCAATTTGTCCCATTGAACATATTAAGAATCCTTAAACCTCAAATAATAAGGCATAAATTTTTTTAGTAGAGCCCAAAACCTTAGAATCTTAAAAATAAACAAAGTCAACACAACACCTTTCAATCAACATCCACCTCTAAAACTTATTATACACCTATAGGTAACCATTAAACACTTATGGACCAATATTTGAGCTTCCACGCCATTTAGAACATTGACTTACTATAACCCATTTTAGGACCTACATACTCATTAGCACAAACTAGGAAACTCGAGAGATCTTCAATTTGACTTCAACATACCTTCAAATCATAAAACCACCTAGGTCATACTAGAATAAGGTCAATAGAACTTTATATACAAGAATATTGGCTTGAAAAATCACAAATCCTCCTTTTCCATTTGAGAACATTTAATCTAACCCTATAGACTATTCCAACTAGAAAAAACACACCACAACAACACTTGATTCTCCACTTAAAAGAAGTCTCTTAAGAAGCATAGATAGAGACAACCTCTATACCTCAATGATATAAAACAAAAACAACTCCTAATATTAATTCTCCCCCTTTCTCAATTGATACTTATAGTTCTTATTCTTATTTAAATTTAGAGAAATAACTTCCTCAACTACTACAACATTCTCCTTTTCTTCTATGATTGGATTATCAATAAATGGAGACAACATAGATTCATGGCATACATTTTCATTTGAATAATCTCCCTTACATCTTGTATACTCATCACTAAGCACTTTTTAATTAATAGCAAGATGTTTACTTAGATCCATATATACCTTATCAATATATTTAACCAACAACCTTGGTCTTCTCCTTGAGCTTAGTCTCTTCATTCTCAACATGAGCAGATAATGAGCCCTCTTGGGAATCTTCAACTTCTGAAGCATTCTCCACCATAAGAAATATTTTAATTGGAACTAAAGACTTTTCATGATTCATACTTATCACCATTGGTTTCCATGAGATAAATTTCCTTCTTCCTTGCATTCTTGGATCCTAATTGAGCCTTTTTTAACTTGTAGGCTTTTACTTGCAGAACCTAGAAATGTAACCTCTCTATTTGCAATTGAATCATACAATAATTTTTTGCATAAATCTCTTTCTACCCTTCAAAATTTGGAAAAAAAAGTAATGTGTCCTATGTCAAAACAACTATAACACTAAACATTTCTTAAAGGGAACTCAACTTGTCTTACCTTATTTGGATAAAAACTATCAATGTGTCCAATGTCATGACAATTGAAACAAACTAATCTTTTTTAAGAAGACTTACCTTGTCTTTACTTATTTGGATAATGCTTATAAAAGTGTCTTTCATTAATAAAATTGAAGCACTTAACCTTACTTACTCCTTTTGACTGATGAGCCCCATCATAGTCCTATGCAAACTCATTTTTAAGGTATTCTACATTATCTAGCTCTATACCTAAACTAATTACAAGTATAGCAGTAACTATTGAAATTTTCTTACCTCATGCCATTTGGTTTTCTAATCTAATTTATCTTCAAAGGTTTATCCACCTTATTCACATTAGTCTTTATCTTGTCTTGAGTTGCAGTCTCTAGTTCTTATTTGTATCCAAGACTAGTCTTATCACTTGCATGTTTTTTTATCATTGAGAATGTTGTCTATATCACTTTAGCTCTTTTAAAATCTCACAAATGACATTACCTTACTAGATACCTTCTCTAACTTAGATTTCAATGACTTATTTTCAATTACATACCTTGCACATTCATCTTCTTTAGATTTTAGGCTTGTAGATAGAATTTCCAATTGACAAATGAGATGCTTGACCATATCTTCATGCTCCTTGGCATATTCATTCATTATTTACTCATACACATTGAATTTTTCCTCATAGTCCTTGAGTTTATATTTCATTTTTTTATTGATCTTATTCTCAATCTTTAGTTCTTCAAGAGCTTGTATTAATATAGTCTCATAGTCCACCTCATCTTCATCATTATCTAAATCAATCTAAGTAGACTCCTTTTGATGTGATTAACTTACTTTTTTAGCCATGAATAGAGCTTCATATTTATCAAGACCATAATCTTCATGATCATATTCTGAGTCACTACCTACACTCTCATCTAATGAGTTGCAATCTTCTTTGGTGTAGAGACTCTTCTTGTCTTTGGAATACATCTTATTGTCAAACCTTATGAATCCCCTTTTGTTTTTATCAGACGTAAATGATCTTTTTCCATAATCATGACCTTGATCATGATCTTCATCAATATCCTTCCTATACTTATGATGGCAATTATTATCAAAATGTCCTAGATCTCTATAATTGAAGAATTTTAGAGGTACCTTACCCTTATACTTGCCTAAACCTATTTTCAATTTCCTTATAAATAAATCAATTAGTTCATCTTCATCAATATCAAAAATTTCATCTTTCTTGGGTTTCTTACCTTGGACCTCCATTTTTGGATTCATTTCTATTTTTAATGTTACTTCTTTCTTTGGTGGTATATCATCATTTACTTTCATCTCATATGCATTAAGGGTGACATGCAATTGATCCATCTTCAACTAAGTAAGATCATGAATTTATTCTATAGTAAATACTTTTAGATAAAAATTGAGAGATAGAGACCTTAATACCTTTTAAAATATAGTAGGTTATTAAAGGTTCTCTCCAAGACCTTTGATGGTGTTTAAAATCTCATCAAATCTCTATAGAAAGGATGTCACATAATCTTCTTCTTTCATTTTGAGGCTCTCAAATTGTCTTTGATGATTTTACAACTTTGCCAAATTAACCTTTGAATCTCCTTCAAAAATAGTCTTCAATTTATCCCATATTTCCTTGGTAGATGTGCAATGAATTAATTTGGTGAACTTAGTTTCTATAAGACCACAATTTATGGCATTCATTGCCTTAGAGTTGTTCTCAAATAGTTTCTTATCTGCAACACTGGATGGAGGAATAATAGGAGAAACATAACCATCCAAAATAAATTTCCATACATAAAACCCTAGGGAAATAATGTATGTATTCATCCTAGCACTTTAAAATTCATAATTAGATATATTGAACATCGGTCTTGCTTAGTAGAGAAATAACCTTGCACATTCTGACTAGACATTATACCTTAGATCACCTTCAAGATGTTAAGCATTTAACAAAGGACCTTGCTTTGATACCAATTATTAGAGGTATAATACACTAAGAGGGGGGTGAATCAATGGTGGTAAATAATATAATTTAATTTCCAAACCCTTGTAAATACTTAAGCATTTAATACAATTATTCATGAAGCATACAGATCATTCATAACATTGAATAATGAACATAATGTAAGATCACATAGACAACACAAGATATATGTGGGAATCACTCTTGGGGAATAAAACCCACTCTCAATCTTATAAACACATGGACTATTATCTTATAATATGATCACAAATAAGAGACTGATCAAGTCCTTCTAATCAAGGACTTTGGTCAAGTCCCTCTGACCCAAAGCCTTTAATGAAATAATTGATCTATAAGGAGCACATGCCCCTAAGATGATCAAGTCCTAACCACCTATTTAGTTAATTTTTTCTAACTTAAAGCCTTGATCAAGTCCTTCTGACCAAAGGTCTTTAGTGAAACCCTATTTTTTAAGGAGCAACTGCCCCTAAGGAAGATCAAGTCCTTTAGACCCTCCTTGAAAATAAGACTTCCACATTAGAAATAATGTCTTCAACACCTAATTATGGACCTCTTGATTATCTAACAACTGAAAAAACTCTCTCTCTAACTCAAATAAGTATATCACATAGACATACCATAATATCTCTCCTTCTTCACTCAAACAGTCCCTATATGCATACTCAGATCTCTTCACATAACTTCAAACTATAAAAACCCTATATTATCATCAAAAACATGATCTAAAGATCATACACATAGTACTTAATCTTATCTAATCATCAACCCAATATCTAAGAACTCTTACTCTCCTCTTCTATCCTTTGCTCTCGAACTCTCTCACACACAAGTCTATCTCAAATCTCTCCCCAGTCTCTCACTCACTAATCTTCCACACTAAGTCTAGAAATCATCATCTTTGATTTATATATATATATATATATCATCAAAAGCATGATCTAAAGATCATACACATAGTACTTAATCTTATCTAATCATCAACCCAATATCTAGGAACTCTTACTCTCCTCTTCTATCCTTTGCTCTCCAACACTCTCACACACAAGTCTCTCTCAAATCTCTCTCCAGTCTCTCACTCACTAATCTTCCACACTAAGTCTAGAAACCATCATCTTTGATTTCAATGTATTGTGGATGACAAGGATTAATGTGGACTTGATAATATATATATATATATATATATATATATATATATATATATATATATATATATATATATAAAATCAATTCCACATTAATCTTTGTCATCCAAAATACATGACTTCACCCTTAAGGCATCTCACATGGGTTACACTTAAGCATAACATGCTTTCAAATAGGCCTAAGTTCATTTTAGGTCCTATGGAGACCCATTTATCTCTTTAACACTTATTTGAGCATAATAAAAACATAGGAACACTTATAAATACATAGGTCCACTCCTTATGTCCCCTAGGACATCCTCAAAGGATCATAATCACCTTTGCTCACCTGTGTGTATGCTCAATCAACTCAAATAGAGACCTTATACATATCAAACATATATTCAACTTCTTAATAATTTTTCATACTCAATATATATTGATCACACCTCTAAAATACTCATAGATCACCCCCATGGAGTCTACAACACTTCCCAATATCCAATTCACCATGAAACATTAAAATAACAACTACATGATCTCAAATACTCTTTTTGAGTCACTTACAGTCCATGCATGAACACAATCAAATTTGAACATTCATAACTATGTTTTTACATAATTTTAGATCTTATAATCCATATTTCTAAATGCATCTTGGAGTCCTATACCACTTTAATTTTTACTACATGAAAAAATTCATCTTATAGTGAAAGATATGGATAAATTACTAAGCACTAATTTTGCCCCTATAAAATTCAAATATTCAAATGGTAATGGTCACAATTAAACCTTGAACACAATGCTCACATCTCATGTCCTTTCAACTCAGACTAAAACACGCACCATTGATCTTGTTTAATGTTTAACACATAGGAATAATTGTTTAAATGTTAAACCTCTGTCACTTGACCTCATCTTTTGCAATATGTAAATTTTAACTCAATGTACTTCATCAATCTCTATGGATCAATCATGTCTTTAATTAGTAAATATCATCATTTAATCAATTTGTATAAACACCTACTTATTATTAGATCATTATCCTATACCTTTTCTCAATCATTAAACATCATGCACTTGTCATCTCACTACTTCGTGACTTCTTGGAGCAAACACACTTTGTCAATCTTGCTCAAACTTTAACATGTGAAAAAATGACTAAGTATTAGAACCATTGAAGTATGCTTGGAAGGCCAACTTTTTACCTTAATAACTTATTTTGCACTTACTTGCATGATCTCAAATTTGGACCATCTGATCTCCTTGTATAGGATAATCCAACCATATGTCAAAAATGTCCTAGAAAATTCATGCATGTGAGATATAATTACATTAAAATGTCTTCTCAAAATATTTTTACATAAAGCCAACTATGTCAAAACCTACCTAGGAGGCTAAATTTGAACAAGTATATCTTTTGACGCACTTTAGTGCATGATCTTAAATTTAGAAAAAATAAACTAGGCTAAAAAATTAACAAACCCATATGATAATTTTATCTTTAAACATTCACATGTGTAATATATAACACCATCAAAATTCTCACTCAACTTTGTTTGAACATAGAAAACACTGTCAAAATGCCTAGGAGCCCAACTTTGCACATGCATATCTTTTTTTGTGCTACATCTCATGACCTAAAATATGTCACATAAGAACTAGGTATAAAAATTAACAAACCCATATAATCACCTTCTATTTAAATGTCCACACATTCAATATATGCCCTTATTAAAATTCTTACTTGGATCTTCTTGCCATTTTGCAAATTTAGCTATGGGAAAACATTGTCAAAAAGCTTGGGAGCCCAACTTTAAACCCACATATCTTTGAATTCACTTAGGATCATGACCTAATATTTAACACATAGTAACTAGGTACAAATTTGATCATAAAAATATGACCAAATCCCCCTAACTCATCCACATGTGGTAATGGTGATGTCATTAAATTGCCTACTTAGATTTTCTACCACTAGACCCAACTGTCTAGATGAAAACTATGAATTACCAGATGAATTACACTTATGCACATAATATCTCAAAGAATACATAACATCTTATGGACCTATTTCACATGATTCAATCACCATAATCATCCTTGAACATCTCTAATAATTCCAAAAATTAAGATCAACCAAGCCTCCTTTAAGTACACTAGAACAAGCACATTGCACACTTTGTCATTATTACTTAGGCTTTCAAAGCACTTCATCCATTCACCAGGAAAATTCCATAACATCATCATGACATCAATAACATCTCTCTAATAGAGCATCTAGCTCTAGTATGGATGTATTAGAAATTGAAAGTGAGGGGGTTGATCTTGGTGACCAAAATCCAATTATTGAGTGACTTACATCATTATAATAAAACTTGTATATATATATATATGGATTTTTTTTACATATGTATCATGTAAATTTGAATCTTGATTTATGACATTATGTATTTGATTATATTCATTATTTATATGTTTCTATGTAAAAATGTTATTTATCTAAGTAATGGTAATTGGTTGTTTATTTATTTATAAATTTTTAAGTAGATATGTATATTGGATTAGGAATACTAGTTATTATTATAGGTTTTATAGGTATATCATATCATATCTAAGTTTGGATCATGTAATTATGGCATACACTATATGAACCTAGATGGCATGGTGAACAAGTGGCCATACTGTTCATGTTATGTCGGCATAGAAATAGACTCTAAAATTGATATTGCTCATAGTAAACTAATAGTAGATAGATATGTAAACACTTTATCAAATAGCTTAATTTATTTTTGTACTAAATTTGTGTTCTAATCTCTATGATCTCTATCAGATATCTTAATGGGTTATTTAACTATGCTCTAATCTCTATGATCTCTACTAGATATCTCAACCAGTTATTGACTTATAACTAGTGATTGAGTTACTTTCCATTTTTATACCATGATGCTATAATTATGTGGATCTATATGAACTAGCTACCATATTTTTTGAATTTATGGTGAAAAATATCTCCTATATTTGGTTCCCTAGAAACCACATGGATCATATAATGAGTAACCAATAGATCCTTAAAAGGAACATCCTAGGATACTCATTCATAGAAGAGTGTGATATAGGAGAGTGTGGAGAATGAGATATCTATTCCCCTTGTGTAAATATTATAATGCCTCTATCATCATACTATTTAATACAATATCAATGTGCATAACAGTTGTTATCCCAATGTCCATTTATCTATTGAATATTGTAATATGGTTTATTTTGTATCTTATGCAGATGGTGTGTTGGATTGTGATGACTAAAATTAAGTGTGATCATATCATTATCTAATAATTTAAGTAAAATATCATAAATCTTATCTCTATTTGAAAATTATATAGCCCCTCTGTAAGTATCATGTGCTCTACTCATTATAGGAGATTTTTTTGAAGTGGCTCTTTTTCCTTTTTGATTATATTGATTGGTTTTTTCTATTACACTTATTTCTTAATCATCGGTGGAGTAGGTTCCTATGCCATATTAGATGACTATGGATATGGGAAATCTCCATCTAAATCCACCTCTAAATGTGTCTTAACTAGTCCCAAATTTTTATCTAATACTAGATCTATGTAACATAGATGCCTGAATGATTTGGATGTCTCATATGGTAATTTTTTCTTAAGATTAAAGCAAATATGTATTTTACCTCTAAATATATCAACTGGTAAATCATCTGATGCATATAGGATTTTAATATTAGAATGTACTCATTTACTATTTCTATCTTACCCTGGTGTAGTGAAGATAAATTATCATATGTGACTCGAGGTCCATTATTCTATATGTAGTGTATGCATGATAAATAATTTTTCTAACTCATCATATGTATGTAGTGAACCACTAGGGAATGAATGATGAAACCAATTTAATGCCTCACCCTCTAGATACTATAGAAATAATTATATTAGAGTCAAAAAATTTAGCAACATGTTTCATGCATTTACCACATGTTTGAAGGTGTAAGTATGGGTCTCCATGTCCATTAAAATTTGGTAATATTGGTATCTAAAACTGATTTAAAAACTTTGTGGTGAAAATTTTTCATAAGATAGGATTGTCATAAATTGCATTGGAATCAAGCTGAGAGTGGTATGATTTATTTTTCAATGTGAGATGGTGTACTTTTTTTTTATAAATATTCCATAAAATGCATCAAGTAGGTTACCTTTTGTGAAGGTATATTAACATCATCAAGGGGTTCATTTATTTCTTGAATATTATTATTAATTTTAGCCATTGGTACACTACATTGGGGACCTTTGGTTTTTCTCACCATAACCTTTGGAGAGGTGATAGCTTAGACTTGGTAAAAGGTAAATGGGATATCACCCTCATGGAGGTTGGGATGAGAAATGGGTTATATTGTAGTAGGGGGAAGTGAGGGAGATTCATTGGTATCTCTTATTTTATTAATTTACAAAGAAGTATCACATGTTAATAGACTAGAAGATACATTATTATCATGTGAATGTAAATTTTGTAAACTATGAACATAAGTGTAAGTTCATTATCCAAAGCCATGTTATCAATTGAATCAGCATTTGATAATCAAACAATTTTTAAATGAGATATGGGTGAAGTAGGGAGAGAACTAGAAGGACTAGACTCAATGTCTTCTTCACTAACATCATAATAATTATTGTTTTTCCATGTTTCATCAAAATCAAAATTTATTTCACTTGTAGAAGTAAGGGAAGAAGAGATGTCATTTCCATGCTCAGTAAGAGAGAGTAGAATAAAATTTTGAATTTTTACTACTATGCAATATATCATCATGTTTATGTACAATGCAATGTGTATCTTCACTAGCTATGAGTGGAATGCATGTATTAACATAATTTTCAATCTTGGATTCAAGGGTAGAAGAAGGAGCACTCATATGTTCATATGACATATTATAACATGTAAGAGAATATTTATAGATATTTGAAGTATCTACATTGTGTGTGGAATCATTATGTTGATCTTGGAATGTAAAAGAAGGTGACAAGATGATATCATCCACTTTAGTTTGTAAATATAGAAGAGGAACAACATCATTTGTACTTATTTTTTCAAATTTAATTGAAAAAGACAAAGAATGTGCATTTTGTTTTTCTATGCTAGGAATATCATGTATACTGTTACTTGAACCATACAAAGGTGAATTAATTTTATTGTTTTTTGTTATTTTAATTTGAATAAGGATTTATCAAAAGTGGTTGAAAAATTAGGATCACATTGAAATAAAGTACTACCAACAAGAGGTTTTTTTGGTATTATAATGTTAGTTTGATTTCAAGAAGGAAAGAGAGAGTAGAAAGAGAAGAAGATGCATATAATCTATCTTCCTCAATGCTTTCATTATCATATTTATCATATCTATCATTACCATAATAATCATCATCACTATAAATGAAATCATGATCATTAACATGTATTATTATGCAATTTTAAAAATTGGTCCATTCATTTGTATAATTATGAGATAAATTTAGAAATTTATGAACTGGGTGAGGGAGGAAAGGTTCCCTAGAAGTCATCTTAAACTTATCATGAAATATAGGATAAAGAGTGAACAATAAGCAAAAAAAATTATAATATAATATAATATAAATAAATTTAAAATTATGTTAAATATTCAACCCAAATTTTAGATAAAATAAAATAAAATCTAGAAACCCTAAAGGCTAATGATTGAATGTATAGGGACCTAGTATGTAGATCTAGGGTTTTAGAGGGTTTGTTGGAAAAATTTAAATTGTATAAAATTAATTAAACCCTAATATGTGATTTATTTGGATTAGTTTGGTTGTGAAAAAATTATTAAAAAAATATAATTTTATAAACCCTAATTTATTATACAAAAATGAAGGTAAACCCTAAGATAAAACTAAGGTTTTTAAGTAATATTCAAAGTAAAGTTCACCAAATATTTTAATTATTTAAGACTTATTACATGTAAATCATAGGTACTTAAAGGGATGAGTAAAATAGGTAAATTAGGATAAATGTTGCAAATAATTAATCAAACAGATTTACCTAAAATAGTAAAGGTAATGAGAAAATGTACTTATCTAGAGTGAAACAAGCATTGTCAAATGTTAAGAAGATTGAAATATGATTGGAGACCAATCAAAATTATTTCATTTTAGGACTTAGTTAAAAAATATCTTTAGATAATAACATTTTTATGAGGATAATAACATTACAATGCTAATGTCTAGTTATGATACTAATGTCCTTATGTGGAAAAACTGCCTAAGACTTTCAAGGATGATGCAAGAGAGTTTTAGAGTCATGTAGGTAATTATTTATCTCTCAATAATTCATCTTCATCATTATTTTTATATGAAAAAATAAAAATTTCAAATTCAAAAGGAATGGAAAAACTAGGTTGTGTGATATTATGATCACATGGGATAGAACCCCTACTATCCTAGCCATTGTCTATATTAATTATAATGATATGGGTCTTAAATCACATGTAGTTCTCCCTTAGGAAAAATAAATAATCAACATGCACATTATGATAAAATTAATTTCACTAAGGACCTTATTTAATCAACCATGAAAATCTAGGTGTGATAGCTAAATAATATGTAGTATGTTGATTTGTATTATTAACTAGTTTTATGTAATTATGTGCCAAGATAGTATGTGCTATATGTAAAATTTCCTGTGAGGATATTTATATATAAGTACTTTGATTTCAATGTAAAACCATTTTTTTATGTATGAAAAAATGTAAAAGAGATATAAAATGATAAGATAATTCTCAAGTAAGGGTTAGGACCCAAAACATGGTAATAAAGTGACTGTTGGACACTAGCATTGAAAGTGGACACTAGTTCACAACACTAGTATCCAAGATCAGTGATAATATCCTGAGGTCCCATATTTGAGTAGATATTGGGTAGAATAGATTAGGGGGGCCTATGATTGAGAGAGGATGTCATAGGACCACTGGGGGTGTATCAAATAGGGAAAACAAGACATAAAAAAGACCAAAAGACCCAAAATGACCATGCAAATAAGAATCACATATATCACTAAGACCTTATGAAAGAGAAACAAAGGGCATAGTACTTGTGTTTTATTGACCAAATTAGGGTGTATACAACTAGAAATGAGCCATATATAAATAAAAACATTTTATCCATCAGTGGAATTACCAAAAATAAATAACTAGTACTTAAGTTTGAAGGAAACAAATGTAAAGTCACTACACTTAATTATGAGATTATTTTTATTAGTATAATAGAATAGGGTCTATATAAACTTTTAGATCATAAATTAGTATAATAATATGTTTTAAAAATAGTTCATCAATATAGTAATCTATGGAATGTAATATATGGTCATTTAAGTAACCAATATTTAAATATATTGAGTAAAAATAAAATGGTGAATGGAATCTCATCTATTTAGGAAAATCAAGACTTTGTGAAGGATGTGAGTTGGATAAATAGATAAGGAAACCCTTTCCTACTGGTAAATCATGTAGGGTAGAATGTGTGATAGATTTGGTACATTTATATATTTATGGTCTAGTAAATATTAACACTATATCTGGAGCCCTTTATTTCTTGTTAATAGTTATTGATTTTTATCAAAAAATGTAGGTGTATTTTCACTATCATGGAGATGAAAGGTATTTTAGATGGATATGAAAAGTGATTTTATGAATGGGGAATTATATGATTATGTCTACATGGTATAACCATAGGTATTTGAGATTATTGGAAAAGAGTATTTGGGTTACAAGTTAAATAAGTCCTTATATGGATTTATGCAGGCTCCTCAAACCTGGTATTTCAAAATAGATAACTATCTTGGAGAGTCTTATTTTAAAAGATGTTATGTAGAATTTAATCTCTATGTTAAATTAATTGGTGATGACATAGTGATTATAATTATATATGTTGATGATCTTTCCATCACTATAAGTAGAAATGATTTGATAAAACAAGTGAAATCCAACATCTCTTTTGTGTTTGACATGTCTGATCTAGGCATGTTTCAATATTATCTAGGTGTAGAGTTTTTGCATTATTACAATTTTTATTATATAGTTGTTTTATCATAAATAAAAGATGCAAAATAATTGTTATAAAAATTTAGAATGCATGATTTTAGTCTAGTTTCTACACTTATGAAAGTTGGGACAAATCTCTCAACTAGCACTGATTCACCTTTGGTCAATGAAATAGTGTATTGAAAATTAGTAAGAAGTTTGATTTATCTTACTACTAGACCAGATTTGTGTTTTTTAGTCAATTATCTTTATCAACTCATAACTAAACCACATGAAAAACATTGGAAAGATATAAAGTGGGTTATTAGATATGTCAAATGTAATATTAACTTTGGCATTTTATATAAACAATCTGTTAAATTTGAGCTAACAAGGTATATTGATTTAGATTGGGTAGGATCATTTGACTCTATAAAGTATACAACATATTATATTTTCACTCTTGGTTTAGGTTATTTTTCATGGTGGAGTAACCTTCAGACTATGGTTGCTTATATTCTACTAATACAAAGTACAAAATAGTTGTTAGTGTTGGTAGAGAATTGGTGTGGATTTAATCAATTTTGGAGGATCTTTAACTTGATTCATAAATAGCTACATCTATCTTCTATGACAACTAGAATGTAATAAATATGGTAAAGAATTCAATTTTTCATGCTAGTATAAAGTACATTAAGGTTCATCATTATTAAATTTAATAGTTGGTTACCAATAAATACATATGTCTTTATTATTGTCTTACCTCTAAACAACCAACTGATATAATTACTGAACCTCTGTGTAAATACAAATTTGCAATTTTTTTTGATAAGATTAGAGTTATTTTTGGTTTAGTGATTAATGTAGGGTATGATAGAAATTAGATTTTATAATCTTAGGTAATCTTGTATGTATTTTTTGTGGTGTTATAACCATTTTGTTATTTTGGTTATAAGAGTAAGTCTATTTTTTGATAGAACAAACAATATGATTGCATACAAACACCAGATCTAGATGTGAGACCAATAGCAAAGACATTCACCATAAAATAATGAGATTAAAGTTGAACACACCATAACATAGATAAATGCGAGAAAACCTTCAAAGAGGTGAAAAACCCACAAAGATTATTCATATTATGAGAAATTAACAAGTACCCAATAAAGCCTTTCTTCCTCTCACTTCTTTTACAATATAAACTTTTTATTATATAGGCAAGGTAATTTTTCCATTATAAATGACTTTTTCCAACCACCACATTAATGGGTCCAACCTCTCTAAAAGTCATTTAATATATTTTACTATTTATTTACATGAGGATAAACTCATGATAAATAATAAAATATATTATTATTTAACCAATGTAATTTAATATATTAAGGGAACATAAATAATACCACTTAACCATTAATTATTCTAATACTCTCCCTTAATGTTAAGTGAGGATACATGGTGATTTTTAAGAGGTAACAATATAATGAACTTACACTCTATGAACCATACATGATGAGTTTTAAGCGGTAATAATTGAAAGAAACATCCTTCATCATGCCATAGTCACCTTTAAGGGAATTATTCTATGTAAACATAGTCACCCAAAGGTATTACACTATTTAACTATAGACACCCAAAGGTATTACACTATGTAACCACAATCACATAATCATCTTTAAAGGAATTACACTATACAACTATAGATACCCAGAGGTATTACACTATGTAAACATAATTACATGGTCATCTTGAAAGGAATTACACTATGTTATCCTAAACCAATTAAAGTGATTTTAGGCTAGCATGATTGTGAGACTACAGCCCATAATTTATCATGAATAATCAACCAAATATATTGGAGTATCTAACAACATAAAGACCTCTATTCTACTATGTGTTGGGTATAATGTAGACTTCCATATGAAGTTTACCAAAATCACATAAAATGATATATTATAATGCTTTAAAATAAGAAAAATTATAGAGAAATAGAAAGAAACACATGACCCACATGACTATTAATAAGTGACATTGTCATGCACACTCCCCTTCAATGGTATATTTGATAAGTCTAGCATTGAATGAACTTTCATAGGATTTAATTTATTGGTGTTGCATTGTATTTTTTATCAAATTTATAAAAAATTTACTATCACCAAGAAGGTTGGTATAATGAGGAACTTCCACACAATGTTCTTCTATCATCCTTCATAGCCATAAGGCTTCTTTAGCAACTTCCATATGAAGTGCTCCAAGTGATAGCACCTACACCAAACATAAATATATATCCATAAGTAGACTCATCATAGTATGGTTAGAATAAAAATAACTAAATAAATTAGAATAATCAAAGAAAAAATAATATAAACCAAATTTTACGGTTTTTTTTATATACCGAAGTATTCACTTTGCTAATTTCCAATGGTCCAAGTATAGATCTTACATGAATCTAGAAGCAACACCCACATATTAATAATGGTTAGATAGATCAAAATACCAAAAAGATATTTTTAAATAGGTGTTAACTTTATTGCACACAATTTTTGGATCAAGCTTTAACACAACCTTCAATAGAAATATATGTAAGTTTACAATCAATAATGTTAAATTTAACAAGTTATGTGATGCAAATACAATATTTTCACTAATAATTTGATAATAAGTTAACCAAACATTAAATATATTATTAAGAATAATTTTATATTATAATTTGAGTCATGAATATGTTTCCTTCCTTTTAAAGTTGACAGTACAAGTTTCCATTTTATACTAAGCCAAAAAAAAGGTTTTAGAAAGCAAAAATTTTAATGTGATTTATACTTGATTTTTTAATAAATACACATATTATAGTGTGTAAACAACACTAGCCACTTTAGTTTATTTAAAAAATAAATAAAAACACAAATAATTGTAATAAGGGTGAAAGTTACAAGTGTCATAAGTATCATAGATAATGTCACAAACTACACTATTTGAATAAATTGTTATAAAATCAATAGTAAGAGGTTTAAAATCAAATAAAATACCATACCATACCAATGTGTTCATAATGTGCAAAACCCTAAATATCAATTGGTCACATGACCATCTTTGATAAAGTATATGACAAGTCAAGGGTGTCAAAAGTGTCAAAAGCATTACAAGTTTTACACTTGAGATTTTGTATGACTAATAACTAGAATGTTTAACTAATCATTTTAAAATAATTAATTAATTTTGATCAAAAAAATATAGGGATTGATATTTAATTTAAGGACCTTGGATCTATAAATATTTTCTAAAAAATACTAGTAAACTTCCCTTTGTCCAATACAAGACTTCACATGCAAACTACATGATTTAATTAATTTTGATTTAAAAATAAAATAAAAATATTAAATGAATATAAAATAAATATATCATAATTGTATAAAGAAAAAAAATTAAATATTTTTTTAATCTTTTTTATAAAATACAAGTCAACACACATGGGCCCACCATGTGCTTGCATAAAAAATTAGCTAATTATAACTCACCCACTAAGCACTAACTTATGTCTTATGTTTAATCATTTTTTTGTCTAATTTTTATTTTTATTTTTGAAAATAAATAACCATAATTAAATACTTTCATAATAAAATGCAAGCATTTATTTAAAATTTAGAAAAAAAAAGATTTTTAAAAAAATTAAGTGGGGTCCATGCTTGGGTGGAATAAAGTCAATTAAATAAATATTTTATTTTTAAAATACTTACATTAAAATTTTAACATATCCATTAATTCCTTGTTGTAGCATGCTTTATACAAAAGCATGACACAGGTGGAGAGCAAGGAAGGATTACAAGAGCTTTAGATTTTTTTTTCAGTGATCCAAAGCTTGAAAACACTTGTAAACTGCCATTCAAAGCTACTAGTAGATCCAGATCTATGATTTTTTTAATTGTAAAATGATATTTTAATGCTTCTACTACTGTTATGGCATACTATGACACCCAAGTAGAAGTAAAAAAAACCAAATTTCCTTTTGATGCTCTTCAGGGTCTAAAAATAGCTCCAACAGATTTAAATATTGTAGAAACATGAAATCAACCTTTAAATCTTAGAAAATGACTGAGAATACATTATTTCTATTTTTTTCCATGTTAGTATAATCTAAATCATGATGTTTGGGAGGAGAAAAAAAATAAAAAAAGTTGTAGGAGACCAAATTAGACAAAGTAAATATCAAAATTGCTTAAAAATAGACAAACTAAGTAAATGGAATAATCAAAATTGAGATTTATTGCCCAAAATCTAATTTTTTACTAATTTTTAGCTCACACATGCTAAAAATGATATTTGGGAGGAGAGAGAAAAAATTGAAATGAGTTACAATAGTCCAAATCAAGTGAAATAAAGGTAAAAAATGCTTAGAAATGGTCAAACTAAGCCAATGGAGTGACCAAAATAAAGGTTTACTATACAAATTCTTTTTTTTAATAAAAAAATATAAACTAATTTCTAGGCACTGATTCACTCACTTGTTGACTCTCTTAATGTTTACAACTCCTTGTAAGTGTTATATATGCAACTAAAGAGATTCAACCACCTTCACACATATTATTAGTCCAAAAAATAAGAAAATTTAAAAAATAATAATACTTAAAAAATCATTTTTAACCTATTTTAAGATTTTCAATTAGATCTATGACATGAAAATAGACTTAAAATATGAAAAATTACATAGATCTGAGATTTCTAGGCCTTTAAGAGAGGAAAAAATATAATAACTTACTTCTTATAGAAGAAGAAGCTTGAATATTTTCATGAATATACCATGGCTTGAAAAATAGATGAATATAGACTTGAACACAATCCAAAAACTCTAATCTATGATCTTGCCACTTGATCATGCATCAACTAGCTCTGATACCATGACAGAACAAGCAATATAATTGTATACAAACACCAGATCTAGATGTGAGACTAATAGCAAAGACATTCACCATGAAATAATAAGAATAAATTTGAACACACCATAACATAGATATATGTGGGAAAACTTTCAAAGAGGTAAAAAACCCATAAATATTATTTATATTATGAGAAACTAACAAGTACCCAATAAAGTCTTTCTTCTTCTCACTTCTGTTTTCATTCCATCTTACAATATAAATTCTTTATTATATAAGCAAGGTAATTTGTCCATTATAAATGATTTTTTCCAACCCCCACATTAATGGGTTCAACCTCTCTAAAAGTAATTTAATATATTTTATTATTTATTTACATGAGGATAAACTCATGATAAATAATAAAATATATTATTACTTAATCAATGTAATTTAATGTATTAAGGGTACATAAATAATATCATTTAACCATTAATTATTCCAATATTTTTTATTTCAAATCAACTTGCTTGTTATACCTACTTCCTAATTATAAGGATATTATTATGAGCCTATTTAATAGGATATATCTTTGGTAAATGATATCAAGTACTCTATATATTCTTCCTCACCATGTGTTATTTAAGTTTTTTGTAATTAATGTCTTAGGTCATACTATCACATTCAATGTTATTATTCCAAGTACCTAGCAAGGAATATTATCAAAATTTTATGTAATTACTTATTTTTTTGCATAATATAATATTGTATCATAAAAATAAGTACAGAATATGTAGATCCATAACAATAATTGATATAAGAAAAAAAATCTTGATAAATATAGCTAAGTTGCTTCAAGGGGGCAACCTCCACAACAATGCGATAAGAGTAGAATTTTCAATATGATTATCAAATACTAACCATTACCTCCTATATATGCTCTACTTAGTCATGATTATTCTATAGTGTGACCTTAATAAGAACATAGATAAATGTGACAAGATAACATAATAGGTATGTATGCCCCAAGTCAACCACACATATCCTTAGACACGTAATAGGTTAAGGGTGCTTCATGACCCTCCCCTTCAAAAAAATATTATACTCAATGTTAAAACAAACCATGATGCTACTATAGTAATGATTTATTTTACCACGTTGCATATTTAGAATGTATATTATTCCATTTGATCAAATTCTCCTTAATCACTTTGGTCTATAGTTGCTTATTGTGTGTGTGAAGGATATCTTCAGAATCCATAATGACTCAACCTTATTCATCTAATTTAGATAACTTAGTTTGATTATAAACTCTATGTCTAATTAAATTCTTTGAAAAAGAAACATATAATATTATATGTATGTGAGTGGATAGGGGAAATTCTAGCTTATATGCCACACTAACAATTTTTTGCAAGATCTAATAAGGGCCATAATACATAAGGGAAAACTTGTTATCCTTTATTTTTTGTTTTAGATACATATACTTATATGTATTAAAACTCAAAATGACCCAATCACCTATGTCAAAATTCTACTCACTATAGTGTTGATCTGCTTGTTGTTTCATTTTATTTTGTGACATTACTAAATTCTCTCACAAAATAATGAGTACCTCATATTTAATGTGAATTACTTATTCAATATCTCAAACCTTAGGATGTACCTTCAAGGCTAAAGTGATGTATGGGGTGTGATACCCATACAATGCAATAAAAGGAGACATTTTGGAAGAAATGTGAAAATATGTGTTATACCACCATTCGATAAGTGGAAACTAATGAACCCATTTATCTTGTTTGTCAAAAATAAAATAATGAATATACCCCTCCAAACATTTGTTGAATACCTCTATTTATCCATAATATTGAGGATAATAGGATAAGTTACGAGCCAATTGGGTCCAAAACATGCAAATAAATCAGTCCAAAAGTCAATAATAAATATGTGAGCTTAATCATTTACAATGATATTCAGAATATGATGCAATTTTTGAACTATACTTAGAAAATCAAAATCTAATGTGCTTGTAAAAATAGTTTGGATAAAGAACAAAAATGAGCATGCTCGGTGAGTCAATCCATTATTACCATGATAACCTTTTTTCCCTTAGACCATGGTAAACTAGTAATTAAATCTATGTAAACCTCCTCCCACCTCTAGCTAGGGATGGATAAATGTTGTAAAAGACCTAGGGTGTTAATTATTTCACCTTTGTTCTATTGACATACCATGCATTCAACCACATATTTTTAGACATCCCCCTTAAGTTCTTCCCAAAATAAATCTTTTTTTATTATATTATATGTTTTTAAAAATATTGAATGACCTCTTATTGGCTATGCATAAAGTTATTGAAGGATTTTATGCTTAAGAAGAGAATGTTTAGAGAGGTATAATCAATCTTTAAACCATAATGTATTTTCCTTCCATGAAATTTTTTTAGACCCCCCAAAACCAAGCAAATATTTTAAATTAAATCTTGGGTATCCCTATAATTCTCTCATTTTAATCATGTTTCCTCTAGCCAATATGCCTGCCAAATGGTTATTATACATAACAATGCCTCAACTAATTCATATTTCCTAGAGAGTGCATCTACCACCACATTCTCTTTTCATTTATTATATACTATTTCAAAATTATATCCTAACATTTTAATCACCCATTTTTTTTGTTATTCTAATGAAAATCATTGTTCTAAAAAATATATGAGGGTATCATGATTATTATTTACTTGAAAGTGTTGACCCATAAAATAAGGTCTCCATTTTTTGACTACATGTAGAATAACTATCATCTCTTTCTCATAGATTAAATTGAGCCTATTTTTTCCCTTCAATTGAGGAATATCAAATGCAAGTGGTATTTCTTCTTAAATTAATATATCTTCCTTGTTATATCCTGGTGCATCACATTCAACAATAAATATTTTATAACAATTAGGGGTAGCCAAAATTAGAGTGGTACACATAGCCATCTTTAGTTGTTCAAATGCCTTGCTAGCTATTTTAGTCCATTAAAAGGAGTATTTATTCAACAAAGATGTGAGTAGAGCTATGATGCTACCATAATTTTTGACAAACCTATTATAGTAACCTATTAGTCTCAAAAATCCCCAAAGGTTCTTGAGAGTCTTAGGCACTTTCCACTCTATCATTGCTTAAATTTTTTTAGGATCAACTTTCATGCCTTCATGTGAAACAATATAACCCAAATACTCCACTTCTTTGACACCAAAATCATATTTGGAAGGTTTGGAAATATTTGTTGTTGTTTAAAAATTAAAAGTACTTATTTCACATGCTTTAATTGGTCTTCCTATTTTATTTTTTGTAATAGACGATGTCATCAAAAACACCTACATAAACTTTCTCAAAAATGGCCTAAAAATAAGTCATCAAAATCAAAAATGTATATGGTTCATTAGTGAGACCAAATAACATGAACATAAACTCATAATGGCCTTCATGAGTTTAGAAATTTAATTTAGGTATGTCATCTTTGTGGATTATAATTTGATGACACCCAAAGGAAAGATCAAATTTGGTAAAATAAACAATGCCATGTAATTCATCTATAAATCATCAATTTAATTGATCCAAAACTAAAAATTCTTGTTTGAATAAATTTTAAATAACACACAAAATAATAATGTTATCTGTGAGAAGACATGTTTTATTGCTCAAAATTACAAATACAACATATGCCTATCTCTAGGAAGAGATGTATGTTTTTCTTTTCAGGATACATATCTATTTATACATACTTTTGAAGTTAGGAGGAGGATGTGGAAGGTCACCAATCTTGAGGGAGATAAAATGGTTTGAATTCCATGAATTACAACAATATAGAATTTGAGAAATTACTATTTTTAGAAACTTATTATTTTTAGACTACACTACTAAAATTAAGATTTGGGGCACTTCCATTTAGTTTTTAGGGTCAAAACCCACTAATCGGAGCTCTATACCATCTCATGGCATTCCACTCATTTTTAGATTTCCAATGTTTCAAAAAAGGAGTCAAATGGCACTATGGTGCAAAAGTTATGGCTCCCAGAAGTTCTACAACTAATTGGGATAGGGCCATCACTCGAATTGTCACCTAAAGTGTTACCTAGATCATTAATGGAATAGGAAGCATATCTTTGATAATGTAATTATTTATTTATTTATAATATGGGCACATCCTCTAGGTGTCATCCTTATTACACACCATTACCATTAGAAAGGAATATTCACTTTGATTGTGTCTGATAATTCCTACCCCTAGCATTTCCTATACCATATTTTCAATTTCACTCTTATAGGTATATGTATACATGTAGGGTTTGATGTTAGGTGGTTTTCTACCTATAATTAATATGATGTCATGATCATTCACTCTACTTAGTGGAAGTCCTTTTGGCATGGCACCAAAAACAACATAATGGTCATCTAACACCATTTGTAAATTATGATGGGTATATTCTTTGGTTGGTTGAAATTTTATGGAAAGTAATTGCAAAATAAATCCTTCATCACATTTTCTAATCATCTTTGTCATCTGGTGAGAACTAACCAATTTTTGATATTTATATCATAAACCATACAATTTAAATATCATGCCTTCTGAATGAAAGTGCATGAACAATTCTTGGAAATTCATCTCAATTGTGCCTAAAGTGGTGAGCCATTACATTAAAAAAATAATTTAAACCCTTCCCATGATAATAATAAACATAGGAAATATAATGTGTAGTCTCCCATAACAAGCTTAATACTTTGGCATTTTCTAGAAAATTTGACTGTACCACCATCTACAATCATGACCTAAAATTCTAGAGCTGGGTAAATTAAATAGTTCAAATGAGTAGCCAAAATACTATTGATGAAGTTATGTGTAATCCCAAAGTTAATCAACACAATCACCTTCTGTTTCCTAAATAAACCCACCATCTTAAGAGTTTGATGAGTGTTAATACCTAAAAGTGCATGATAGGAAATAGTAAGTTAAGAATATTCAAATTCACACTTGGGTTCTTTCAAACTTGAACATTAGGCCTCATCATATTCTTCATCCTAATTTGAGATTTCAATGTAAAAAAACTTATTTTCATCACATCTATGTCATTTTTTCATTTTATATCAAAACCAAAACACAACCATTTTTCATGATTGTCTTTAATTTATTGAGGGGTCAATCTTGTAGGCTGAGTAAATGATGGGGCTAGGAAATTTAATTCATGGACATTAGAGAAAGGTATTCATTTGACTATACATTTTCCCTCTACCATACATACCATTTTTATGGCTTCATATATTTAACTGGGACTAAATATGTGAAACTCCATTTGGATGATATCTTTGAGGCCACCCAATAATCGGCCAATAAAATTTGCCTCAATGATGTCATCTATATGTAAGGAAAGATTCTAAAATTGATGAATATAATCCTTCATAATCCCTATTTTGTGTATTTTTGGCTAGATAAATGAATATTTTTCTAGGACATTGTTGTATTAGTTGATTTTTAGCTCTTTATAAAATATAGACCAAGTAATCTAGAGGTCCATTTTTTTAATTTGAGCACATAACCATATATACCAAATGACATGTTTAGGTTTCAAACATAAAGAGGCCATGCCACCTTTTGTGTACATGGAATCTGATGTAGATCAAATAAATGTTTTATTTAATTGATCTAAGTGAGTGGATCCTTACCATCAAACTTGTGTAAGTCTATTTTTGGAAATAACTACTTCAGACTAGGATTGGAGGTGTGATTGTTTAAATGTGGAGAATCAAACTAAAGTTGTGGAGGATTATTTTGTACATGCTAAGATGTAAGATTTTATAAGTTCTTATTTATAAGTTTCAATTTATCTTTCAAAATATTTAAGTCCCCTCTTAACCCAATGATGTCCCCTTTGATTGCATCAGGATCATATTTATACACCATGTTTTGTAAATCTAACTGAATTTAGTGAACCGCCTCATAAATAAATAGATCAAAATTGATAGACTCCATGTCATCCTTGTGAGAATTTTTTGGATTTTCTTTCCCTTTCCCACATATGTGAGTGTTAGGACTAGCCATGCACAAACCTTAGGATGAAGGGTTTCAACACCCCCCCGCCCTGCACCCAAAAAAAAAGTGTATATGAATATTATATCATTGTGATCATCTCATTTATATGAATCCAATGATTGTTAATGTACAAGGGTGAAATTGTTTGGCCCAAAATATGTATTTTAAAATTATACCATTGTGATCAACTCGCTAAGATGATTACAATGACTGCTAATTTGCACAAGGTGAATTTTTTTACAAATTTTTTTATTATTTTTTTCAAAAAATAACTTAAAATAATACTTTAATGATAGAAAAAATAAATTATTCCCTAATCACAAGTTATGTTTTTTTAATCCTTTTACTCATATGAGGCCCATAATACTACATCTGATAAAAATAATGCCACATAAACTTGCCCAAATCAAAGCTCTGATACCACTTATAATGTAATTACTTAGATGTTTTCATAATATAATATTATATCATATAAATAAGATTATAATATGTAGATCCACAATAATAATTAATAGAAGAGTTTAATGCTTGATAAATATATCTAAGAAACTTCAAGGGGGAAACCTTTACAATAATAGAAGAAGATCAAAATACCACTACATCTTATATATACTCTACTTAGCCATGGTTATTTCATAGGCTAACCTTACTAAGAACATAGAGAAATGTGACAAGATAATATAAGAGGTATGTAATCCCCAGTTCAGGCACACATATCCCTAAACATACCATAGGTTAAGGGCATAACATAAATCCTTTTATGTGCATATTTAACTTGTAAATACTATACATTTTAAATTCCCAATGCTTGTAAGATTTCTATGCTGAAATTTTTCAATCTTGAAATAATGTCTACATAAAATCATTTTTATTTAATATATGATGCAACATTATGTTTCATTTTAAGCTAAGTAAACTCTTCATGAAGGCCAACCTTATTAATGTTATCAAGGTTCATATAAACTTATTATTTTCCCTTAAGGAAATGTATATGAATATGTATTTTTGGATTCTTAGTTTGTTTATTTATATGTGAATTATCCTCATATCCAAGGCCTTGTTTACCTTTATGATTATTGGGGGTGACATGATTAATGATGCCTTATGCATGCTTACCTAATCCTTTACCATCATATCCTAACTTTTATAGTTATTTTATTCCAAAACTATATTGTGTGCAATTTTTAGATTGCGAAAGAAGGTTATCCTTAATAGAGGTAACCATGCCTTCAATAAAAATAGGATCCTTATGCTTTTGAAGATAATATATTAGACAAAACACTATAAAATAATTTTACTCTAACTACAACACCTTAGCTTATATAGCTAAAATAATTTTCATGAGGGATCATGTAGTAGGAATGGATAATGTTATATCATGAGGATAATTGATAAAAGTATGTTATGTGGATATCCATATAAATATTATTATGTCTAATGTCCACATCACTTGACCTAGCACTTTGCCTTATACCAAACCCTAAGAGGTAAATAAATGCAAATAAAAACCCTTCTCCTAGTGTGAGAACTAGCATATAATGTTAGGTTTTTCAAGGATTTGAACCATTGAAGGAAATAAATTTCCATAAATGGGAAGGTAGAAATTAGGTTTGAAAATAAAATTTAAATATATAAATCTAAAATCCTAGGAACAATGATGAAACCCTAAGGAAAACTTGGGGTTTGACACACTCAATGTAAGGATCGATTCCACCAAAAAAAATTCTTACCTTCTATTAGATTCATTTATCTAAAAATATATAAATTTTGAATACTTAAATTATACTAGATATTTATAAATTAATTAGATCTGAATGTACAAGAAAATATTCAATTACACTTTACTATTTATGGAAATAACTATAAGGACAAGGGTACTTACCTTGTTATGTTTTTTTTAGGTTTAAGATTATCTGTAGGTAAAAAAAGGAGTGAAACTAGATCTAAGGTCATTAAGCTATGGAAACCTATTTCTTGGACCTATATAGACAAATATAGCAATATCTATATGCATATGTTAGACATAGACTAATATTTGATGGAACTATTCATGTAACCTATGCCCAATTATTTTCTAACAAAAAATTTTACCTACTTATAACCCATTGTTATATGTGATATCTAAATCTTACTACTATGGATGGTTAGAAAATTATTTTTCATTCAATTTGAAACCTTATCTCCATTTTCAACACTAGGTTTACTTGAAATAGATCTAGAAAAGATGGGTTGATTTGACACCAACCACCTCCATTGAGTGGCTAAACACTACTTGTATTTCCAATACTCTAAATAGGTCTTAAACAACATGTGTTATCCTAGTTAGGTGTATTTTTCAATAGTGTTCCTTTAGTATGGATTAAACATGTAATCTATCTTCATACATTATATACTATGCAAACTTGACTTGGTTTGGGTGCTTAAGAATTTGATAGGGCTATATACTTATGACTACTTTTTTATTTTGGAGATTTAGGAAAAAAAATCAACATTCAAATGATAGATAGATTCTTCGATAAGTGATGGGAATAGACTTAGACCTATTGTGTATAAATAGATGAATCTATGGATAAATTCTCACATCATCAACATGAAAAATGTATGGGCCAACCTGTATAAATGTTTTAACTTTATAAAATGACCATTGCAAATCATGCAAATAGATTTGGCACATGTGGATAAAATTTTAAATTTGTTATCATCTTAGTATGATTAAAAGCATCCAAAATGTTAGAAACAATGATATAATGATCAAAAGACTATATAATTAGGAGAATAAGTAGATTTTTTTTCCCTATTTTTGGTAAAAACTAAATCAATTAATTTTTTATTATATAAATAGGCATAAAAATAGAAATATTAGAATGGTAAAGATATAGAATATTCAACTATACTAATTTTGAAAAATTACTAAATATGTAAAATTCTTACTCTGGAAAAGAATTAAGAAACATTATAGTTATCTCACACATTGATCTACTTTGACTATTTGACTATAAAAATAGAATAGGTGAATGTGTAGGCTATGTATAAAACACATAATCTAGATAGGTCTGATGTAAGTGAATGATAATAAAGTGTGCTTGAGTCTATTGACTATAGACTTGTCCCAATTTACTATCATAGATTGCATTAAAAAACAAGTAGAAAAATTATAAACTTGAATATGATAGGTAAAAATTAGAAATAAAAAATATCTTTGGATAAGTCTTATGTGGGTGGATGGTAACACAATGTGCCCAAGTTTGTTGATTTGGGACTCATCCCAATTGATTCAAACATAGAACTAATTATTTCACCACATTCACATGAATTAATTAGGTCCTTGAATTTGTCTTTATATTTTTATTATCATGCAAAGTTCTTGAAATAGAGAAACCCTAGTTTCCTAAACACAAACCAAATTGGAATCAAATAGGGGGAATCAGGTTAAAGGGCTTGAGTTATACTAACCTTGGTCAATCCTCATTGATATACCAATAGTTTCGTTATATTTCAAATAATTTGAAGAGGGATAAAAATAAAATGGATTTATCTCACTTATGTGTTTGTGGAACAATGAATGCAATCCTATATGTTATTTATTATATCTTACCCTTTACACAAGTATGCAGTTGAATATTCAACCTTGAATATTGCTTCAACAAACATATAGGTGGAACATTAAAATATTTGAATACATTTGAGAGTGGGGAGAGCTATATTTAATACCTTAGTGAATCCTTGTATTTATATATGATTTTATATTTAATTTGTGACATATTGGTGAAAAATGTGACCCATGATAACATCTAATGAACAAAAATAAGAATAAAAATGAAATGTTCCCCAAAATAAATTTTTAAAGTTACAAATAGACAAGTTTGTGATAAATTAATAGGGTTAAAATTTGGTCATGTCTAGTTATCATAAACTTGTACAAAATGACAAAGGACAAAAAATAGGGATCCCCATGATAAAATGGAAAGATAAGTAACCAATAGACAAACACACAAATCAGAATAGAGAAAGATTCAAGTAAAATGTGTTAATAGATGTCTCATTTATGATCAATAGTTTATGTGTACAATTTTTTAATAAATGACATGAAGTACTAGCTTGTACCAAATTTGGGTGTCTACATTTTCTTTCCTTTTATTTTATTAATGAAATTTCTAGAGTAAAATAAGGAATTCAAACCTAGGTGTATATGGCACACTTTATCATTTGCCTTGGAATTTTTATTTTTATGCCAACCATGTTGTGATGGAATATAAATTAACACATGTAGTAATTAATATCCATATATGAAAATAAGATAAATATGAATTTTGAATTTTCAAAGGTAAAGAAGAAAGAAATAGCACACATGTATACATTTCATATTATACCATTTATGGAGAGTGATTTTGTTAAGTGGAGGATGGGTGCTTTTGCTCATGTTTATTTCCTAGATAAGGAAAGAATGATTCTTTAAATGGTGAAGGGAAGGTAAATATGTCATCAGGTATCACTATACCCATGAACATATTGACCTGGTAATAAATAAGACAAGATATTCCCCTTACTAAAGTACTCAAAGAATGTAGTTTCTTATGTTGAAATTATTTGAAGGGTTGAGAATGATCAAGTATCAATTTTGGATATAACTAATCAAGCCCATGAATTTGAAATATGTATTATTATGAATCTCAAAAATAAGGAAAAATAAATTAATGTACCATTACCCTAAAGGTGGAACCATGGTAGGTTTTATAAAAGTGATGCCCAGGCCATTGGGTGTCACTAAACTCAAACGTACATCACCTACACAAATTTTAATCACACATTATAAACAAATATCGATTATATTTTTCATGATATAAAGGGAATGAAGGATATTCATGCCTCCATCATGACTACATTTTTCATAGAAATTGCTTTGAAATAATTTTTTTTTTGAATTTCAATATTTTGGTTTTGTACTTTGAACTTTGAAAACAAAATTAAACACAAATTAGTATCATGCCCCCTATGAATATGTGATAATGATATATGATAGATTGTAAAATGTATTTGAAACCTATAAATTTTTCTCTTGTAATTATTTTCACGTGTCCATACATATTCAATCAAGTTTGCATGATTGTGTACTTTGTATTTTTTCCAAGTGGGTTTATATGTCTTTCATATGGCTCTAAAATTTGTATCAATGTGTTAACATATGTTTTTCACTTTATTTTTTAATTAGTTTGAACCTTTGAAGAATCTATACTTTGTTATAGAATCTAAGTTCATGCCATTTGGAAAAGAACAATTCGTATAGTAGTGAAGGGAAGGTAAATATGTCATCAGGTGTCACTATACCCATGATCATATTAACCTGATAAGAAATTAGATAAGACATGCCCCCTTACTGAGGCACTCAGAGAATGTAGTTTCTTATGTTGAAATTGTTTGTAGAGTTAAGAACTATCAAATATCAATTTTGGATATAACTAATTAATCCCATGAGTTTGAAATATGTGTTATTATACTCTCAATAACAAGCAAAAATAAATTCATGTATTATTCCCCTAAAGGTGGAACCATGGTAGGTTTTATAAAAGTGATGCCCAGGCTATTAGGTGTCACTAAATTCAAATGTACATCACCTACACAAATTTTAAACACACCATTATATACAGGTATTGATTATATTTTTCATGATCTAAAGGGAATGAAGGATATTCATGCCCCCATCATGACTAAATTTTTCATATAACTTGGTTTGAAATAAATATTTTTCCTTTGAATTTCAATAATTTGATTTTGTACTTTTAACTTTGAAAATAAAATTGATCATGAATGAGTATCATGCCCCTTATGAATATGTGCTAATGATATAAAATGATATGCATTCATATGACTGACTATAAATGTATTTGAAATATATAACTTTTTATCTTTTCAATAGTTTTTCACATGTCCATGCATATGCATTCAAGTTTGCATGATTGTGTACTCTATATTTTTTCCAAGTGGGTGCATATGTTTGACATATGCCTCTAGAATTTGTACTAATGTGTTAATATATGTCATGCACTTTATTTTTGAATTAGTTTTAACCTTTGAATAATATATACTCTATTATAGAATTTGAATTCATGTCATTTTCATATCTATATTTTCCTTTGATCAAAAATTTTAAGTGCCCCTATATGTCATGTAACCCCAATCTTATTGTGTATTTTATTGAATCCATAATAGCCTATAGTATGTGACTAGTTTAAACCATTATAAATCATCTATAGTGTGGTAAGGTTTATTATGTAATAAGACCAATGGATTACCCCTTTTAGTGTGAGGAAGGAATGAATCAAGGGTGTTATAATGAAAGAATAGAGGTTATGTTTTTCAACATATTTTTCTTAAATATCAATTTATTTTTTGATTGAGTGTTTTGATTATAGTATGACAATTGATTATATTTGAGAATTTTTTTTTTGAAGGCTAATAAATATGCATGAGATAGTGCATATAAATAAGTGTAGCATTTAGAATTTTTGAAAAGGTTTGTTAGCATGATAAAAATAGTACCATGTTGGATTCACATTATGTGTGTCCCAATACAACTCATGGGGAGTTATTTCAATATGTATTACTAAATATATCACATGTACAAGTTTGGAGGATTAATTAAATTTTTTTTGAATGTTTTAAAAGGAAAAAAATAAAGTCAACTCATATTAATAAATTGTTTGAAAAATAAGTTGTATTTCATTTATAGATTGAAAATTTACAAGTTTTGATCTATAAGAGAGACACCATGCTATAAAGGAGATTATTTAGATAGACTCAATTAAAGTAGGTAATTTCTTATTTGTAGGTAGAGGATGTGTTGGCCCTTATAAGTCCCAAAACTTAAATGTTGACTCATGTACATTTTGAAAAATGATGCATTTTTATGTATTTTGAGTGTTGTTTTGAGTTTGTGTTGTCATGTCCTCTCTGGGCCAAAATTATATAAGGTTCACTAGAGTTAACATATGACCATGTAAACTCATCCATAGTTCTATCTATGTTATTCTATACTCATCTATGGGCATGTCTAGGTGGGATCAAACCTATCTAAGAGTTGTCCTGAGGACTATGGTCCCATCCAAAAAAAAAAGCATTTAATAACTTTTTGTTATTTTTAATGAAGCTCATTGAATTTGTATATGATATTTATGATGTTATTTTTTTAAACTTGTCATTTTATGGTGATATGTGAGTAAGAGAGTTCTAAAATGGGCATGATGGAGATAGTGTAAGCTTTACCATTGATAATTGCTAAGATAGATACCCTACATACATCAAGTCTTGGACATGTTGGACAAATGGCACTAATGTCATAAAATATACATATGATGATGACCCTAACTAATAGATGGTATTTAGATACATGTAATTTCTACCTCTTTATAGGGGAGATTACTATTACATTAGAGAATGTATGGTCTATTATGTGATTTCCAATTTTTGGATAGTAAGTGACATTGTAGGGTATTGGTGGGCCGACCCATATTTCATAAGCCTAATTGTATATGATAGGACATAATTAGGGGGAGAATAATTCCCTTGAAAATAATATTATTTTATTGTCAAAGATCATGCTTGTAGATGTTATGCATTTGTATAATTTGTTCTCTACCTTACATACCTATTTTACTATAGTTGATAGTGGTGAGGTCGTTATTTCTTATTAGTTGCATAGATTTATCCATGATATAGATGATCATGGGATGAGATATCTTGGTACCACACCATGATTTCCTAATTATATAGGTACATTCAAAAATTCACCCAAGAGGGTTTGGGCAGAGGGTTGGGATTAACAACACTTATTCATCATTAAGCCTATGAACACATTAGATCCATTTAGCTATGACAATGCCACATGGTTAATGAGCACATCCATATATATATATATATATATATATATATATATATATATATATATATATATATATATATATATATATATATATATATATATATATATATATATATATATATATATATATATATATATAAACAAAAGAGATAGGTGGGGATGACCATAATTATGAGGGGTGGTATGATGGATTACCACTATATATATTGGATATTTTGACTAATAGTGACATTATATGGTTACCATACATGGGGATGTGGTAGATGGCTAGAGGATACAGTTGAGTTGAGACACATTTGTGTCATATATTGAATACAAAAATGATGGCCAGATGTTTATGAGAATTTTTAAATTTGAGTGTGTCACATAGTAGTTTAGAATCCCTTAAGACATGACCCCTAAAACATACATATGGATTTGGTATGTTACGGATCCATAGTGAGAGAGTGATATGGGTCATCCTACTCTAGTGGACCTATATCCCATCCCCTTGGTAGATATAGATACAATTATTTAAACACCTATTACTTATGATGATTTGTATACAACAACTTATACATGATGGTGGTTGGCCCATAGGTGACCTAATTTTTCTAGTAGTGGTGGATGCTCCTACAACATCGGGTGGAGAATATGCATGCGGCACAATAGCTATTGATCCTCAAGATCTACCTACGAGTAAGTATATGTGGATTTTAGAGTTTTATACATAAATTTTATTGTATAATTCCATTAATTTTGGATAACATTTATATTTATTTTATGTATTGATTTGACTTTTTATATGTTTGATGATTATTGGTAATTCATTATAGAGACATTTTTATAGGTGCACAAATGGTATGTGCCTTGTGAGGTATTTATTGGTGGGTCATTGGAGTGAGTAAAAAACATTAAAAAATAACATGATACCTTATTTGATCATGTAATGATAGAAAATATATCTTATGTTGGATTGGGAACAATGCATGAGGATGTAGTGGATTAGTGGGATGTGCTTATTATTAAGCATGATCGGTTTAAGGTAAATCTCATGACATAGTAGGTTTCACCTCCATATACATCAATAGATCTATGACAAAGTGTGTCTAAGAGTATGTGTAATTATAGGATAAACATATGGCGCTAAAAGCACTATTTACCATTTTTTAGGATGATGAACATATGAGTTGATCTTGCTCAAGATTGTGAGTAGCTAACAATGGATCTTCCTCCTCTCATAGTTCATTGTTGGTAGAGGGTGGTGGTGGTGGGTAGGGTAAGGAGCCAATTATATAGTGATTAGTTAATCATTTTATACTTTTATAAAACATTTTTTATATATGTATATCGTGGTTTGCATGCTCTTGTTTTAGACTTATGTAGACTATTTAATTTTTTATATTCTTAATATATATGGTATGTAATTTGATAGATTATCTCATGTGGCACTTTGATATTGTATATATACTTGAAATTTGGATCTTTTAGAATAATTCATGTGGTATTTAGATATTTGGTAATTAAAATGTTGATTTATTTGAAAATGATATGGGTTATTTGTATTTTCGATACATGTATATATTAAATTTAATTGTAATATATCAAAAGAGAATATCATATTAATAGAAATATTAATTGTGTACCATACTTAGTATTATTCATAGTTATTTTGTGATACTATATTTGATTCCCTATAATATGTTTGTACCTATGTTAGTTATTTGTGGTACTTGTATTAGATACTCATTTATTTATTATTATTATTATTATTATAACTCTAATATTCAATGTGAAGTGTTTATTTTTTAATCCAAAGTAGATATGTATCATGGATCTTGTTTATTCTATTTCTATAAAATGTGATAATCCTTTTACTAGAAAGTTTTTTAATTTTTTCTCATAATACATAACAACCATTATCTTGATGTCCATTAATAACATGATAAGAGAAAAAATCTTTTCATTTTAATATGTTGAGAATGATGAGGAGGATGATGGTATTTAGGAGGAAGAGTGATTTAATTTTCATCCAATAATGTATGTAGAATATCATGTGATCTATATTTTAATCTATCAAACTAAGTGATGAAATATTGTTGAAAGTAGTTTTATTCACTTTAGGTTATGTTTTGTAAAAAAATTCCTTTCATTTATAATGTAATTTGACTTTTTATTCCTTGATAGGAACCATTTTGGTGTTGTATCTATATTATGAAAGACTTGAAGTGGATTCCTTATTTTGGATGTCAAATTTGGATTCCTCTAATTATTGATAATTATTTGATTGTTTTTAAATGAATATGGTAACCTTTCTAGTTAAATAATTATATCTCATGCATATTTTAATACATCCATGTATAAGTTATCAAAATAGGTGTAAATTTTATGATTGGCCCTTTATTTTAGTGGAGCAAAAAGATATTTACTGAAAATAAACTAATTTTCTAAATCTAAGGGTTGATAAGTTAGAGAGTGTGGAGTATATTTGAACTAAAAAATGTAATGTTATATGAGATCATTGTACCTTGTTTCAAAATTCTTAGATGTTTCAATGTTATATTAGGTAACATGTGCTTATCATAACCAAATAAGAATCCATCATATAACATTTTGAAGTTATATAAATATCCACTAGGTAAAATATAGATCCAAATTGAAGCTTATTTTGTAAGACTTATATGAAAAGCTTTAAGTAATATATTCCCATTCCATCAATCTCCAAAAAAAAGGATATACTATGTTAAATGAGTAAAAGGATATTTAAAACTATCAAACATGATAATGTAGGCACAAGATATGGATGCTCATATATAAATTGTGTAAGGGGTTATACTAAGATAACATTATATTTGATGTTTGAATAACATGGTATAATTTTTAAAATGAGATCAAGAACTTATTTTTTGAGTTATTCAATGGCATGTATTAGGGATATAATATTACTAATAGTAATAGTATTTCTTTGAAAAAAATCACTTGTGGGTTGCAATTGATCATTCATTTTAAGCCTTGGTATAAAAAGACCATGAAATTTTTCATTACATTGTTACGGATTGCATTCTAAGGAAAAATTGGTTGAAGTTCATTACTTCATTTATCATTTTAAATTTATATGGGAATATAAAAATAATATTACTTTTTATTATATTCAAGTGATATGACATAAATAATAATGATTACAATTGGTATTAACCTGAAAATCACATTGAATTGGTAAAGAATGACTATATTGAGAATCATTGCATGAGATTTCATTATCCATGATATGTAAATCTAGAGTTATGATGTCATTTTGGATTTTTAATTCATAATCATTTTCATATTTTGGAATTTCAAGAGAGGAAGATAAAGTAATATCATTATTCATTTCTTCCTAGGGAGGATAAAAATTATCACAATATTGCATATCATTATTTATGACTAAAAGAGAATGTGGAATATATGCATCTATATCACCTACCTTTTCTAGAGAAAAATAAAGAATATCACATTTATTTGTCTCATTTGATATTTATTTGTTAGGGATATTATTTTATAACTTGTATTGACTAATGAGATGAAATGCAAGAGCTAGGTCAAAAGGTAAACAAAGTGCTCTAATTAATGATTTTTAGTATTTGATCCTTTTGAGAGATTAAGAGAGAGAATATGTCCATTATCAGTATTCTCCTTTGTTCACCTTTTTGAAAGGAGGAATATAATTTAGGAATAGATTTTGAAATTTATACATTAGTTAGATCATTTTATATTTCATGATATTCTTCACTATTGTGACATTGTTCTTGATTTTCAAAATCATAATCATATTTATCATAATCAGAGATTATAAAAGTATGGTCATTTGTCCATTCAATATTATAAGAATAAGGTGTAGCATTGCTATAAAAAATTACATATAAAGCATGACCACCATTGAGATATTCAAACAATAGTGAGAAGCCATTTTATATATTTTAACCCACAATATAGAAAATATGGTAACCAATATTTTAAGAAAAGCAAGGTTATCAATGGGTGAAACTATGAAAGGTGTATTTTCTTTGTAGGATCTTAGATATTTTAATCCCAATTATAAATAGTGAACATGCTACAAAGGATTCCACAGTTCCCATAGTGACACTATCACGTCTTGTGGGGTACAATGAGAGTACCTTCCCAAGGCTAACCGCTTACTAATGTGCTATAAAAACAAATGGTTGGAGTTTCCTATGGCTAAAAATAGATACCAAGGCATTTTTTAAATACCATAAGGTAAATTTAAACTAAAACCCATATATAATTTTGTCTAATGGCTTGAGTATTGGAGAATTACCCATCACACCATGACACAATTAATAATTGATAAGTGTTTTTCCTAAAATGAAAACTCATGGGTTTTAAAACTACTGAAACATAATTCCTAGGAAAATAACATAAAATAATAATTAAATGAAAATAATATAGTCTCAAAAACAAAAGATCAAATTCACCAATTTTTTTACCCTATTTTGATAAAACTACTAAATGAATTAAGAAGTGTTAATTATGTGTCTGTGTTTGTGTAAAACTTTAAATATTAGAATTATAAAGATATAAAATATTCTAATTTTGGTGAATTGCTAAATATTTAAAATTGTTATTTTGGGAAATCACTAAGAAGGAATATACTTAGCTCTCAAACTAGTTTATGTTGACGATTTTGAATATTTGATTGTAAAAATAGAAGAATAGGTGATTGTGTAAGCTTTGTATTGGGGAAAAATAGAAATGAAATTTGGACAAGTCCACTATAAGTGTATGATAGAGCAATGCATCTAAGTTTGTTGACCATGAACCTATCCCAATTAATTGTGATAGACAATAAATAGCAAAAAGAATAAGAAAATATAAATTTTGAGATGATAGGATAGATCAAAAATAGAAAATATCTATGGGCAGGTCCACTATAGGTAGATGGTGGTGCAGTATGCCCAAGTCTTGACCAAGGACTCATCTCAATTGACCAAAACATAAAAATACTTTTTTCACAATCTATATATGTATTAATTAGGTCCATGAACATGTATTTAAAATTTTAGTAGTTTTTAAATTACTTGCAATAGAGAAACCCTTGTTTCATGCACATAAACCAAATTGGAATCAAATAGCAAGGGAATCAAGAAAAAAGGCTTAAGTTGGACTACCCTTGGTTAATTCCCATTGAAATACTAGGTTTTACACTACATTTATAATAATGTGAAGAGGAATAAAAATCAAATGTATTTATCCCATTACATGTGTGTGGTATGGTGAATGAAATCCTAGATTCTCTTTCTCTTATCTTACACTTGGCACAAGTATACATATGAATATTCAACCTTAAATATTTTTTCAATAGATCTATAGATAAAACTTGAAAATATTTGAATAGATTTTTAGAGTGATGAGAACCATCCTTAATGCCTTAAAAAATCCTTGTATTTATATATGTTTTGATTTTGAATTGGGACCTATTGGCATTGAAAATTTGACCCTATATAAGACCCAATAGACAAAAATAAGAATAAAATGAAATGTGCCTTGAAATAAATTCTTAAAGTTACACCTAGGCAATTCCATGCTAAATGGATAGGGTCATAGACCTATCCTATCCAATTACCGTAAACTTGTATTTAAGGCCAAAGGACCAAAAATGGGGATCCCAATGACAAATTGGTAAGATAAGTGACTAATGGACAAACTCAAAAATCATATAGAGAAAGATTCAAGTTAAATGTGCCAATATATTTATCCTTTGTTGTTAATATTATATGTTTATAAAGGTGTAGTAAATGACATAAGGTATGATTTTATGCCAAATTTATGTGTTTACAATAGATTAGGCATTGACTAAGGAACTCATGTAGGTTATTTATAGTAAATTGCACATGTCAAGCCTATAGATTACAAACTGATAGGAAACAAGGGTGTGTAAGAGTCATCCATGTATGAACAAGTCATGTAAGGTAAATATAGTTAAGAATAATAATTTCAAGTGTCTAATACCATATGTATGTGTCTACAATGCTTAATGTTCATAGTATGTAGGTGATAATACTATCTAATGATATGTGCATAAGTAGATAGATCAAAGTATATACTTTTCATTTTATAAGTTTGTAACTTGTATGTTCATATAAATGGTCATCATCTTCAAAAAATTGAAATGCATAGTTATAATCAAAATTTATATCTCTAGGGAATTCCGTATATTCTTATAACTCTTGAATATTATAATTTATGTTAGATGTTTGCTTTGGTACCCACTTTTGAGATGTAAACTTATCCACCTTGAGATATTATTATTTATTTATTGTTCTATATTTTATAATTGAAATGGTTTAAATTTGTAAATCAAATATTATATGTTCATGAGCATCCTCAAGTGTTACATTCATTTATTGTAACTAAGGAGTGCCTAATATCACATTATACTTGAGAAAAGATGACATAGATTGGAATGTAGTGAGACATGTTTTTGGGACAAAAATATATATGTATTACAATGTATGATATTTTCATACTTTTAGGTAAAGAGATTTTATCAAAATGTTTAATATCATATCTAATTGATTTAGGTAAATGAATAATACACATAAAATTAGGATTCATTATTTATTATTATTTCTTGCACAACACGCACTAATTTATACCAAAATTAGGGTAACTATTTTTATTTGATCTTGGTTTCACTTGTTGTGGTCCAATTGGGTCCCACCTTGAATTTACACAACTATTTATTTTATTATGTGTATTTGTCTAGGAGGATACCCACATTAGACACATTCATATGGTTTGAAATATTTCTGAAACTACCTACATATTGAAGAGCTCTTTAATATATTTTTAATGCAATTTAAATGGATTCATTTTGACATTGTATGAAAAAGTTATGGCCTATTAAATTTGAAGCAAAGCAGGTGAAAAAGAAGACAAAGTATAGTGTTAATGTCATCATGTTGAATGGACCTATACAAATTTGATAGTTGAACCAATCAAGGCCTAACATATAGACTAATCATATGGTGACATGTGGCAGAGATAATGAAAATGGGTTTGTTTTTGGTCTTCAGTCTTTGACAACATACCTGCTAGTATGGATCCCATGCTATTTGCTAGTTGGGATCCCATAAATTGGTTGGTGTCCTCTTTTTGTAAGGAGGGAGACCCTGCCACCTATCTTCCCTATGATATGGAAGTGTTTTGGCATATAAACTAGTTTGAATGCTTATCTATAATGAATGTAGGACAAAACCTTCAATTGTTTGAAAATGTTAGAACTTAAGCCACCCAACATCAATTGGAATTCAATGAAGCTGCCACATGAAAACCCTAATCAACCTTAAACATTAAATCAAGAACCCAAGATAGCCAAGCCCAAATTATAAGTGTGGATGGTCCTCATGACCACTTCACAAGGTAAAGAATTTGTTATTTATACAATGGGTTTGTTTTTAATCCCATCAATGTGGCACTAAATGTCTCAATGATGTCAGGATTAACACCTAAGATAGATACCACACATATGCCACATGACTTGTTTTGGTCCTTATGACAAATTCAAAATGGAAGGAGACTGATATTTAAATATTGTTTATTTTTAATACCAATAAATATGGGACTAAAGCTTAGTTAAAATGTGAAAAAGACCACTACAACTTATCAAAAGCTAAGGCATGGGAGTGGGGATCAACCCCATCATCCCATATGACCCATTTTGGGTCTTTTCCAACTATGGCATGTCAATTTTGGTAAAAAAACAAAGGATATTGTATTAATATCTTAAAATTTATTATTTATAAGGCCAAACCAAGGCATTTCAAATGGGATTCAAAACCCATACTTTTTCCCAAAAGAGATAAGACCTTAGCCATTAGACTAAAACCTTGTAAATAATAGAAATAGGACAAATTTATATTTGAATTTATCCCCTAAAAGGGATTAAAAAAAATATGTTTTATGTATTTTTATTTCAAGAGAATCAAGTAAGAGGCCAAGAGTCCATTACATACACCTTTTATAGATAGTACAGAGAGCTTTTAGCCCTTGATTGGGTTAAGGGCCAGATATCCCCTTATTAAGATAAAATATATGTAATTAAGTGTATTTTTCATCATTTTAATCAATCATTTCAACCTTTGAGTGGACCCAGAGACATAGTCCAAGTTGGATAAAATCTATTATCATTTTGTTGAGTATTGTTTACTATTCTTATCATTATTTATTTTAATTTCAGTTTTGAAATGCTAAATTTTAATTAAATAATCCAATTTTTATGTATTTAAGGGAAATTAAGAAAAATAAAGTTTAATATTTGAAACTAGTGACTTAATGAGTGTTTACATAAACTACCCATTTTTAGATCAAGTTTGGTATCATAATGGTTTTCTAAAGGGTTTTCTAACACCTTTTTCTAATTTGTGTTAAATTTTTCCATTTATTTAATTTATATTTTGGAAGTGTAGATTTATTGGTTTTAAAAGTACAACCATGGGAAAATCTTAGAAGAGATAAAGGATTAAGGAAATTGAAATCATAAACTGATAGATTCAAGATGAAAATTATGAATTATGACAAATTATAGCCATTGGAGGATGAGAAGCAAGAGCTACAATATCAATTAATGTTCCATGAATAATTTATCATGGGAATCATTCAAGAGTTACAACTTGAGTTTCAATCCAAGGAAGAGATTTTGAGAAAGCTCTAGAATGGTGATGGATTGGAGGATAAATAAGAGTTTACCATGCAAAGGATACCATCCTCTACCATAGATTCACAATACATGACTAAGGTAGGAAAAATAAGTAATTTGGCATGTTATATTTCTTCTCATCAATATGTATATGCTTATTTTTTTGAATTTGAGAAGCATACTTGGGGTATTGGATCCAAATTTCTAACCAAGATGGGTTTTTATGAAAATGCCCTTAGAATCAATGGTCAATGATTCACTAATCCCATACATGTTGAGGATAGACCTCATTATGCATGTTTTGGATATGTTAGTGGAAAAGGAGAAGATAGAGAATGCTCTAAGACAATTAAATCAAGAAAATGTTATAAGATAAAAGAGCCTAAGCCACTATCTCTACAAAAATAGCCCATACAAGGAGATGGCATATTATCACTCCATGATGGTCAGAGTGAGTGTAAGATGGAACCAAAAAACTGATAACCTTTAAATCATGGGAAAATAATTGATAAAGAATGAAAAAAAAACTCCAAATAGATATGAACATCCCAAAGGAAGAGGTAACACATTTTACCCTCATCAGACTTGCATAAAGGACAACCCTAAAAGGTATGAAAAGTATAAGTATTTCAATGTCTACTTTAATTATGAGAATAATTTCCCTCTAATAAAAAAAATTGGTATTCATATCTAAGTTTTTTTTTAATGAATAACCATTGTGTTTCCATGTGCTAGAAGATAAAGTCCATCCAAAATAAGTCCATGTCATTCAAGAAGGAGGTAAGTTGTAAAGACTACTTTCCAAGTCAAAATGTGGAAAATGTCAAGAAGGGCTTATTGTCCAATAAAATGGGAAATAATTATTGATCTAATTTTAATAAGAGTGGCCATTTCATTGAAAAGTGTTGGGCACTTCATCCAAATACTTGCAAGGATCCATTTAAGAAGGAAGTTGTGTACACACCAACAATCAAGGAGGTTTTTCAAACCCTTATAAATAAAGAGGTGGAACATGAAGGAGTTGGTAAATAACTAATATTCCAAGAGGTATCCCATAAATAATCCCAAATATCTAAATAATACCCCATTAATAGGGATCAACACAAATAGGAACATCCATTCGATTGGATCAGTAAGAAATTATTTGGTTTCATGGATAGCATATTTACATAACTAAGTTTAGTTTAACATGCTTGTATAGAACCACCAAATAAATTATTAGGTTTCCATTATTGAATAATCACAAAGGAAACCAATTACATGCATATGATAAAATGTGAAGGTGCATCACTCATTGAGGGTGAATATGGAGAAGTCATCCTAGTCCATAATAAGAGGTTGTATTATTTTCTATTTTGTATTCTCATGTTCATGTTGGAATTCATGTTAGCATGATTTTATTATCACTTATTTTAGAATTTATAAAGATGGGTGAAGAGGTAATCCATTAAATAGAACTCCAAAAAAAAATCCAAGTTAGATAGGAGTTGAAAGACATGTTGGTAGGCTTAAGTGTTCTTCCAAGAGGGAGATGAAGTGGCATGAAATCAACATGAGAAGTTATTCCATGGTGAGTATAACTCAATAAGATCACTATTTTTTATGGATGTATGTTGTTATATATTTTGTTTCATTGAAATATGTTCTTTAAATGTATCTACAATTATTTGTATGAACATTTTGTAAGGACCTAAATTTGGGTAATGTTTGTAAATAGAATTGTGTTTTAATCCTTGTATGTTTTATTCTAGTGTAAGACCTCAAGAATGGAAAATTGTAAAGTGGTAACCTATTATAATGCCAATTATTATGAAATGTAATTTTATTCCCTTGTTGATAATATTGAACAACAAATATATGATCTCTTAATGGGAGAGATTCATTCTAGCCTACAAGAAATGCATTGAAGTGGCTAAGAAAATTCATCAAGAATGAAAAGAGACCAAGAGTGAAATAAGATAATTTGGTAGATATCTAATGGATTAATGAACTATCTTAACTTGGGTTTATATCTTTTAGTTTGGGTAATCAATATCTAGGGGAGAGAAACATAGTCACCTCCATACATGCAAATATATTTTGTGGTAAACTTGAAACTATATAAGCCTCTTATGACCATGGATCAAAGTGAGAATGTTAAAGTTCATTATATTGATGATTTTCCCCTAAATTACTTTATGAGTTTTAGTAATAGATTGTTCTTGACATAAGAGAGAGAAATTTGTGAAGGGGTAACTTTGTGTGAGTTGAAAAGGAATACATCCAAGTTAAGCATGATGCATGGAAACCATATAGTAAGCAAGTTGTGCCTTACCTTATTTTATAAATGAAATAGAATTTTGGTGGTCTAAAATATTTTTAGTGGGGAGGAGTGATCCAATATTATCCCCACATTTGATAGATTCATATGGCTTATAATATTTTTAAAACTACTTAAACATTAAAGAGGTCATCGAGAGCTTTCCAACATAATTTGAATAGAGTCATTTTGACACCATATGCAAAATTTATGGCCTACTAAAGCTCAAGCCAAATAGGTAAAAAATAAGATAGTGTGTAGTGATAATGTCATCATGTTAACTAGACCTATACAAATTTGGTATCTATACCAATCATATGGTGACATGTGGTAGAGAGAGAATGCAAATGGGTTTGGTTTTGGTGTGTAGTCTTTGACAACGTACTTTCTGTGTGGGTTCCATGATATTTTCTAGTTGGGAGTCCATCAATTGATTGGGGTCCTCTTTTTATAAGGAGGGGGACATTTTTGCCTATCTTCCTTATGTTATGAAAGAATTTTTGCATATAAACCAGTTTGAAGGATTATCCAAAGTGTGTGGGACTAAACCTTCAATGTTTTTAAAGGTTTAGTGCTTAAGCCACAAAACAACAAGTGAAATCTAGTGAACCCACTAAGTGGAAACTAAAATCAACCTTGAACCTATAATCAAATATCAAAGATATCCAATCCCAAGTTCCAATATTGGATGGTCCTCATGACCACTTCAGAAGGCAAAAACTTCTATGTTTATACAATGGATTTACTTTTTATCCCATCAATTTGGGACCAAATGTCTTAATGATTTCAAGCTTACCACCTAAGATAGTTTCTATGCATATGCCACACAACTTTATTTGGTCCTCAATATTAATTCAAAAGGGAAATAGACTATTATTTAAACATTATTTTTTTGTAATCCCAATAAATGTGGAACTAAAGCTGAGTTTAAATGTGCCAAAAAGTACTAAGGCTTATCAAAAACTTCATCAAAAGCTAAGTTGTGGGAATGGGGCTCGACTCCATCACCCCAAATGACCAATTTTGGGTCTTTATCAACCATGTCATGCCAATTTTGGTGAATGAAACAAATGATATTATATTAATCCTTTAAAATTTAAGATTTCTAAGCCCAAATCAAGGCATTTAAAATTAGATTTGAACCCCATATTTCCTTCCAAAATAGATAAGGCCTTAACCATCATAGCACAACCTTGGAAAAAATAGAAATATGACAAATTGGTATGTGAATTTTAATTTTTTATCCCTTAAAAGGGAGAACAAAGTAGGTTTTATGTGTTTTTATTATAGGAGAAGCAAACAAGAGGTCAATATTACATTGCATAGACCTCCTAGAGACAATACAAAGAATTTTTAACCCTTGATTGGGAGGAAAATTTCCTTATTTGGAGATATATCCCCTTATTGGAAGAAAATTAATGTAAGAAAGTGTTTTTTACATCATTTTAATCAATTGGTTAGTACTTTGAGCATACCCGAAGACATAGTCCAAGTTAGATGAACTTTTTTATCAATTTATTGAGTATTATTCTTTGTTAATATCATTAATTATTTTAATTATATTTTTTTAAATGCTAAATTTTAATCAAATAATCCATTTTTTTACATATTTATGAGAAATTCAAAAAAATAAAGTTTAGTATCCAAAACTAGTGATTTAGTGAGAAATTTAATAAAGTACCCATTTTCAGATCATTTATGGTCATAATTCTTCCATATCTTGGTCTTCATGCATTTTTATGTATTGAAACACATCCAATTGCATCAACCATGTTCATGCCATAAATTTTTTTATATAATACTTATCCTAAAAATGAGTTATTGACCTCTATTTTATAAGCATGAAAGGTGAGTCTAGAATGAAAGTTGGGCTCAACATGAAATTATGGCATAAAATTTGGGCACAACATTAAATTTAGGCATGAAATATGGGAACAACATGAAATTTGGGCATGACATTAAATTTCAACATGAAAGTTGGGTGCAACATGAAGTGCACCATGAAAGTTAGCATAACACAAAATTTGGGTATAAAAGTCCAACATAAATGTTGGGTGTGACATAAAATTTTGACATTAAATTTAGGAATAGGATGAATTTTTGACATTAAATTACTATCATATTCAAAATGTCTTTCTTAAAGTACCAAACTATACAAAAATATGTTTTTTCTCATAACTTTCACCTTAGTGCTTCATTTTATGAGCCATTAATAGTGTCAAAACACTAATGGTGGTGCATTCACGGTAACATGCGTATCACATGAATAATTATAATATTTTAAAACATGTCATATCATGTTTTCATTATGGTTCCTTTCAATATCACATTTATTATAATTTCAATTATTTTTGGGAAATGTGACATTTATTGTTTTTATTTTTCAAGATTGGATGGTAAAGAAGATGCACTCACTTGGAAATAATTAATGTATTAAAATAAAAATAATAACCTCCCCTACTTAATACATATAAAAATGGGTACCAAAACATATGGTAGAAATTTACATGTAGCACGGTTCATGTAGAAATAGAGTGTTGGTTGGTTTTTCATCCATAACTTTCAAACTATTACTATTGCATACCATTTATGGTGTTGGAAATTTGGTTTCATCCTCTTTGAAATGATATAAGGCTTGATTATCATAAATTTAATACTTAAAACCTATTCATATTTTCATGGCATGGTTTTTTTGATGCTATCTCAAATAAGAGGGGAGGGCATTATTCATGATGTGTCTGTAACTAGTCACAAAAATTAATGTTTTTTAGCAATAGTGATGGTAGACACCTCTCACTCTCTCTAAATTCCCCCCTTGGTGGGTAAATCACATTTAATATATTCAACCACTTTTGGATGGATCCCCCCTTTTGGTTAATAGATTTGAAATGTTACATATAACTAAATGAGTGGCTTTGTAAAGGGTTAGTTGATTAGTGTTAGAATAGAGTAGACAACCATACATATTTTCTTGTAATTTACTACTTTATTAAGTTATATTTTATTTTATCATGAGATAAGGATATTTTATGGTATTTTTATAGTTTTTCTAAACATCGATGAATCTTGAATTTGTTTTTCATGCAATATCTTATATACGAAATCTTTGTGAATGATATCCATTATGTGTGAATGTTTATGGTGACTTTGATTCCATATTATACATAGCTACTTAGTATTAAAAATCATGAACCATATTTTCCTTCTATTTATGTTATGTTAGAAACATAGAGATTGGTTTCCCAAGAAATTTGTATGTTTAACAAAGTTGGCTTTGTCTCTCTTTTACTTTTTTTATATCTGTGTTATTTTAACGTTAGTTTATTCTAAATTTTAGTTAGTTTTCAAAGCTTTATCTATAATGTATGTTCATATTTGCACCTGTATTTCATGCATTTTAAAAATTAGTAGAATAGAGATAGGTGGAAACCAGTAGTGAGTTCATTGATTGATCTAAACTAGGTAGTTCCTCTAGACACAAGATAGATTAAAAAAACTCTTTCATAAGTATTTAATAAAAACTCTAAATTCACCCCTTGTATGGAATAGACTACATTATCTAATTGAGGTATTTATTATGCCATGACCTAGTAGATAAAGACCTTGGGGAAGTTACTACCAATAACCTGCTTCTTTTTAAGACAGGTGGAAGGGAAGAAGAAGGGGGAATCCTCATTAGTTGAGCCTTTCATCTCCCCTTTCTTCCCATATATTTAATGAGTTGTGCCAAATTAACCACTAATATATTAGTGATATAATGATGGATTGAAGAGTAGTATATTTTATGAGACATCATTTTTTTTGGTCTCGTTTCCATTTTTCATGTTTTTCCAACTCTAATGTACATTTAAAAAACACATCAATAGATTGGTGCTAGAAGGAAGGTGAATAAAAATATTTCTTAGATATATGCCTCATTATGGTCTTGTTTCCTACCTTATATACTTCCTTTCCTTGTTGTGTTTTAGCTACCCAAGTTGTACCCTCTTTAGGAAGACTTTTCAAACCCTCTCCAAACTTGGAATAACATGGGATTGACCTATGGGTTATGGGTTGCCTATTGTATAGGACAAACCTATAGCTTATGGGGATAGCTCCGCTAATTAGTAAATTTAATTATCTTTATAAGACCTAATTATTTGGGGATGAAAAGGGTAAAAATATTTCATAAAGTGAATCTACACTAAAGTGGTGATGCACCTATAAAATATTTCATCCACTCAACTTTGGAATCTTAACCACACTAGTAGGAAATGCATAGAGATAACACACTATATTTAATGGATTATAAGAAAAAAAATAACTTATAGGTAAAATTGAATGATTGAATCAAGAGGTTAATGAGAAGAAGATCTAGTTCAAGGCACTTACAATTAGACTTCCACTTCAAACTTGAGTCATCAACATTATAACACATTAAATGACCTAAAAATAAAGCTTATTAGCACCTAGGTGAGACTTGAACCTAAAAAAGGGAAGATTACACCACTTATTCATATCAAAAAAATCATTAAAACACTAATTATTTATCATGAATAAGCTACAATGTTCTATTCATCAACCCAATTGGCCTACAAATATAAAACTTGGCATAGTTTCCTCATACTAGCCTAAGGGATAAAAATAAAGCCCATAAGGCTTAAATAGATAGAAGGATGGGAGATTCAAAGAGGATAGAGTGTAATTCAAAATTGGATAATGGGTCATAATTTATCCTCCTTTAATCCACCATCAGTTACAAGTCTTAACATTTTCTCCATATTCCCTTCACACATTGCTATTATGGTTAAATAGGTGCCTTGAATGAGCTCCTTGGAGTATTGATGCCTATTATTAGTAAATTTTTACTCATAAATATTCCATTAATGCTACATTTTTCCCACTTATTCTCTTTTCATCAGTTACCAACATTGAAAGAGGTCTATTTTAAGCCTTCTCCATGAGGCATTTAGTGATGTAACTCCCCCTTATATGCCAATGAGGCTTGATAATTTCCCCACTCTCTCTAATTTACATGAAGTGTGAATTTTAACCATTAAAATAATTATTTAATAGGTGTATTACCTATTCATTAACTCATTTCATCATCCCTCTACACCAATCTTCAAGTTTCTTATTGACCAAGTAGGCAAAATAGGCCAATTAGGCCTAATAGCCTAACTATTGGTGTTTATAATCCATGGAAGACCTATATGATAGATTTATAACCTATGTATGGATGATTTTTATGTCTAAAAAAAATTCTTACATCATAACATAAGCCCTTTTTATCAATAAACACTTGTAATTTTGTCAGAGAAGTTGACTAGGTCACTTTGTTCTTCACTTCTATAGGCTGGCTCTTTAGAATAAACCCACAAAGGCACTTATAGGCATTATTTTTTTAATATGATGGCTTGAGGAGATATAATAAGTGTCAAACCATTCCTTTTAATTATTTTAATCTCTCAAAATAACTTTTTACCTTTTTTATACCTTTTTCTTAGAAAAGTATAGTTTCTTAACACTTTTGTACAAATTTTGTACAATCAGGTACTTGACCAGGTCATCCTCTAAGTTTAATTGATGTTATAAGTGCTGCTCAAAACATTATAGGGTGATAGGTTATTAAAATATCAATATTAAAAAAGTTGGGTCTACCTAAGGTTTTAGAGAGGTTTTGGGTGTCAACGACTCTTAACAATGATTCATCATAACATGAGCCCTTTTTATCAAGAAACACTTGTAATTTTGTCATAGTAGTTGACTAGGCCATTATTTTTTTCACTTATATAAAATGGATATTTAAAATAAACCCATAGAGGCACTTATAGGCATGTTTTTTGCATATGATGGTTTGAGGAGATAGAATAAATGTCAAACCTTCCCTTCTAATGATTGGCATCTCTCAGAACAACTTTGTACCTCTTTCTACCCTTTTTCTAGGAAAAGTATAGTTTTTTGAAACTTATATATAAATTATGTCTAATAAATTACCATGAATAGGTCCTCCTCTAAGTTTACTTGACGTTTTAGGTGTTGTTCAAACCATTCTAGGGTGTTAAGTTGGTAGAATATCAAGATTTCCAAAATTGGGTCTACCTAGGGTTTTAGAGAGGTTTTGGGTATCCACGACTCTTAGTAATGATTCATCGAGCATGGACCCCTAAATAAAAAACTATTATAATGGACTTTAGGTAATTTTACCCCTCCAAATTCTTTGATAATATTTTTTTCCCATAAAAAATATGCATCAAGATAGGTATGTAGAGAAGTGGGCTTGTATTCTTCTATAGGTAGTTTCAATAGGTTAGTAGTATTAACATTTGTTAATAAATGTGGGTCCATAAAAAAACTAAATATTCCATGTATTTAAATTACATAGGGGTGCCTAAAATCCCATAAGAGAATTTACTCTGAATCTTTTGGTGAGAAAAGATATGAACATCCAAACACATCACTCAAATTGATTGTATAGACTATGGAGTTTGAATAGGTTATTGAGACTAAAATTAACCTTTAACATATTTTTATTTGATTTAAAACACTTTAATAAGACCTTAAAAAATATCCTATGTCTTTTCATGTCTTTGGATTTACTTGAGATGTCTTCTTATGCTTCCATGGTGGTGTGAGGTTTGAAGCATAGTTATGGATTTTAGACCAAATAGGCTTAGACTAAGTATTGGATGTTTAAGGAACCTATAAGTGACATGGGGGATTAAAAATAATCAAAATTTAAAAATATATATATATATATATATATATATATATCAAACTTTATTAAACCCTCTTCAATCACCAAATTCTGACCCTACCCCTCTATACACTCTCAACTTTTAGCCTAGGGTTTGTATGCAGTGATGACTGGGAAACCTCAAGGTCTGAGTTTTAGTGCCTTCTACATCACCTGAGGTTTTTAACACTCATAAATTCCTATTATTTCATCCACATTACCTCCTTATGTGTTTCCATCCTTAGGTCCCCTCAAACCAGTTTATGCATATAGGCTTGCTTAGGTCTATTAGACCTAATAGGTTTGAGTAAACCATGATACTCAATTTAAACATTCCTATGATTTAAGTTAGAAATATCATACTAAGAAACCCATATTTCACCTTATTTACATCTCATTTAGGTAATTTATGTCTTCAAACACATTTAAAACACATGGATGCCACCAAACTAGTATACAGGCCTATTTTAGATCACTCTTATTATCTAGCCCTCAAGGGCATTTTGTTTTGAAAATTGAGTGTTGTCACCAATAAAGAGTATATAAATAAAATATTATCACATTTTATTGTATTAAAACCTCTTTATGGAGACTAAACTCTCTATCTTATTCTCAAAACTCCCAAATGACCATGTAGTCTCATCAATGACTATCCACAAACTGAGGTTTGTCTAAGATAAAATAGTGAATGTCTCCACTATTTATATGAGATTGAGGATAACATGTGCACATTTAAATAGTCACAATTATAATTTTCACCATGTTTAAGATCTTTACTAAACCTTTATAGGTTTTAAAACCTCAAATTTATCAAAACATGCTATATGTGTTGATTATGTTTCTTGTCCATGTATGACACTTAGGTCTGTTTGGGCTTGTGTGTGTATTTTCCTCTCTTGAGTAATTAATTGAGGTTAAATTTGAGTAGTGTCTCACAAATAATGTAACATTTAACTTATGCATCCTCTTTGAGTCAAGCCTAACATTATTGTAAGTGAATCTTTTAACTTAATGGATCTAATACATAAATGCATCATGGTTTAGGTATCTAAGACTTCTCAAGGACCTTCTTTTCTCAACCCCATATCACAAGTGCATATCTTCATCTTATTATATATGTATACCAATATATAACCTTTAGTCATCTATTTTCTTTTGTTCTTCACCCTATCATTGTAAGTGACACTTTATGCTAGCTATAAGAGATGTTTTCAACATGAAGGTTAGATCATATTTATCCTTTGAGTTTTGAAACTCTATCATTTGAATTGCAATGGTATCTATGTATTTCATGACCTCATTTGAAGCCTTACTTACCTTGAAAGTATTCAATCATTTCTTTTCCCACTTCTTGGTCTCATGACTCAATGTGTAGATAAGACTATAGGTCTCTCTCTTAGGATCTTAACTTTAGATCAACCTAATGATCTTGTTGAGAAGACATTGAATCAACCCTAGTGCCAATCAGGAATTTCCAATGATCTATTCACTTCAAGATATTAGTTAAGGTCTCAAGTTTATTCTTATATTACACTTGGTTCATCTCTTCTTAGAGGGATGTAGATGATCATGAGACACTTTGGTATGGATTGATTACCATATGGAGTACCTATGGAGTGAAGACCTTGAATGAGCATAAAGACCTCATAGTTGCCTTTGGATTTTTAATTTCATATTATATTTTAATTTTCACATATTTGGTCACTTCCATTTAAATCATAACATTCCAAAAAGGCTATCTATAGGTGACTATTCTACTTAATGTTGTAGGTGTTCTTTTGCTACTTCAGCATGGTATATGACCAATATGGAATTAACCTTTCATGATATTATGAATTTTAAGGGTTACATTGGGTATATAGGACTATCTCACATAGTTCAAACTTGAAGGGAATGGTAGATGGGTGGATGAGGATGACTTTGGAGTGATCTAGGGGTTGGAACATGAAGACAAGCTTGAAACATAGTGTAATGGTAGTGAAAACAATATGGAATGGAAAAGGAAAAAACATGACATGAAATGAAGTATGGAAACCTTTTCAAGACAAACCATAATAAACTCAATGACCATTATACACATACCTATGCAAAAATCGATTTGAAGGTATAAAAAGGTAACATACATTCCAAAAGTGTAACCTAGGAATCTCTGAGGAACCTTAATATTGGCTAAGAACCTTAACTCTTGCTAAGACTAATTGTACGAGCTTTGAAGGCAAGGTAGTTTCTGGACTATGAGACTATCATAGAGGTTAAGATATCTATTCCAAATGGTATGTATCATGATGACATATTATGAATCCAACACCTCATTCCATACTTTTGATTATGTTTGAAGGCTTTGATGGCACTATTGGATGACACACAGTGCTACTACACAATGAACCTCAAATGCATATGAAATATTTCTTTTAATGCATATGAAATGTTTCTTTGAATACACTCTTTGACATGATAAGAGGATATTTTGAACACCAACCTTGAGAAAATAGGTATGGGTAAGCTTAGATCACTCAATAAATCCTTCAACATTGTCAACTTCTTTTAATAAGAGCACTCAACACTCTGCTCACTACACATATATGCTTGTAGACTGTAGACTATGCTAGTTTTGATGTTTTTTGGTTCCATGAGATCACATGTGTGATCCAAACACTAAAAATTCCATGAGAGGTTCCTTTAAGACCTAATGAAACATGGTCAACTAGTGGTTTGGATAAATAAGCTAAGATTTCATTAAAATTGTTATGTTCTACTTAGCCTGTGCAGACATGGATGATCCCTTAAGTTATTAAGGAATGTTCATATAACTCAGGGGACCAATTCAAGAAAAAATTCCCATGAATTAAATAAGACCAATTATTCTTCCTCTAAATAAGAGTTTGGTTCTCCATTTTCCCTCCTCCATACGACCTGAGCACAAACCTAAAGGGTTGTCTTAATCTACACATAAGATAAATGAAGTAAGAGGACCAATTTTGAGTTTGTATTGCATCATTACACCATGAGACTTGTTTGAGACATCAGATATGAGCCGCCCTATAATCTTATGACTTCCTCTATATAAATTAGTTTGTATAAGTCCATACACCTATAAAAAAACACATTAAAAACTCTCCTTTCCACTATTTTCTCCATGTTTTAAGCTAGGAACCACCATTTTAGGGAAAATGAGAGGTAACATGAGTTAATTTACTTTTTCAAATAAGAAATATGTAGGAGAATGAGAGAGACATAATTTAGTGCATGGGGCCCACTTGTTGAGTTGGGGGGGGTGCAAATGAGTTTAAAAATGGCCCTTTAAGATATGAAATGAATGAGTCATGGTAATATGGTTAAATTGGGACCCTTTCAATACTATTTAATGTAATGAAACACCATGATATCCCTTTATAAGGTTTTACAAGGCATATTGACTCTCATAAGGTGATTTAAGGGTCTTTTGATGCTTAAGGAGTGGTGATGAAAGTTTGAAAAGGATTAAATGAATAAAATAAGGATAATGATATTGAACACACCAATAAGCCTTCATATTATGACCTTAATCAATGTTCAAACACCTTTATAACAGCTTGACACTTTCTTTACTCACTCTGAGACCATGATGTGGACCAATACACTAATAATGGACCTTGAAACAATTATGGCATATGATGATTCACAAGCAAAGATAAATACATCATTAACACTTCTAACAAGGCTCAAATATTATCAATAGACCAATAATGACATGACCATGTAGGAGATCACCATGATTAGGATAGGATAGTTGTCACCCAAAAGTTTTTGATGTTAGTGGTTGACATTTGCCTTGTGAGGAAAAAATGTCAACACTATGTTCCCAAAAAACACACCAAAATGCTTTAATCCAACCAATGGCCTTTACTTGGTTATGTTTAAGTGGTTTACCTATAACATTATAGGGCATGATCATGACCTTCCTAATAATCTTTATGACTTTTATCCAAAATATACGCAAGGTGGGATTCAAATTATAAAAGAACACATTTAGGCATTTAAAGAGGACATTATATAGACTCAAATATTGCATGAAAATGTCCCCTATCATTTGTTTCCTTATTCTCTAGATAATTTTTCTTATGGTTGGTATATCAACATGTCAGATGGGTGAATCACCTCATAGGGTACTTTTGAAAATATATTTGTCAACCATTTTAGTATACCCATTGATCCTAATACCCTTTACTACTAATTTTTTACAACCCATAGGAAACCTAATGAACTCATGATCACATTTAGTGTTTACTTCCATCATTTATATAGGAAGTTGAAAGACTTATTCCTATAAATTAAAGTAGTCACCAATAAAGTTTATCTCAAAACATTAGATCCCTTAACTGCCATGATTATCAAAGGACTCCATTTAATCTCACATCCATGGCATAAACCTACCAAGAAGCATTAATCATTGAATAACAATAAATGCCACATGGTTATAATGTTGACCTATTTTACTCATTAGGATAGCTAGGTGTTTACATCTAAAACCCTCAGACTTATCTACCTATAAGTCAATCTATAGACTAATTTGTGCCTTATAATGAAGCATTACCTCAATTTTAAAATCAATCTAACCTCCCTATGATGGATGAGAACACTATTGTTGATTTTAATGCATATAAATATGATTATTCTATTATGATTAGTAGGTTATTTTACCTTGTTCTAGAGATCAAGAATTTTTTGATGCTCTTAATAATCAAGACTCATTTGTTGTAGGGTATCCCCAACAAAAAATGCACAAGATGACCTATGAGACTACATTTCTAAGTTAAAAAATTAGGATATATGAGTGCACAAATGGGACAAGTTCTACAACATTTATGTTGAATGAGAATGTCCCATTCAGTAGGTGAGACTTGATCTCTAAGAGTAGTGATAAAGGATGAGTTTGATGATGAGATCACAATAGTTATTTCAAATGACCTAATGGCTAAAAATCAGAGTAGCATCAAGTTGGACATGAAATTAGAAGAATAAAAAATATTTTTTAATCAACAAGAAGATGAATTAGAAGAGTTGGAGTAGCTAAATGAAGAATATTATGTTGTGCATATGATACATTTTGGTCATATTCTACCACTCCTACATTTGTTGATATAATTCAAGAGGATCAATAGCTCTATTATAATAATTTATCTCTCTATTCATCAGTAGAGGTATCTAAAATAGAAGATATCAATGTTGAGTTAGGTTACTTTCGTAAGGGAGATGTAAATTAGTTTTTAATCCTACACTAAAAAAGTTGTATCACTTGAATCAACATGAATAAGGTGAATGTAATGATCTTGTGATCCTTGTAGCCTTAGAGGTGATCAAGTTTGAGATGAGAGATCATGAGCATATTGGCCTAGATGAAGAAGAAAATATAATGAGTGTCAAAATTGAAAATGACTTAATCCAATGTATCTCTTCACATACTTCAACCATTGATGACAAATACAAAATATCCTTGACATGGGAAGAGCATAACTTGTGCCTTATAGATAATAAAAATAACAAGAAAGATGTTACCACAACATCCATCTTAGAAAGTGAGTATCTAACAATTGGTTTGCTAATTGGATGCTATAAATAACACATTTATCCCAGGTTAGGTCTTATAATCTCTTTGGTATATGTATTTATACCCACCCCATCTCTCACTATAATTCAATGTATAGGTAGATGCATTTATTATAACTTATCCCAAGTGATTATTAAAAATTCATTATAAATACATTATTAGATTTAATAAGGAAAACCCACTTAATTTGAGTACATATATCATAGATAAGAGTTTGTGGGATAGTGTACATGAGATAAAAGGTCAACATCATCATAAGTATGACATTGCATAGCCTTGTACATAGTTTTATATTTGTATATATTCCCTTTATTTTGTTTTTGTTAGCTCTTTTTTTATTTTTTTGTTTGTTTTCATTTAAATCCTTGTTTCATTTTTTTGGCATTTGGATAGGCACTAATATTTGTTTATAACTTGAAAACTACCTTTTTTGCTCCTCTTGCCACCTTATGGATCATGAAAATAAATATGGGCCTATTTCTCAATAATGATAGTGGTGATTTGGTGTTTAAAAATTTTATGTGTTTTTTCATGTAAGATTTGATCTATAAGTTTGGTTTCAAAAGTTTTCATAGTTTCATGTGTTCTAAATTTATTCATGTTTTTGTGTGAGCATGGGTAAACTATCTCACTTATGAAGATATTTTTTAGAAGCCTTAGACAAAAATACACTTTAATGATTTTTGGGTTTGCTTAGATGAAATTTATATAGCCAATGTATAGAGTGAAAACTATATAATTCTTCCTCTTGATTTCCATGGTGATCACCAACCTAAAATTGAGATGCTAAAAAGGGAGAAGAGAGAAAATGAAAAGAAAGGAAAATATATTATCCAAAAAACTTGAATTTTGGTTTATTCATGTAACCTTTATTAGGGTTATGAAAGCATAACTAGAAATAGATCAAGGCCTTGAGTGGGATTAGATACATATCCATCAATGTTATGGATACCTAGTTAGAAGTAAAGTAACATCTAGTTAATCATATTTTGGTACTATTCACTATCTCAATGATTGGGGTTGTAGTAACTAGTATTTTTAAAGTTATTAAAATGGAATGAATGAACATGCACACACTAGTCAATGTCAATATCAAATTTCATCTTTCAAACATTCCTTTATTACCCTTTCATGAAAATTTTCACGTTCTATGTGTTGTCTTAAGTCAAAGATTCTAAGTTCTAGGCATGTTTCTTTAATTTCAAAATACTCAGGAGTACTTTCTAGCAAAGTCACCATTTATGTGTGTTTTCAAAACATGACCTAATTTATAATGAAATAAAGGTACTTCTTTTTTATTTTATCATGTTATCATGTTTTGTGGTCCAATTAGGTCCCACCTTGCATTTGCATGGCTAGTTATTTTATCATATGTGTGATCCGGATTTTGACATATCTTGGTCTACATGTATTTTCAGGTATTAAAATGCATCATATTACATCACCAATGTAAATTACATAAAATTCATATACAACACTTATCCTAAAAAAGATTTCTTGATGTCTATTTTATAGGTACCAAAGTTAGGTGTGACACAAAGTCCAACATGAAAGTTGAGAACGATATTAAATTCCAACATGAAATTTGGATGCAACATGAAAATTAGGCACAACATAAAATTTGAGCATGAAATTTGGGCATAAAATAAAAGTATGGAAGGAAATTAGGAGACAAAATAAAAGTTTGGCATGAAAGTTGGGTGTAACACAAAAGTGGGCACGACAAAAAAAGTCCAACATGAAAGTTTAGTACAACATGAAATTTGGTCCCAAAACTTGGGTACAAAAGTGATAAATGATTTAATATAGTAATTTTTTAAATAAAATTAATATTTTATTTAGAATGTCCCACTTAAAGTACCAAACTACATGGAAATACATTTTTTCTCATAAATTTTTCCTTGATGTATCATTTTCTAAACTATTAGTGTTGTCAAAAATATGATTTTAGTGTCTTCATGATGACATGGGTATTTCATGGATAAATTTTAAATTTTAAAACTTATAATATCAAATTTTAATTATGGTGCCTTTAAATGTTGTACTTATTATAATTTCACTTATTTTCAAGAAATGTGACATTGTTTTTTATTTTTTAGGATTGGGTAGGAAAAGAGATACACCCACTTGGAGAGAATTAAATTTATAAAAGACAAAATCACTACCCCTACTTAATGTATACATAAATGGGTGCCAAAACCCATGGGTGAAATGTAAACTTAATATAGTTCATGTAGAAATAGAGTGTTGGTTGTTTTTTTAACCATAACTTTTAAACCATTAAATTGTTTTACATGTCATTTTTAGTATTGTAAATATATTTCTCTCATCTTAATGATTATATAAGGTTCAACTAACATAAATGTAAGACCTAAAACTTGTTCACATTTTTTTTTCATAGTTTCATTAGTACTAGCTCAAATAAGAGGGGATAGCATTGTTCATGACGTGTCTACAACAATTAGATGCTACAATTAATATTTTTAGACTATAGTGTTTGTATAATCCTCCCTAAAAATTCCCCCCTTGGTGGGTGAATCACATTGAATGTCTTAAGCCACTTTTGGATGGAACCCCCTTTTTGGTTGACAAATCTAAAATGTTGTATATAGGCAGTTAAATGGATTTGTAAAGGGTTGGTTGATTAGTGTTCGAGTAGAGTAGACAACCAAACATATTTTATTTTAATTTTATACCTTATTAGGTTAGATTTTATTTTATAATGAGCTAAGGTTATTTTAAGGTCTTTATATAGTTCATCTAAACATTAATGAATATTGAATTTATGTTTTATGAACTATCTTCTAAATGAAATATTTTTGAATGATCTCCATTATATATGCATGTTTATGGTGACTTTTTTCCCCTCTTCTACATAGCTACTCAGTCTTTAAACTCTTGCACCATCTCTACCTCTTGGTTGTGTTATGCTAGCCAAATAAAGATTGGTTTATTAAGAGATTTTTCTATTTAATAGACCTAAAACTATCTTCATTATAAATTGATCTCATCTTTCCTTTCTCCCTACCCTCTTTATCTTTTGATTTTTTATATCTCTATTAGTTTAGTTGTGGTGTAGTCTAAATTATAATCAGTTGTCCAAGTTTTATCTAGACTACATATACATCCTTTTACTTTTCTTTTATGCATTGTCAAAATTAGTAGACTATAGACAAATGGAAACCAATAGTGATTTTATTGACAAATCTAAACTAGTTAGTTCTTTTAGACATAATATAGACCAAAAACTATTGAATAAATATTTAATAAGTACTCCAAGTAGGCAATTTGTGTGAAATATATTGCATCAACCAATTGACATATGTTTTATGCCATGACCTGGTAGATAGATACCTTGGGGAAGTTGTTGTCAATAGCCTACTTATTTTCAAGAGAGGTGAAAGGAAATAATAAGGGAGAATCCTCACCATTTGAGCCTTTCCTCTCCCCTCTCTTCCCCATAGAGTTGGTGATCCATGCCAAATGAACTGCCAATATCTACCATAAATCCTTTTTGGTGATATCCCCCTATATAAAATTTGATAATAAAAGGCTCCTGTTTTTAAACATACTTAGTGATAATGTCATTGGGAACCTTGATTTAATCATCATCTTTTAAGGAAATATTTACTAGGAACTTCTATCTTAGGTACCTCTTTCTAAGGAAATTCTTTCTTGAGAAGATATTAATTTGGATATGACACATCATGTGAATTGGGTTTCTCAAATTTATGATATTTATTGGTGTTACTATGATTTTTATGATTCTCAAATTAACCTTTCTCCATAATATTTTATATTTTTTCTTTCAAATCATAACATCTACTAGTTTCATACCCATAAGTTCTATGATATGATTAATAATGTCTAGATATAATTGAGTTTATTGTATAATATGTGTCATAATATCCAATAGGAGGGAGTGAAATCAATTTTAAATTAATATTTTTTTAAATATTTCACTTGGAGGTTCTTTTAGCTTAGGGAGTTGGAGTGATCCACTAAGGGATGGTGTAGGACTTGTTGAAGGAATCACCCTTTTCTTAGTCAATGGTGTAGATTTATCCTTGGTAGGCATATGGATTTTAATGAGACTAGGATAATTATAATAATATGAATCATGAGTCACATGTGATTGAATACTAATTTATCCTAGTGGTACGAAAGCATAAAAAATATGATAAAAGAAATTATTAAAAAATATTTGAATGTAGGTAAAATGACATGACTAAAGATATATTATTTTTATAGATCTGATGGTTGATAGATTAAAGAGTGCATGTTACATTTGAATATAATAATATAGTTATAAATTATCTCATTTAAACCTTATTGAATATATGGGGTCTTTTCAAAGTTAGAACAACATCCACTATTACTAATAAAATTTTCTAATAAAACATCTTTTAAAATGATATATTTAAGAATCCACTAGATAACTCAAAAAACCAATCCAAGGCATAATCAATCAATCTTTTAGGAAATAATGTAAACATTCATGTACTTTAATGAGCATAGTTCCAATATAAGAATAAAATAACTTGATATGTATAAAAAGATCTTTGTGTCATCAATTAAATGAAATGTAGGCATAACAAAGGCATGAGGGAGAAGAACACTAAATTAAAAAAAATGGGATTGTTTAGTATATTATTAGAATAAATCGCATCATGGGATGACAAATAAATAATAGATATGGTATTCACTTGCCTTTATAAGTCACCTAACACATGCATCATGGAAAATATCTCATGAGTATGAAAATTATGGTTATTACATGATTCATTCATGGGTTTAATCTTATCATTAATAGTAAACATAAGCACCTTATTGTAAATTTATTCGGATTAAAAATGATTATTAAACATTATATAATAATAAAAAATTCAATTAAAAACCATAAGAGGATCTCTAGGAGGCTCATGTGTATTAAATTCTTTATTATAACACACAATTTCCAAAGCATAATTAGTGTTTGATAAAATATGTGATCTAGAATTTTTTACAATGAATTCATTTATTTTTTTACTATCAATATAAATAGAATTTTAATAATTCATATTCAAATTTTATTTCATCAAAGACATAATATTCATTTCACTAATATGAACCATGATTCTAGTGAATAAAAATAACAAATAATGAGAAAACAAGGGAAATAAACCCTATATATATGGTATGGGAGTGAAATCCTAAAAAATATTGAAAATGAATGAAAAATAACAAACCCTAAACGTCAATATGGATAGGTTGGATGTAAGTATATCAGTTTTACTAATTATGTTTTGCCAAAATTTGACACTAGGGTATATTGATTATAAGAAAATAGTAAAATCATATGCACAAGGGAGACTATTGATATAAAACTTAAAATAAAAAATTAATATACCTTATGTCCTTTAAGAATAAAAAATGAAATAATGACAAGGAATGAACAAGTAAAACTAAGCAAATCAAAAGTAGATAGTGATGAAATGAACACACCATAGCATAATCTTAGCATTATGGAAGAGAATCTATACTATGTAGGTGATAGAAAATCTTTGTGAGAAATATTGTGGTCTTAATATATAGGTATAGATTTATTACATATTTATTTACCAAAAAATATGCTCAATATGGTTTTGGCTACCAAATATGCTCTATCTATTTTTGCAACAATGTTTTTCCTAGGGAACAAATTTATATTGCACTCACTTTTTTATTTTTATATTTTTCAAACAAGTGTATAGATTGATATCATATATTTATTTATCTTCACTTTATATAATTTTCAATAATATTTTTTTCATCTTGTCTTATTAACATGATTTCACACACAAGCCTACAAGAGGAGAAATAAAAAGGTGAGTAGGTTGGTTAACCTCAAGTGAGGTATACTATGTATCCTACATTGATCCAAATTTTTGATCTAGTATGTTGGTTATGTCATTTAACCACTTAAATTATTATCATAAATGTAAACATATGACTTGAATCACTTATAACATTTTTTGTATCATTATTTACTCATAATCATAAGTTAAGAGGTCAATCATTAAGGTACATGAAATTTTTAGAGACATAATCATGTATGGGATGATACATACATCCTAGATGATAAGAACCTAGTAGGTACTTGATATAAAAAATATATGTTTCCTTCAAGGTAATGAATCCACCAGTTAGTGAAATCAATGGTTTTAAAACCATTAGTTAATTTAGGCATTGGAGATGTAACTACCTGATAGTTGTGAAAACCACCCCAAAAATGTTTCCCTTCAAAAATCAATGGTTTCACCCATGACCAAGAGACAATATATAATGGTTTCAAACATTCCCACTTACCATTATTATTCTTTTTATCTCCTTTGATAGGTCTCTTCCTTGTTTCATATGTATGGGCTTCCATAGAGGTAAGGAGATTGAATAGTGAATGATTGAGTAGTTTTTAATCATGAATCAAGTTAGTGTTTCTCCATGTAATCAATTGATATTATTATAGTATCATTATTGATTAGATTGGTTTTTATCTTAAACTATGTGTAGAGGAAGTGTGTATGTAATAAAGTGGAATTCAATATTAGTTTTGAACAAGTTGTATTGTAAAAATTGTTAATGAAGGCCATTAATGGCAATACCCTATATTTGATAAAGAGATAGTGATAAGAGGAGGTATTCCCTCACTCTTATATATTTTTATTACCTTGTGTTTCTCAAAGTACCTTATGTCTCTCTTCTAATGTTTGTGACTTGATTTTTACTTATCTTATTTATGTTTATTTGATTATTTTACAATTCATAATTTGTTTTCATTTATATATTTTAACATAAATATATGTTTTGGGCAACAAAATATAATACATTAAATAATAAGTCTATTAGATATAGTACATGATTTGTATTGATAAATTTGTAGTGTAATCTCCACATGATTAAATATTATATTGGTATCAAATATGGTTTATAAATATTTTACTATTTTTGTATGAATATTATTTTAGTTATATGCCCATCAATATAGCATCAAGTGCTAGCAATGAAGGTATCCTATTTTCATTTTAGCAAGTGCTTTTTATAAGGAATATATATATATATATATATATATATATATATATATATATATATATCATAGGTATGGCCCATCTTGGTGAATAATTATCTTTTTCCAATGAATAAAGGTTTTGTAAATTCAAAGAGAATGTTTATAACATATCTCTATCGAAGAGTAAGATGGATAAGATTTATAATTTGGAGTACATTATGGGTATTCTCATGGTGGAGCTAGGAATTTATATAGAATCTTCAAGAATATACGAGGAGATAAAATATCCTGAGCATAAGAAGGTGGAATGAAATTCACTACTAACCAAGATCCACCACCATTGAAATATGAATAAAATATTTAGATTATTCTATATCAATGAGTGGTGAATATAGGGAGGCTAGAATATTGGCTATCCTAGCTTGAGACATATTTTATTTTGCATCATATTAATAAGATCTAGGAG